>CM056959.1:13185293-13785293 GCA_029856935.1 Cyclocarya paliurus | reverse complement strand
AAGAACTTTGTGCTCTTATCCCCTTCTTTCAACCAAAAGGCCCAAGATTTTTGTCTCCAAGAAATCTCCTCCATAAGAGTATTTTTTCCAGCTTAGCTACTACGATCATTTTCCTTGCCTTATCATCAACCAAAAGAGCCCCATCTGCCCCTTTTTCATCAAATTGCTGCAGCTCTTTAAACAAATTGTTCCGCTGGTCATTAATGTTCCTAAAGACTTCCATATTCCATATTCTTAGATTGTTTTTCAAAGCTTTAAGTTTCCCGGCTAAAACAAAGCTAGGAGTGCCCGTGAGTTGATATGAGGCCCACCACGATCTAACTTTCTCCGTAAACCCGTTGACCTTCAACCACATGTTCTTGAATTTAAAGTATCTCCATCCCTCGTGAAGACCCCCACAATCTAATAAGAGAGGAAAGTGATCAGAGTAAAGCCTAGGTAGCCATTTTTGGCAAAGGTTGGGAAAGTGGGCCTCCCAAAAAGGAGAGAAAATGAACCTGTCTAACCTAGACCAGGCCCTCCTGTCAGACCAAGTGAAGTCTCCCCCCACTAAAGGCAGATCAACCAAGTCCAGCTCGAAAATTAAAGTTGAGAAGTCAGCCATGACTGAACCCATGCTAGAATCCCCCGACCTTCGCTTAAAAACGGAGTGATGTTGAAGTCTTCTCCAATACACCAAGGGACATCCCACCAACTGCATAGGCTAGCAAGCTCATCCCAGAGAAGTTTTCTATTGTTGTCATCATTAGGCCCGTAAACTTAGGAACCCCCAACTGAAACCATCTTTTACATTCGAGAAAGAACAAGCTACCGAAAATTCATCGACGTAATCCTCCACCAAATTAACTGCTCTCTTATCCCACATCACTATAATGCCCCCTGAAGCACCCTTGGAAGCAAGGGTGGTCCATCCCGCATAAGAGAAATTCCACAAACTTCTTATTGTGTGCTTGTCAATAGACTTCAGCTTAGTCTCCTGCAAACAAATCACATTTGCCTTCCATTCCTGCATTAAATTCTTCACTTTAAGGCATTTGCTCAGGTCATTCAATCCCCGAACATTCCATGAAAGGATCTTGGGCTTCATGGAACACCAAGGTTCACCCTATCATTGTGTCTCCCCCTCCTCGCACTTCCTTCCCTTACATCATAGTTTATGGAGCAAGCAAGCCTCTTAAGCTCCCTATCTTTTTTAGTGGCAGATTCGGCAAGGAGGGGCTATCCTACTTCTGTGGCGGTGAGTAGAGCTTTTTGGTCCTACTAGTGGCCGTAAAGTTGCCGGAGACCGGCGGTTCATTCTTTGTCATCGGTGGGGCGGCCAGATTGTCCACTAGAGGGATTGAGCTTATCAGGCTTGTGACAGAGGGCTCATAGGCCTGAGATATTTCCTTAACCCGCCATTCATAATGGATGGCCTAATGGGCTTGACCCTTTCCATCCTTACAGTGGGCTCACAGACCCTCTCGTGCTCTGGCCTAACCCAAATGCCTCTCTTACAGACACTTCCATCCTCAGGGCCGTCGACCTAATCCCACCTTTACAGTTTGCTCATTGTCCAAACCCATAACCATACTCAAGCTCAAGTCTACTTTTTTCATCAACACGTTAACTTCCTTTAATACCCCAGAAAAATTAGCTTTGACAGCCCACAAGACACCTGCCACTTCCCCCACCTTCTTGCATTCGTCAGAGGACCCCCCACTACCCATAAGGCGACGACCGTTATCACCTTCAACACTGGGCACCTTGTCCTTCGTCGCCGTGGAAAAGCTGCACCCTGCCAGGGAACTTGCTAGTAACCTTAAAACAAAGGCATATGGGACACCATTAGAGGGAAGGAGCCTCCCTGGTTCCAGCCCATTACCAGACACCCCACCCCGAAGTAGGCCACCCTCTGTTTGCACCCCATTGAAGCCAGCCACCTTTTTGAGGTGGTATGCGAACCCTTCCCAGCTATTGCCTTTCGTGCCTTCAAGGACAATCAGAGAGCCCCTCCTCTTGCCATTCCCAAACTCCTCCAAGAGCAAGAAGCATCCTTTGGAGTTAATGTGGCATTGTATGGTGAGGACCCCATTACCTGCCCTCAGTTTTTTGAAGAACCCTTCACGCCAGCGAGAGTCAAGGGCTTCCTCAACCATCTTTACCACCCATGAAGCCGAGGTCCCATTTATGAAGAGAAACATAACCATTCTTCTGTTCCTCTCGGTGATACGAAAGCTGTTACCGCCCACCTTCGAAAAAATGAAAGTTTTTTATTCCACTGTGAAACACCTAACTCCCTCCATTTGAGAAGCTATGAAGAAAGGAGTAGAAATAGGAAGAAAAGAAACAAAAGGAAGTGGGAAAGATCCCGACAAGAATTGACGAGAATAGAGAGATCAGCTCCGGCGAGAAGCGCCAGAGAAGGGATTACGTGCGTGCATGAGGACAAGGAAATTGTACGGAGAGAAAATAGTACCAAGCCTATCTATTCCTAAATCTTGCATGGGAAATACTAGACGTTTTAATATAGACTCCCCTCGATAAACGAAGATAATATGGATTTCCAAAAGTTCTAAAAATCTCATATGTAAATTCCAAACATGTATGTTTGTGCGAAACAAACACTAGAATAAAACAATTGTTCTCTATCTCAGTGACGTGACATTCAATTACCCTTTTTCTGGGTTTGCCATTTAATCATAGTTCTTATACATACAATGCTACAAGAAACAAACCTTATGACTTACTATGATGAATTGAGATATATTAGGATTCAAAAGGAAATGTATGTTAAACCTAGAAAACAAATAATGTTTGGATCTAACAATACCATACGATATCATACCATAACCAAAGGGTACAACAGCCCAAGCAACCTGACTTAACATAAATGTAGCCACTGGAGACAATCTAAAAAGGGAGAAATGAGCACTACTTGGTGAAATAGGTTCTTTTAGAATCAATTTTATACCATCTACTAGAGTTTGTAACAATCCAAATGATCCCACTATCAGGCCCCTTTCGACGTTGCAGAAAAGTCATTACTTCACGTTTAACTAGCATTGAAAAGTTCTCTTCTAGGATAGTTTTATAAAAATGTGACTTTTGCATTTAAGTCTTGTTTGGTCTTATTTTTTTGCATAAGCATGCACCCATATAAAGAGACTATGGCCTCGTTTGGAACTTGGACTCAACTCAATTGAGTTTAATTTTAAATTGAGTCTAACATCCACCCAACCCTCCAATCACTAAACTCATCTAAACTCAAAACCTCTTTACATGTGGAACCCACAACCTTTTTCAACTTCCTATAAATACATCTAAATTCATCTTAACATCCAAACACAACTAAACTCATCTTAGGTGGGCCCCACAAAACTCACTCCATTATCTCAACTCACTACTATTAATAAAGAACTCAACTCATCTCAACTCAGCTCAAATCAATATTCAAACAGGGCCTATATGTATCTATCTTCTTATGTACTTTCGTAGGTTGTGCCCCCAACAAAATTTCCTAGTTCTGCCTCTGATTGCATTCTGTATTTACCAAGAAAAGTGAAGATGATATTTCTCAATTAGTAGAACCATATTTCAGTCTTTCAAAAGTTTCCAAAACTTACATAAACCTAAAACATTGAATTCAGATTTGTATTAACTCGATACAAACATAGGCCTCTCATCCCCACATGCATAAAGGTACATATAATAAACGCATGATGGCTACTCAATAAAATTTATAACACTAATTCTTTACTGCTAGGAGAAAAGATGAAGATCATTTTCATAGCAGTTTCCATAGGCATGCATACTATACATTTCCTAAAGGACAATGAGGTGCGGGAAAGAATTAATTTGACCGTGTGTGCAAGGACAGCAAACAAACAGAACAATCTGATATAAAAACTAAAGCTTTGACCTTTATCAAGCTAATGAAGTTCCAGAAACATTTTTTTGATAAATAATTAAATTATATTGATCAAAGAATGGCTAAGCCAGTACACAGCTCTGATGCCCTAACTAGGTAGGCACATTAGAGAGAAGGAAATCTTGAAGTTCCAGAAACATACAATACATTTGATAGTCATCGAGTATTCCCATCCTGGTTTCTTGCCAATATGGACTATGGCAAATCTAATTCCAAAATCCGAAGCTCCAATAATTCAGAGTGCATTAATGACCAAACATTGACATGCAAGCAACTCTATCCTTCAGGGACATACAAACAGGAACCACGATTTATTGGCTTGGTCTGAGATGCTCATGGAACAAAACAGAAATTATAAACAACCCCTTTAAGCTCAAGCACGTGTAATGTAGCTCCCAGCTGCTGATAACGGCCTTGTCTGGATAGAAGATATATTATTGACAATTTTTAGGTTTATAAAAGTGACCCGGTTTATAGAAAATATATTTGTTAGATTTGAAAGATATTGGGATTTACAGGAAATATGTGTGGGAAAAAGTCCCTAAGATGAGCATTTTTTAGTTTGTACTAAAGCTGTTTTTCTTTTTAATTTTCTTGGTACGGAGACAAATGAATAGAGAAAATTTGATTAGACATTTTTTTTAGATATAGAAAGTTTGATTTAAAAGATTATGTGTTTGGGTAGCCTAGGAAGACTATAAAAAAATTGGAGTGGACCCCACATGTGCAGGCCATGCTCCACTCTGGCTTTAGGATGAGGCCCATGGAAAGGTCTCCCCATAATTTAAAAACTTGTGCCCTGCCAATACCCCCACGACACAAGTAAGATAAGATTCTCTTTGCTCTCCCAGACATCAATGTGTAACAAAAAAGACTTGCCCATTTGTAACAAGAAACATGCTTCAAGACAGGAAGCATGTAGGTCTTACAGACATGTAAGCAAACATTATTATTCAACCGCCCTGTAGTTTTTGATCATAGAAATCCGTCCCTTGCAATGAAGGGGTTGTTTAGTCACTCATTGATTGGAAAACCAAAAATAACCACAAAAAACCTGGCTCCCCTCAACATGCAAATACCAGCTCTGCACTAAAGCACTAAATGAAAGCCAAAAAATCAAAACCAGAGAAACAAAGAGAACTTCTCACAATGTGAATTTCAATATCAAACATGTTCCAGCATAATTACCTGCAGATCTTCAGGGGACATATTTTTGTGGGATTCAGTAGTCTCATACTCTGGAATCACATCCAACATGCCATTCCTGTTGTGCTTCTTTCGAAAACCCAGTTGTAAAGTCTTGGTTAAGATGATAGGTGTTCCAGAGAAGCAACCTGCGACATAAACCTCCATAGTTGGGGTCGAAAACTCAGGGCCACCTAGTTGTTTCCCCTTTAAGAATCCAGCGCCGGCGGTGATCACTGGTTTACAATTCATATTCCACCGTTTGGTGCTGTTTTTCAACTCCCCCATGAAACCATTGCTATTAGACATCTCCAAAACCCCAGAGAGAATGAGATCTTCTTTATCGAAAACCTCAAATTTCGCACTCCCTGTCAACCTTATACTGTCTGTGCCCACAAAGGTGGCCTCTTCTGATTTCTTATCTACCCGGTTCCTTCTAAGAAGGGAACAGACTCCATCAGAGTAACTGCTACTTCTAGCACCATTGACTTCCAAAACAGTGTCAGGGCTTAGAGGAATATGATTCAGAGTAAGAAACTCAGGGGTTGAATCATCAACATGGAAATGGCTGATCCTCACGTAGAAGACTCTCAAATCAAACCAAGGCGATGATAGATTGATACAGGGTTGGTACCTAATAATTTGAAGCTTATGATTGGCCGATTCACCATTGCTCAATGTTGTTTTACAAGAACCCTCCATAGCTCAGAAGGTTGCTCTTCACCAATAAACCTTCCAATTATATTAACTATGAAAATGGAGATGCCATCCCAGAAACTATGCAAGTTGGAATCCGGTCGCTCATGAAAAACCTGGATCGAAAACCAACAGAGAATTTTGGTCCTCAGATTAGCACAAACAATAACTCAGTCTCTCTTTCCCTGGGTCGAATTAAAAAGATGAAAAGGGAAAAATAAAATAAAATGTCAGAGTCAATATCAATAACGAACAGAAAAAAGCTAAATAAAGCCAGCCCTTGGCATGGCAAAGGATAAAAATAGAAATACCAACTAGAAGAACCGAAACCTTTGGAATAGGGAAAAAATGAAGACCTCACTAACGATGAAATGCAAGCTGACCAAAAGCAACCACCCCCCCCCCCCCCCCCCCCAAAAAAAAAAAAAGTGCAGAGCTCAGATTCAGACAATAAAAAAGTTATTAGTTGTTTCTAGAATTAACTAGATGTATTGGAGAGGAGACAAAGTCCAATCCATAGATGATCTTCTAAGCAACAGAAACTGGCGGAGGAAGAAGCTCAAAAGATGTTTCGAAATCAGAAAAGAAATACCATGAAACAAATTAAGAATTTAGCATGGCAGGCATATACCACAGAACAGGAAATTAAGTGATTTGGATTTAAAAAAGAGAGAAATTTACTTCCTGTATACACGGCTATGCCTAGTTCATTGTATGAATAAAACTTACTTCTTACTTATCAAAAAAAAAAAAAAAAAGGCACCCACCAGCAACCCCAGGAATATACAGCCAATCAAAGAGAGATCTCACTTTTCTATCTACATTTTAATAAACAGAAGATTGAAGAACCTATCCATTCTCCAAAGAAAATAAGATATAAGAAGGGAAAAAAGAAAGAAAGAACAGTCGCCAGATATCCCAACAAAATGCCAGCTATTTTTGTATATCACGTACGTGTCCTGTCACACGCCCGCCAGGTATACATCTCTCTCTCTCTAGAATGCTACAGAACCACAAACGATTACGTAGTTTTCACCGGAAATAATACTCACCCAGAAAATCTTTCATCCCCAAGCTGGATTCGAACTACTGTGTTGGCACCCATATGATTCTTATATGAATTGACGTCTCAAATCGTTTTCGGGCCGCCAAGGTTGGAGCTTTCGATTCCCGGAAAGCAAATCTCGTGGTCACCAGGCAACTATTTAAATAGACGACAACTTCATGTTTTAATTTGGTTTCTTTTTTATGTTTATTTTTCTGGGTCTGATGAATAGAGAAAATTACAGAGGAATCGAGAAAAAAATAAGACTCCCAAAATTGTGAAATTGTTGCGTGATGGGTATTCTGAATGAATCCGACGGGTTTTCAGTTTTGTTCCTTTTCGTTTTGGGGGCGTGCGTATATTATCTTGGAATGGAATGGAAATGGGCCTCTGTGACCCAAATATTAGGATCTTATCCGATTGCTGTGGGTAAGAATTATTTTGAAAGGGATGTTGTTAACTCAGTCCTAAAGGGTACACAACGGGCAATTGAGCGAAAATTCAAAAATTTAATTCTGATTCCGGCTCCGTTTCAGATTCGATAAGTCGGAGTTTGAGTTGGAGGTAGTGGTGCATTGACTCTGACTACCACCACCTCTGACTCTGTTTCTAATATTTTACATATTTTTATAAAAATATGTATTTTTTATATATTAATCATATATATATTTTATATAACTATAATTTATATAGTTAGTTAAATATTAGTATGAACAAACAAATGTACTAATACACTTATACTATAATATAAATAGACTAAAATCTGGACTTGTTTGAATTTAGAGATGAGTTGAGATGAATTGAGATAATTTTAGATGAGTTGAATAAAATATTGTTAGAATATTATTATTGTTTTGAGATTTGAAAATTTTAAATTGTTTATTATATTTTGTGTGAAAATTTGAGAAAGTTGTAATGATGAAATGAGATGAGTTAAGATAAGTTTCCAATCCAAACCGATGCTAAATTGACTAATAAAAATTTAGTATATGTAAATATTATACTATTACTACCATGTAATATTAATGTATAATAACATGTAATACTAATGTATAATAATTGATGTATAATAATATTTAATACTAATGTATTATGTATAAACACAAATGTATAAATTTATAATAAGTTATAACATGTAATTCTAATGTATAAGAGCAAAAGTATAATAACATGTACTAGTAATGTATAATAATCAATGTATAATAACATGTAATATTAAAGTATAATAACACGTAATAGTGATGTATAATAATCAATCTATAATAACATGTAATACTAATGTATAATAACATTTAATACTAAATCTAGTATATAATTAAATTAGAAATAAGTTAGAAACTAATATAATAACATGTAATTAAAACTATAGTATAAGTTTATAATAAGAATAAGTTAAAAATTAGTATAAAATATTATACTAAGTTAATATTTAATAACATGTAATATTATAGTATAATAACATGTAATTAGACATTAGTTAAATAGTAACTATTAATAATCAATACTAAGAATTAAATTTAGTTATAAAAAGATTTTAAAAACTATAAATAAAGAAATTTATGACTAAAACAAAGATTAAAATTTATTTAAGATTTGATTTAGGGTTTAGGAAAAAAAGAATAGGCCCAATCGAACCCTAGCCCCACGATCTTAGCCTCAGCCCAGCCCCAACCCGTGGTTTGCATTAACCTAATTTTTTATCTCTTTTCCCATCTCCTCTCTCTCTTCTGGAGACCAAGTATGAACATCCCTACTGGTGATCTATTGGTGATGTAATGATCTGTTGGTGATGTGATTTCACAGAAATATTGTTCCCACTTTAGACTTTTGATTATATAACATGTTAGAACTTAGGACTTTATTTATTGGATCTGGTTTTAAAGAAATATGCTTGTGTTAGAACATGTTAGAACTTTCAATTTATATAACATGTCGGATTTGGTGATGATTACTCTGTGTTGGTGAATCTGTGTTGCTGAATCTATGTTAGTGAATCTGTGTTGGTCAATGGTTGTGAATCTGTGTTGGTGAATCTGCCTAATGGTTCTCGCACTATTAAATATGTTTTTAAATAATTAGTTTAAACTATAAGAATTGGGGCTATGTTGTTAACTTGTTGTGGTTTGGGGTTGTGTTTTTGTAAGAGTTGGGGTTGTGTTGTTGTGTTTTTGGGGCTGTGGTGTGTTGTGTTTCTGGAGATGCATTGATCCCTTTATTCCATATATGATTAAATTATATATGATTAGAGAATGCAGTGTATATTTGTAGACCTATGATTAAATTAATGTAGAGGATGCAGTGTACCATATATGATTAAATTAACTATGCGCTTTATTATATTGTTGTATATTTGTAGACATTATGAATGCTATATTTTTAAATATGTTTTCAAATAATTAGTTTAAAATGTAAGAGTTGGGGCTATGTTGTTGTGGTTTAGGGCTGTGTTGTTGTGGTTTGGAGTTGTTTATATATTAAAATGATACAAAATTTTGGGTTGTGTTGTGTTTTTGGGGTTGTGTTATTATACATTACTTTGTGAATCTATAATATGTTCTCTAATGTTAATTTTGTTGTGAATCTTTGGTTGTGAATCTGATCATGAAGCTTTTTTGATTTGTTGTATTCTATTTTAGTTTTAAACCATAAATGTTGAAGGTGTTGCATGCACTCCTACTTCAACCTCTGCATCATGTCCAGAGGACCACTACAGCTTGTTGAGGCTCCCATTATCAAAGAGTCTAGTGAATGATTAGACTATACGATTGGTACTCCTAATAATACCTTTCGTTCTATCCCCCACCATCCACCAGGTAGTAAAAACCCCAAAAATAGGTTTGGGGTGTGGGATCACTTTACAAGAGTCCTTGATTGCCATCCTAATGAACCTATAGCCACTTGTAACTATTCTGGGAGATTGTGGAAATGCCATCCTAGGAGGTAGGACATTTCAGTCTTGAAAGCATACATCTCCTTTTGCCCTAAAGACTGTAAGAGTAGATTGGACAAGAGTCAACAATTCTTGATCCTAGAGGTAAGAGTTGAAAGAAGGGAAGGGGAAAAGACACTAGGGATGACCAAGTATAAAGAGAAAAAAATTAGGGCTGCCTTTGCTAAGATGATGGTAGTTGATGAGTTGCCTTTTTCAATTGTTGAGGGCCAAGGGTTTTGGGACTACACCAAATCCTTTGATCTTAGGTTTCTTATTTCTTCTTGTTTTACGATAATGAGGGATTGTATAAGACTATTCTTGAGAGAAAAAAATGTTTTTAACTACTAAGCAAAGAGTGTGCTTGACCACCGACACTTGGGACGTCTATCCAAAACATCAATTACATGTGTCACAATTCATTTTATTGATAGTAGTTGAAGTTGCATAAGTGGATAATTTCATTCAGTCGTATTAGTGATCACAAAGGGGCAACAATTGATAGGGCATTGGAGGAGTGTATACTTGATTGGAGGATTGACAAAATTCTTATAATAACGGTGGTCAATACTTCCTCTAATGACTCTGCTATTGATTAGTTGAGAATAGTTGAAGTTGGAAGATTGGAGTGTGTTGCGGATCATGAATTTATTCACATGAGGTGTACTATACACATTTTAAACCTTATTGTCCAATAAGGCTTAAAAGAAGTTGATGAGTCAATCACAAAGATCCACAATTTGATTAGGTATGAAGTCTTCTCCCTAAAGACTTGCCACTTTCAAGCCTTGTGTTGAGAGGTCAAAAGTTTCATGTAATAGTTTCTTATATCTTGACGTACTTACTAGATAAAACTCGACTTTTTTTTCTTTTTATATTGGATGCGGCTGAGAAGTAAAAAGGCCTTACAACTTTTGCTTGATGAGGATTTATACTCACGAGTTTATTTGTCTAAAGATGGGCATGAGAGAAGAGGATTAGGAGCTCCCGTGCTTGATGATTGGGAAGCTATAAAAAACTTTTCAAAATTTCTAAGAGTATTTTATAATGTCACATTGTGTATTTTTGGTACATATAAGCATTGCGAATCTTATATTTTCAAGAGCTCATTAATATTCATGCCAACTTGAATAGTTTTTGTGACAGTAATAATCGACACTTCAGTGCAATGGCCTTTAGAATGAAAACAAAATATGATAAATATTGGGAGATCTTGAAAAGATAAATAAGTTATTGTTTGTTGCTGTCATTCTTGATCTGCGGTACAAGTTGGTTATTTAAGTATATTGGTTCAATGAAACATTGGGTGATGAAAATGGTGAGAAATTTGTTTAAATCCTCAAGAGGGGTATGAAACTTTTGTATGAATAATATGTTACGTTTGGTGGTGGGTATACATGTGGGTCTAAGTCAAGTATTTTAGACACTCGTAATGAGATAGTATCTCAATAGGGAGTAGTTCTTCAACTGATCTCTTGGCTTTTTAAGAAACTTTTATAAAAAACAGACATCAACAAGCTTGATGGATTGTAACAAATTAGCAATTAACAGAATCAATATAATTATAATTAATTATTTTTTTAATGAGTTAGTTACATAACCTACATTAATAATTCACTTAATTTTAATTTAATAATTTAAATAATTTTTTTCTTAATTTATTTGAAAAAAAAGAAGAAAAAAATAAAAAATAATTAGATTGCACCGAACAGACCAGACCGATAGCTACTGGTCCGATCCTGAAAGAATGAGAGACTGAAAATTTCTATGCATCACCCTCAGACCGAACCGACCGATTTACACCCGTACTTGTATGGAGGGCATGTTAAGGGCATGTGCTTGATTCCCTATATTAGGTGTTTGGTAGAATTTATCTTTTTCATATTTGTTTTGAAACAATGGTTCTTTATAGTGAAACAAAGTGACATGCCTGATAACTATTGTTAACAATATAATATAAATAATTAAATCTATTTCTTCCCATTAGTTTAAGCTTTTGAGATAAATGATGGTTTTACATTGTATTAGAGCAAAGATCCTAAACTTGGCCTATACGTGAGCAGAGGTACAAGAATATATTACAAATAATTAAATCTAGCTACCTCTTCCCATTAGTATCATTTTTTAACATATAGAAGTCAAAAAAATGAAAATACCATATATATAGTTCTTGTATATATCTCACCATATAAATGATTATATTATATATATACATATATACATATGCCAACCTAGTTGGTGAAAAGCAATGCATGCATGGAAGCAAACGGCATCCAATTCAACTTAGCAAGCCACTACATGGTATAGGCATGGAAGCCATTAAAAAATTAACAACAAAATAAATAATTAGATCACAGTTAATAAAGAAAATCTGGCATTTATTCTCCCATCAACACAGGTAGCTAGATCTCCAGCAATGTTTCCAAAATTATCAAGCTCTTCACTTTATTTTAGAGTAAAAAAAAAAATCAAGACACTTTCATCACCCCAGCTTGCATGACAAAGTATGCACAGATAATAAGAGGGGCAATTTTGTGAACATATATACAAATGTTAAGAAACTCCCCTATATTTTTTTCATAGAGATGATCAGTAGATTACAAAAGACCAAATAATTGGCCAATTAAAGAGTCTCATGTAATATAGTCTAATTAAAATGATGGAATTAAAATCTCATGTTCCCAAGCTAGCTAGGAAAATATATATTGCATGTCTTTGGTGGGTTATATTCTGATCATGATCATACGTACTACACATCCAAAATAATATTGTATGTATGCTTGATCTCTTAGCTTTGTGCACTGTGTCAGACTAAGTAGAGTGGATATAGAGAAAGCGATTGTGAATTCTCCTAAATTGTATTTCATTTGTAATGCTGTGAATATATATTCACTTTAAAAAGAATACAAAGAGAATATAAGTTGTTACAAGTAACCGTAAACAACAACAACCTAATGCCTCTAAGGTATTTATAGAAGAATGCATATCATGTGTTTGCGTTATTGCTTTGCTCACATATGACTAAGGAACATCAAAAGTATCTATTCTAATATGCCCCCTTGAGTTCAAGGGTGCATCTACAACATTGAGGCTCGACTTGAAACGAAGGAACTTGTCAGCTACAAGAGGCTTTGTAAGCACATCAACAACTTGATCTTGTGAACTGATGAAGGAAACTTTTAAGGTATTGGCAACCATTCTATCTCTTACAAAGTAATAGTCAATATCCATATATTTTGTCCTTGAATGATACCCTGGATTGGCTGAGAGGTAGGTAGCACCAAGGTTATCACACCATAGGGTTGGAGCTTGAGATAAATGGATGCCAAGCTCACATATAACAGTTTGTAACCAAATAAGTTCATCTACAAATGAGGCAATGGATTTATACTCTTCCTCGGTTGAGGATCTGGCCATAGTAGATTGTTTCTTAGAGCTCCATGAAAGAATATATTCCTGACCAATTTTTGTTATATATATATATGTATATATATGATCCAAGACAAGTGTAAAAAAAAAAAGTGGCTTTTTCTTTGATTGCTGCAATTTCTACTTGGAAAATTGAGAACAAAAATTTGTTGGCCATGATGTGGAGGAGAACATACTTGAGAACATCTTACAAGAGACAAACATTTATTTAAAGTCTCATGGTGGTGTGGTGGTGTATTATGGAGGCAATGATGTGGAGGAGAACAAACTTGAGCATTGGTCACTCGAAAACCCTAATCAGCATGTGAACTTCAAGCGTCGTTACTAATCATGTATGCATGGGGTCAATGTAGTGTCACTTAAGCCTCCTTAATTTTGTTCGTCATGCTCTTATTCCGATTCTTGGCAATATTTCTAGCCCATATACTTATTTTTTGGTGCATTTTCTTTGTTTTTGATTTCATGGTTGGAAGAAAAAACTAAGATCTAGTATCCTCCACCATTAAATCAGCATTCCAACGGGCAAGTGCAGACCACACACTATCCATTCCAGTGATATTTCTTTGACTATTTTTGGTCTTTTTAAGAGGTAACCTTCTATTATTTGTTTGATCAAAAGAAGGCATCATCTCTTATTTCCTATCTAGAGGAGATATGAAGGACAAGGATGAGGAAAGCTGTACGTACAAGGAGTCTTAAGGTAGTTGACTATATTTAACAATGAGAAATGTTTTAGTCATGAAAAGATTTCATAAAAATAAACACACAAATTAACGTGTCTTGATATGGTACGTTAGATTGTAAAACTACTTTTATTATAAAATAGATCTAACGTATTATATAAAATTATAATAATTTATAGATGTACTTTTACAAGATTTGTAATTATAACAGTACTCTTAAATAATCGACTTTCAGGGATAACATTGCAATTTTTTTTTTTTATGGAACTACACAAAAAAAATTTACTTTTTGGCTATTCATTCCTCTTTCAAGTCTTGGAACAAGAGCTCAAATTAATATTTTAGTTTATATGTTCTGCGGTTAAGTTAATAAGGTTTCTCCTTGAAGGGCCCAATGAGTATTTTATATGTCTATTTGTGTGAATTTACACAACATATTTTTCTCGTCTCTTCCTCTAGAGATCTCTTGATGTGAAGATTGTTGATATAAAAAATGTGGGTCTTGAGAGTGAAGATGAGTTTCTTATGAGAGTAAAAGAATAACCAATAGGAGATGGTATGGTACTACTTACCGCAAGATTCAAACAACTTAAATAATTAATTTCTAATTGGCATAACAATAATAATATAATGATTAAAACAATATGCATGTTTATGCTACTTTCTATGTATTTTGCATATGAGATAATTTTTAAGTCAGAATTTTATACCATTGTTTCATTGTTACAAAGTTATGATACCAAGATTTGGTATTCTTAGCATGAGAGTAGCAAAGAGATCATAATTGCTAAAGATCAGAAGATATTAGAATAAGATTCATATATAAATTTCTACAATTGTGGTGACTAAAATTGTTACAACAATATTAAAGCTAAAAATCGACAGAAAGATATTTTCAACTATTTTTTACTAAGAATTGCTTGATTATTGTAAAGAAAAGGAAATAAAATACTACACATAATCCATCAGCTGAATGGCATTTGAATGGATACAAATTTTTGGAATTAGGAATTTGGAAAAATATGCATTCAGAGGATCTAAACATTTTTGTCAACTTAAGAATGAATAAGAGGTTATCAAAATTCAAATTTTACCTTCATATATATATATATATATATATATATATATATCTGTTTGTATGTATCTTCACAACATATTCTTTTGTTTCCCTTCCTCTAGAAAACTCTTATTGTGAAGATTGCTGATATAAAAAAAATGTCTGTCTTGAGAATGAAGATGAGTTTCTTATACAAGTAAAAGAGTAACCAATAGCAGGTGGTGCAATGTTGACCGCAAGATTAAAAAAACTTAAATAATAAATTTCTAATAAGCATATCAATAATAATATAATGATTATTACTAACTATTTTTTATGATACTATTTGATAAGGTATATTTGAAGATTGAATGAACTTAGCTTAATGCGTCAAGAAAAAGAGAAAATTTATAAACATGCAATCCATGTAATTGGATTTGGTTATGATGAGAAAGAAAACGGAAACTATTGGATTATGTAAAACTCATATGAAAAATATTGAAAAATCCATGGATATGACATAATTGCTCATAAATATAGTCTTCCAAAAGACAGCCATAGTATGATTTTCAGAACCTTCTAACTAATAGTATATAAAATATGGAATTTAAAATAATATGTTTATGCTACTTTCTATATATTTTTCATATGAGATACTTTAAGTAAGAATTTTGTAACATTATTTTATTGTTATAAAGTTATGATACCAAGATTTCCTATTATTCATATGAGAATATCGAAGAGATCAAAATAGTTAAAAAAAGCTCTTTATTGAATGCGTGAAGGTGATGACAATATGTTTCGATATAACAATAGTTAAAAAAGACTTTTTGCTAAAAAAAATTCAGATACAAATTTCTACAATTGTCGCTATAAAAATTGATACAACAAATTTTAAACCTAAAAATCAACATAAAGATATTTTTGTACTTTTTTTTTTTATCAAGAATTGTTTGATTGTTGTAAAGAAAAAGAAACAAAATGATACTAATAATCCATCAGAAAGACATTCAAATGGATAAGAATTATGGAATTAGAAAAGTAGAAAAATATCAATTCAGAGCATCTAAACATTCTTGTAAACACAAGATCGAATAAGAAGTTATATAATTCAAATTTCACCTATATATATATATATTTGTTTGTGTGTATCTGTACAACATATTCTTTTGTTGTCAATTCCTTTAAAAAGCTATTTCTGTGAAAATTGTTGATATAAAAAATGTCGATCTTGAGAATGACTGACATAATAAACAATAGCAAGTAGTGTAGTACTATCACAGAATTTACACAACTTAAATAATTAGTTTCTAATTGGCATACTAATAATAATATAATGATTATTACACACTCAGATTTGTGATTTAATTTGGGCTTGTATCTTCTCTCGTTGGTATTCTGTTATGATAAATGGAACCCCTAAGGGTTTTTTTCAAGGAGGTCATGGTTTGCTCTAGGGGGATCCTCTTTCCCTCTATTTGTTCATTATTCTGCAAGAAGTCATTTCTAGACTTCTTAAGAATAGTGTTGTGGAATAAAGATTTGGACAATTTTCTCAAGCCAAAGGCACGGTTCAAATTTCACATCTTATGTATGTTGATGATGCGGTGATTTTCACGATGGTAGCATGAGATTTGTTCAGGAACTCCTTTCTATTTTTTAGAAGTATAAAACTTGGTCAGGCCAGAGTATTAATAGAGAAAAGACTGTGGTTTTTTTTTTCTCAAAAAATTCCTTCAGGTCGTAAGAGAACTATTAAGCGTATGATTGGGTATTTGGAGGGCTCTTTCTCTTTCAAATATCTAGGAGTGCCTATTATTTTGGGGAGGCTCATGCAAGTTCACTTGGAGGAAATGGTCATAAAAGTCTACAATAAAATCAGTGGTTGGAAGATGAAGCTCCTTTCATTGGGAGGTTGTCTTATCCTCCTGAGGTATGTGCTCTCTAGCATGACTCTTAATTTGTTCCTATCCTTTAGGTCCCTAAATATATTATCAAGGAGCTGCATCGCTTAATGAGCACTTTCTTTTGGGGAGAGTTTAGTGGGAAAGGGAAGAAAAAATGGGTAGCTTGGAAGAACATGTGTCTTCCAGTGAATGAAGGTGGG
This sequence comes from Cyclocarya paliurus, assembly GCA_029856935.1. Lineage (NCBI taxonomy): Eukaryota > Viridiplantae > Streptophyta > Magnoliopsida > Fagales > Juglandaceae > Cyclocarya > Cyclocarya paliurus. The sequence continues at coordinate 13,768,273 of CM056959.1, read as the reverse complement.
TTGGGTTTGCGTCACCTAGATGATCTGCAGAAGGCTTTGCATATGAGGTTCGCTTGGAATTTAATTCAAGATAATTCGTTATGGGCTCGGTTTTTCAAAGATAAATATGTGGGCTCTAAACCTTGGATTCTTATTGATGCGAATAAAGGCATGAGATTTTAAAAAATGGTTGCTAAAAGTATCCTTTGGTTCTTGAAAATTCTAAGTGGCGGGATCGGGGCCCTTTGTTTTTTGATCTTTCGGTGGTAGGTAGTCCTTTACTTAAAGTTAAGGATTATCAACTGTCTAATTCATGGGATGTGGACTTCTTGGTGAGTTTGGTGGGCCAAAATCATGTAAATGATATTTAGGAATCTTTAGCAGTTTGCAAGGGAGGATTGGATGCTTTGGTATAGATAAATCAAGATAGTGGTTGTTTCTCTACAAAATCAGCGTGTGATTATATCCGTACTAGGGGTTCTACTATGAATGGGCATCCTTGGATGTGGCATAATTTGCTCCCTTTGAAGGTTTTATTTTTTATGTGGAAGGCTTGGCATAATGCTTTCAGTGTGGATGATCGTCTTCGTTGTGTAGGGGTGCTGATTCTTTCTAAGTGTGATTGCTGTGATGCTGGTAATTTCGAGGATCAAAATCATGTTTTATTTGGAGGAGATTTTGCTGTGCGAATCTGGAGCTATTGTGGAGCTATCTTTGGGTTAATGCTTCGTGGTACTTAGAGAGCTCCACAATAGCTCCAGAAGGCTCAAGCATCTTCCTTTTCTCAAGTTGGTACTATTGTGGGCCTACTTCCTTCTCTTCTTTTTTGGCGTCTCTGGCGTTGTAGTTGTGTTGCTCTCATTGAAGGTCGGTTTGAGCCTTTTAATTTGTTTTGGCACTCAATTTTTCATGAGATTCGCGCAATTTTCCAGGGCATTCACAATGTTTCAAAATGCTCTAGGCATGATTCTCAGATTTTACAATCCCTGCTTATCTCACCTCTTGTTCCGCCAAGGTGATGCTCGAGGTTGGTGGCCTGGTGCAAACCCTCTCAGGGTCGTTTTAAGTTAAACACTGATGGTAGTAGCTTTGGGAATCTTGGGCCATCTGGGGCAGGTTGTATTATCAGGGATGATCATGGTAATTTACTTCATGCTTTTGCCTTTCCTTTTGGGGTTGGTTAGAATAATAGAGCTGAATTATTAGCTCTACTGTTTGGCCTTAAAGCTTGCAAAGCTCTAAGAATTGGCTACGTGGAAGTTGAACTTGACTCGCAAGTGTTGGTTTCGTGGTGGAAACAACGACGATGTGGGGTTTGGTATCTTGAGGACTTTTGGGAGGAGATTCTTGGTCTCTTGGATTCGATAGTCTGCTCTGTTAGTCATGTATTCAGAGAAGGTAATAAAGCTGTTGATTGGCTTGCTAAGTATGGTGCGCTTGGTCATCACATTGAGTAGCAAGTGATTGAAGAAGTGTCGAGGTTGCTGAGAGGTCTAATCCGCTTGGACAAGCTGGGCATTCCCTCGTTATGCTGTCGCTAATCTTTTTCTTACTTTTGTTTATTGCTTCTTCAGGCTTGTTTAGTTTTTTCGAGTTTTGTTGGTTTTTGGCTTAGGCTTGTTAGATTTTGTTTTTGTATTTTGGTTTATTTTGACACTTGGTTTTAGGTTAGTTTATAGTGTTGATCCTGTAAGCCCCCAAGTGTAATGGTGTTATCACGGTATTCCTCTGCCATAAGTGAGGGCTGATTAATAAACTTAGGACATGGCTGTTATGTGTGTGGCTATAGGCTCCTTTTTTTTTTTTTCTTAAATTGATTATTACACACTCTTTATATGATATTATTTGATATGGTATATTAGAAAATCGAATGAACTTAACTTAATACTTCAATAAAGAAAGAAAATTTATCAACATGCAATCCTTGTAACTAGATTTGGTTATGAGGATAAAAAAGATAAAAACTATTGGATTATGAAAAACTCTTATGGAAAATATTAGAAAATTCATAGATATGGCAGAATTGCTTGCAAATCTAGTATTATAAAAGACTACCATAGCTTGATTTTAAGAAACTCCTAACTCAGTACCTGAAATTAAAATTTAAAGTAATATGTTTATGTTACTTTTTATATATTTTGAATGTGAGATAATTTAAATCAGAATTCCATACCATTGTTTCATGTTACAAAGTTATGATACAAAGATTTCCTATCCTTAGTATGAGAATATCAAAGAGATCAGAATAGCTAAAAAACGCTCCTTATTGGATGCCTGAAGGTGATAATAATAATTTTCGAATAACAATAACTAAAAAGGATTTACTGCTGAATAAGATTCAGATACAAATTTCTACAATTGTTGTTGAAAAAATTGTTACAACAATCTTACAGCTAAAAATTGATAGAAAGATATTTTCAGAGTTTTTCTTACCAAGAATTGTTTAATTGTTGTAAAGAAAAAGAAATAAAATACTGCATACAACCCATTAGAAAGACATTGGAATGGATAAGAAGTTATGAAATTAGAAAGGTGGCAAAATATCAGTATTTAAACATTTTTGTCAACATAAGAATGAATAAGTAGTTATATAAATTCAAATTTCTCATTCATATATATATATATATATATATATATATATATATTTTTGTGTATCTACATAACATATCCTTATATTGTCTCTCACTCTAGAAAGATTTTGTTGTGAAGATTGTTGATATTAAAAATGTTAATCTTGATAATGAAGATAAATTTCTTATGAGAGTGAAAGAATAATCAATAGTACTGGGTGGTGTAGTGCTGACTGTTATATCAACTAAAATAATAAATTTCTAATTGGCATGCCAATAATAATATAATGATTATTAGTTACTCTATTTTATGATACAATTTGATATGTTACATTTGAAAATCCAATGAACTCAAATTAATGTTTCAAGAAAAAGAAGAAATTTATTAACATGCAATCCCTCTAATTAGATTTGGTTGTGATGAAAAAGAAGACAAAAAACTGTTAGATTATAAAAAATTCCCATGGAAAATATTAGAAAATCCATAGATAGGTAGAATTGATCGTAAATCTAGTTTTCCAAAAAGAAACCATAACTTGACTTTTAGAACCTCCTATGCAATTGTACTTGAAATATAACATTTAAAATAATATGTTTATGTTACTTTTTATTTGTTATGAATATGAAATTATTTAAGTCAGAATTTCATATCATTGTTTTATTATTACAGAGTTATGATACAAATGTGTCCTATTCTTTAGCATGAGAATATCAGAGATATTAGAATAGCAAAAAAATAAAATAAAAGAAGTCTTTACTAGATGCTTGGGTGGTAATAATAAGTTTTGACATTATTTGTTTTCAATAGTTTTTTTTGTTTCTATTATAAGTATGCATATATCTCTTTTACATATGATTATAATATATGTGAGAAATAGATGAATATTTCAAATTGATAATTACGAAATAAAAAAATACATAAGATTAATTAAAACAAGGTAAAAATTTTCGGAAGTAGTTTAAGATTGTCTAAATGGTGCAACATTCTTGACGAGCGATCTTTCAAAGGGTAAATAAAAGGCAGCAACTATCTTAAGAAAACCTGTTGAGTGATTTTTGTTGATAAAATCAATTGTATGCATTTGAGTTGCATGAGATTGGAAGTCAACCCACCAATAAGTGATGACTAATGAGTGAATGCAAGTTTAAAATAATATACTGTTTATGTATTCCTCTTGAAGGAAAATATAGTAGACTTTATTGAAATAAAGACATGATTCAATATTCCAAATATGGGTTTAGGAAAATGCGTTCCTTTCCTCAAGTGTCTTAAAAAAAATTTCAACTTAGAAATAATTTACTTAAATCTATCTATTCAGTTTTTGTCCAAAAAAAAAAAAAGATAATGCAATGTGTAAAAAATTGAACAGATAAGGTAATAATTTTACCATATTTGGACACCTTTATCTATAAATTTTCTAACCCATTATAATTAACTTATAGGTACAAGTTCCTTAGGATTTTTCTCTTTTTGAGATTGGCGTATACATGATGGTGAAACCTTGAATCTAATTAACAATCAAGAGAGATGTAGTAAGTGATGTATGGTTCTTTCATTAAATAACATGTCACTACATTCATTTTGTACCATGTCCTTAACAAATTGGCATAATTAACCTTACATTTTTTGCTACACATTGATATGTGGTGTCTGAAGTTGTATTTGCAATATTAGTATTGATCATTGACTTGCTGCTAGTATTTTTTGTTGATTTGTGAATGTGAGGGTTGCCTTGTTCTCTTACTTGTATCTACCATAGTAGCTTGTTTGAGATTGATAGGGAAGGAAAAAGATATCTCATCAAATTAGTTATTTGGGCCTATTGTTTGAAAGTGTGAGTGTATCTTAACTAGCATTAGCAAGCCTTTTAGTGTTGTTTTAGACTTATAAGTGTTATTTATGTATCGTAATCAATTCACATTCTTGGTGTTGTTTTGTTAGTTGTATGGAGTTGGTTATCCCTTATTAATAGTGTTAACCATATTAGTTAGCCTATTAATTTTTGTAGTAGTGCTCATGCTGAATAATATTGTTTTACTGATTTAAATATATATATATATATATATTATTTAACTTAATATATAAAGATATTGGGAGATATTGGGAATTAAAAATTTATAGAATTTTGTAAACAATAAGATTCAACATTTTAATTTCATTACTATCAATAAATTAAGTATATAAATTTGCTATTTAGATATGTGTTGGACATTAAAACTAATGATTTTATCCTAAATAAGACTTAGCTACAATTTTCTACTATTGTAGCTACATACGTTGCCGCAACAAATCTTAAAGCAAAAAATCGACATGAAGATCTTTTCAAACTTCTTTCCCTAGAATTGCTTGATTGTTTTATAGAAAAAGAAATGAAATACTGCACATAATCCGTCATAAAAGTTTTTGAATGGATAAGAAGTTTAATTTTAAATATCCTGTTAGGGCATCTAAATATTTCTCCTTCATACATTTATATAATCATATGTCTGTTTTGTGTATCTACATAACATATTCTTCTCTTGTCTCCTCCTTCAGAAAGCTCTTATTGTGAAGATTATTTATATAAAAAATATTAGTTTTGACAATGAAGATAGTTGATTATTTGAGTGAAAGAATAACCAATAGCAAGAGATGTAGTGGTGACGATGGATTCAAACAACTTAAATGATAAATTTCTAACTGCCATATCAAAAATAATATAATTATTATTACATAGTCTTTTTTATGATATTGTTTGATAAGATATATTTTAAGATTGAATGAACTCAACTTAATGCTTCAATGAATAAAAGGAAATTTGTCAACATTCAATCCTAGTAATTGGATGGATATGACAAGGAAGAAAACAAAAACTATTGAATTATGAAAAACTCATATGAAAAATATTGAAATATTCATGGATATGACATAATTTCTTGTAAATCTAATCTTAAAAAACATAGCCATAACTTGATTTTCAAAACCTCCTACCCAAAAGTACTTGAAATATAGCATTTAAAACAATATGTTTATGCTACTTTTTGTGTATTTTGCATCTGAGATAATTTAAATAAGAATTTCATAGCATTGATTCATTGTTACAAATTTATAATACAAAGAATTTTTATCCATATTATGAGAATTTCGAAAAGAAAAAAATAGCTAAAAAATTATTTTTAGTGGTTGCGTGAAGGTGATAATAGTAAGTTTCGGAATAATAGTAGCTAAATAAGATTTACTGCTAAATAAGATTCAGATACAAATTTCTACAATTATTTCTGCAAAATTTGTCGCAACAAATTTTAAATTATAATACTAAAAATCGACATAAAGTTATTTTCGAACATTTTTTAAACAAGAATTGCTTGATTGTTGTAAACAAAGTAGAAAAAATATTACACATAATCCATCAAAAAGGCATTCAAATGGATAATAATTTAGGGAATTAAGAAAGTGGAAAAATATTCATTTAGAGCGTCTAAACATTATTATCAATACAGGATTGAATAAGAAATTATATAAATTTGGATTTCTCATATCTCTTATATACTAAAAGTAGCTATCTGAATGATCAACATGAATGAATAGTGATTTATGTTTGACATTTTTTTTCCCATCAATATCCCTAGTGGTTGGGTCTTATTATGGTTTTATCTTTACTTTTATGTTTTACTTTCCGCATGTTCTGCCAGCTACAATAATTACGTATTCTATCCGAATGAATATAAATGAATAGTGATTTATGTTTGACACTTTCTTGTTATGATTTCAATTATAAGAATGTGAACATTTTAACATTTCAATATTAGCCATCAAACTAAAAAAAATTAGAGGATAAGTGAAAAGAAAATAGAAGGTGAAACCTTTTAGTGATTCATGGTTCTAATGCTGCAGATCTTGTTTGAACCTCATTCTTATAATGTATCTCCATTTTTTTGTCTAAATTTCTCATCCGTCTCCTCTTCTTTGCGTATAACTCAAATCTTCTAAACTAAATTACTTTCTACTGTGAGGAACCCTACCTAGGTTACATATTCTTCTTATGACTCCATTTTTCTTTCAAATTATAGATTGCTCCACTTTATGTATTGACAAGATTATTATTAGACCCAAGCACTACATATATATTTGTTCACCATACTATATATGTTCTATATTAACATGCTCCTAAATCTTTGATAAACTATGCTTCAACTCCAAATTCATTTCATGCAGAAACATTTACCGTATATCCAAAACATTGCAATATTATGTTTAAACAATGGATCATACAAGTGGGTGCAGACATAGATCAACTCCAAAAACAGTGCTACAAAAATTTCAGTATTCTCTCCATAAATGTTGTAAATGAGGAGAACCTACCATCTCTACATGCATAATCCCAAAAATTTTTAACTGCCATTTCAATAATGAAGAAAACAATTATTTGATATTTAGTCATTTAAGAAAAAAACTGTAATACGAACTCGAAACAATATCCTTTATTTTCCAAACTTGCTTGGACCTATGGTTTGTTTAAATGCTATTTGAATTAGCAGTTTCTAACTGGAATGAACTATATTATCCTCATAGACCTTATCATTAAGTTTTCTTCTTCTACACTAAATGTTTATATTTTAGAACAATTTATTTTATAGTAATACAGGACAAACGTGCCTCGCACGTAGCCCCACTGCTAGTGTATATATGCCTCTTGATCTCATGTCGATCAAAAATTATTCACTCCCCTTGAATTTTAAGAGAATCCCAAGACCATGATATGAATAAGAAAATTGATAGCTTGGGATAAAAGAAGAGAGGAAAAAAAAAAGTCTTATATTTGAATGTGTCAATCACCTGAAATTTGGGTCGACTAGAAAATCTCAGCATGCATGCTATCAATTAAGTTTGTTTCTTTACCTAACATTAAAAAAAAAAGATGCACACACACACACAAAGCATTAACAATGCCTCTTGAAATACATTAACCAATTTGGAAAGAATTAAAGAACAGGGGTGGTGAAAAACATTTTCTTTTCACGAATCAACCCCACAGAAAGTATTTTTAAGAGATCATCAATTATTGAGATGAAACTAATGTAGCATTGACAATAAATAGACAAGATTACAACATACTCAGATCAATAAAAATGTCCAGCGTTTCTTGATTTATAACATACTATGTTCTAATAGATTTTGTTCTTGTTCTGCCCTAAAAAATCTAACTATTATCTGTTGTTAGAATTTGGAACCTTTGGTTCTTTGAAAGATAGGTTGAAGGGGTAATCAACAATTAGTTGGAGTCTCAAAGATTAGAACAATAAGATTGAGCAAAGTCCATTTAGATTAAAGACCTCATATAACAATAAAAATTACAAATATTACACCAATTTAAACCAAAACAGCCTCAAAGGTTATAGGGTTGTATAGTTTGGTTTCAATGTGTTTTCCCTTCCGATTGTGTATTTCACAGCAAACTCCCACCGAATCAGCTACAGTTTCTTCCAATTAGTTTTTTCCGGGGCTGCATATTAAAATCTCTTTTTATTTGCATAATGTTGATGAAGAGTGACTCAAGACTTATAGTCTGCATGATGATATGACTTTCATTTTCATTCTTTTACTTATAAGTTGTAAGTTGTTCTCTACATTATAATTCCACTGTCAAAAGATGAAAAGAAAAAAGAGAAGATTTTCCATATTTAATTTATGTATTTTGTGTTATGTGGAACTAACTCATAATGCAATAGATAACATTAGGCTTGAAAAATCAAATTTCATGTTCTTTTTTCATTGTATCGTTCTAATCCTGATTCAGTTAAATTAATTTTTTTCATTGTTATTTGGTCATATTGAATTACATTTGGCAGCTATTGTGTTTGGAGAGTTGTGGAAGCTGGAGCCATTGGCTCCTCAGAAGAAATCAATGTGTCATCGAGAAATGAGATTTGTTGCAGTGCAACATATTCATGGGTTTTGTTGGACGACTACATCTCCAACTGATCATCAAGATTATATTGCTTTTTATTTTTTCACTTTCTCCTACATCTCCTATGGAACTGCAATCAGGCAAAGCATGTCCCATTGGAAAAAGTTACTACCATGACCGTCTCCTATTGTTTATTGTCAAATATGTGTGTGAACTACATTTGCTTGCCTCGTCTCCTTCCTGGTAGCCCTCCCTCACTGCACTATTTTTCAATCTGAAATGTATTTTTGTTAGAGTTAATGCGTGGCTAATAAGGGTAAAAGAGTAGACCACAGTTGTATGTCTTTGTGTGTGTGTGTGTTTTTTTTTTTTCTAATATCAATCTCCCATTTTTATGGAATATGTTTTGTAAAGTAACAAGAAGTCAAGTTTATGAGAAAGAGCATATGTTTTGAGGCTGGGCCTATAAACTTTCAAGGAGGGGAAAAACAGGTTCGAACCTGACCTGACTCGTGTGGGTTGGGTTTGTGGCGGGTTGGAGCTGTCCTCCCTTGCGGGTCGGGTCAGGCCCAAATATGTGTTGGGCGGATCATTTTGCAGGCCTACATATAAACCCAACTTAAAACAAATAAACTTTAACTGAGTACAACACAATGACTTAGTAAATATATGAAGGGAACCAAGGTAGGCCTAGTCTTAAAGATCCTTTACAAGTTCCAGATGGGCCAATTACAAGATCAAGAGCCAAAAAGATCAAGGAAGCAATGCAAGGATTGGTGCAATCCACTTGGGATGAAGCTAGCAAGAGCCCAACACTCAAGATGAGCATGAAAGAAGGAGAACCAGTTTTGATCCACTTGATACAAGCTGTGGAAGACAAGATTTAGAGTTATTGTTTGGGTTTATTGTTATTGAAGGCCTTCAATTTGTTAAAAAATTTATTTTATTAGTTTAGAATAAGTGGGTTTGAGGATACTTGGTCCACATATATCTTATTTCTTATGAACTAGGATTTTTGGGAAGGTTTTGTATTTTGGCCAATGGCTTATTTAGAAAGTTACATTTTAAGAGGTACTGTAGCGCGGTACTGTAGTTACAGTACTATTTATCTAGGGATATTTTTGGAAGCAAGAGCTTTATTTTGGCTAGGGTTTTAATTAGGTTTTGGTTTAAAATATTCTTTGTAGCCTTATTTGAAGGGTCAGAGAATATTGAATTTTCATTTTGATTTGAGTTTACTCCTCTTGTTTTTTATTGAACTTTTGAACATATCAAAAGTAAATCACAAATTTTGTGGCGTTCCTCCTTGTAATCTGGGCTCTTGAGACGGGTTTTTCAACGGGTCTAGATTTTAATATAATCTAGGTTCTTGAAACGAGTTCTTAATGGATTTAGATTCTTCATCCAGTTGACTTGATTTTGGCTTTCCTGGGTGAGTTTTCAAATTGATTGTGGGTTTAAAGGATTCCATTCCCATAGGTTCATATCAATATATCTACGAATTCATCAACTAATTTCACATAAGGTGTAGAAATGTCACCACTTAGTACCTTATCTCAAATGAAGTGACAATCAATCTTTATGTATTTAGTCCTCTCATGGAACACATGATTGGATGCAATATGCACTGCATCTTGATTATCACAAAATAATTAGGAATAGGAGTTGGAAACCCAATCTCTTACAATAAGTGTTACAACCATGTCAGCTCACTAGTAGTGTGAGCCATTGCCATATATTAAGTTTCTACATTGGATTAAGTTATGACTACTTGTTTCTTACTCTTTCATGTAACCAAGTTGTCTCTCACAAATGTACAATATCCATTAGTAGATATTCTATCTAAATGAGATCTTGCCCAATTAGTATTTGAAAATGCTTCAACCCTAAGATGTCCATTTGGTCGATACAACAATCCAAGCCCAAGAGCTCGCTTAATATAATGAAGAATATGAATTACAACATTCCAATGTGAGACCGTGGGCATTTCTAAAAATTGACTCAATACACTCACTACATAAAAGATGTTCGGTCTAGTGATAGTGAAATAATTTAGTTTTTCAAAAACTTTGATACCTTCCTGGATCTCCAAACAACTCCCATTTCTTTTTCAAGAATATACAACTTAGGTCAATAGGTCATGCACCCAACATGCAAGTTTCTTCTAAAAAGTCAAGTACGTATTTTCTTTTAGATAGATTGATCCTTTTTTTTTTTTTTTTTATGTACTAACTTCAATTCCAAGATGTAAAAACTAGTTCAACTTAGTAATTCCAACAGAGTCACTCCTACTAATTACAATGTCATCCACATATACAACCAACAAAATATGACCTGCATCATTATGTAGGTGAAATACCAAATGGTCTGTTTGGTATCTATGAAGACTAAGGCTGCGTTTGGATGTTGAGCTGAGCTGAGTTGAGTTGATCTGAGTTTTTTATGAATAGTAGTGAGTTGAGATGGTTGAGTGAGTTTTGTGGGATTCACTTAAGATGAGTTTAAGTATGTCTGGATGTTAAGATGGGTTTAGATGTATTTATGAAAAGTTGTAAACCTGCAAGCAAAATAAAAGAAATGAAAGCATAAAAAAGGGACTACACTTGCTGATGACTGGATTAATTTTTTTAGCCTCACAAAAATTAAAATGTCGGTGGGAAAGGAAAGGATTTTTCATTGGGAAACAAGAAAGGACAAAAATTTCAAATGGAGGGAACATAAATACTACCTCACCGATAGATATGTTAGGTGGGGTCCAGTCAATGGCAGAAACTTGAAAAGCTGTGGGGCCAACTACTAATTTCATATTTGGACTGTGTTCAGAAGAGATGAAACCTGCGTTTGGATGTTCAACTCAATCTAAACATGAAGTGCACTGGATTGAGTTGTGCATCCAAACGAGGCCTAAATGCCAATACAACACTAGAAAACCTTCCAAACCATGCTCAAGGAGATTTTTTCAAATCATATAATGCCTTTTAAACTTACATATAGTACCTTGATACTCCTCTTTAGTAACAAACTCACGTGGTTGCTCCATATAAACTTCTTCATATAAGTCACCTTGTAGATATGCATTTTTAACATCCAACTGAAATAAGGGCCAGTCTAAATTAGCAGCAAGATAGATCAACACTTGAATAACGGAGATTTTAGCAACTAGGGAAAATGTCTTCTTGTAATCAATGCCATATATTTGAGTGTAACCCTTAACAATCAAGTGGACTTTTAAATGTTCCACTAAATCATCAGGATGGAATTTGATTGTATATACCCATTTACAATCAACAAGTTCTTTACCAGATGGTAGTGGAACAAGATCCCATGTCCTATTATGGTGAAAGGCATCCATTTCATTTTTCATAGTTATTTTTCATTTCGAATTAGATAAAACATCTTGAACTGTCTTAGGAATAGAAAATTTTGAAAGTTGAGAAGTAAAACATGAAAATGCAGGAGATAATATTATATGAGATAAATTGGCTAATTGGATGTTGAGTAACAAAAGAACAAGTACCTTTGTAAAGAACAAAAGGTGAAGAGTCTGAAGTATTAGATAACTCAAAATGTGAAGATGGAGACATGGTTGGAGGAGGCATGGGAGCCAACGATCGCTGACAATGCAAGTAAACCTGTAAAGGAACTATGGGAGACATTGAGGAAGGTTGGGTGATTGTGAAAGATTAGATAACTTATACCTGCAACAAAACATCAACACTTTGACGTTATCAGTGACATATAGCCCTTCCAGACACCGTTAACGAAGGGGAACGTGCTGGTATGCACAAATGACGACAGAGAGGTTAATCTTGGTGTCCAATATCGGCAACGATGTCTGAAACTTGACAGAAACACCTTGAACCTCCAATTGGCCCCCGACGAAGAGAGAAGCTGCCAAAATGCCAAGAAAATGGCAATGGCCTTGGATCCGGCAATAATATATGCCTCTTTTAATCAAACGAATTTACCATGACCAACACTATTAGAGTACTCAATGCTATGATACCATGTAAATAGACATGGAGAGAATTCTCTTATTTCATTCATTGATGTACAACCATAATATATACTACATACAATTGACAATTATACCCTTATAAGCTATACTAATATACCACAATATATCTTACTTCCGTAGAGTTTTTGGCGTCGTTTCTGATACTGGACAACAGAGTTGAGCTCCTCGTTATTGTCTGTGTATATCGGCGTGTTCCCCATTGTTAGCAGCCACATGAAAGTCTATTTGTTGCCGGCAACATCAAAGTGTCAACGTGTTTGGTTGTAGGTATAAGTTATTCAATTCTCAAGTGAGATAACCCCAACCTAGAGCAAGAACTTGTTTTTATTTGGAAAAACGTTTGTTTGGTAACAAGGATAAGGTTATTTATAGACTTGTTTAGGATAACTTAATCCGTATTTAAGGTTAGGTTGAAGTCAATTTCAATCGATATCTGGTACAACTCGATACAACCCGGTTCATATTTGATATAGGCCGCTTCAGAGTCAATACGTGCTTGTTTCTACCAATATAAGGTGCTTTTGACCAATACAAGGCCGAAATTTGGTTACTCAGCTCATTTTTCAGGTACTTGAACTGACTTTCTACATTTTCAAATTGTGTTTATTATTTTTTTCAAAGTTGAATTGTGAATTTTTTCATATTTTGTGTGGATTTTGTCTCCAAGTTGAATTGTGATATTTTCTTGCATCCATGAAAACTAAACTTGAGTCACTTATGTCTATGCCTTTGGTCAAGTTGAATGGAAAGAATTATTTGTTGTGGTCAAGATTTGTTGAAATGTTTTTGAAAGGCAAGGGTCTTCAAAGCCACTCGGTTGATTCAAGACCTAACTCAACTAGTTCTGCATTTCCTCCATAGGAATAAAAGTTGTTAAAATCTTGTCCTTGAAGTTGACCAGTATTGAGCCTAATATTGGCTTTAGTTTAATACAACTGGTCGAAAAGTGTGGAGGCATCTCAAGCAGATGTATTCAAATGCTAGAAACACAACTTGTATTTATGAGTTGTGTAAGCAATTCTTTGGCTTGGAAAAAGGTACTTTGGGCCTGGAAGAGTATTATTCTCAAGCGATAAGTATATGTGAAGAACTTAAAATTTATCAACCTATCACTTTTGGTATCTTAGGTATGAAACAACAACATGAAGAGTGCAAATTCCATTTTTTGTTAGTTTAAAACTTGAATATGAGTAAGTGAGTTCTAAGATTTTGGCAAGTCCACAATTTCCTTCATTTCTTGATGTGTTCTCCCGACTTCAACGTACCATGTTATCCAGACAAAGATTTCAGTTGTTTATGATCATATTAGTGAGATATTTGCTTTGATTACCTTCTATGTTGCTCCAAGCAGGTATGGAGGCTGGGGTGGTATAGGAGCACTTAGGATACGTGATGCCAAAGGTAATCGCACTCAAGGTCGAGAATATCGTAAATGCACCCATTGTGGTCTCACTAACCACTCAGCAGACTATTGTTGGGATCTACATAGTAGACCATATGGGTCCACTAATCATGTCATTTGCCAATATGCTACATCATACTAACCGAGCTCCAACCTGACTCCAAATATGATTAGCATATCGAATGATGAGAATGATCAGCTTTTGGGTCGCACACGAGTTTCATCTTCCATAGTTACTCTTACCCACTCAGATACAGCGTCTGCATGTCTTGTCTTATCGACTCAAGATTCATAGATCATTGATTCAAGAACTAATGAACATCTGATCGGTTTGTCTTCTGCCTTATCTAAGTTAGAAACTGTGACATCTTTAAAAAGTGTTACTCTTACTGATGACTCTCTTACTATAGTTATAGACATTTAATCTCACTGACTCTATATCCTTATCATATGTTCTATATGCTCATAGTTTTCCCTTTAGTTTGCTGTCAATTAATAAAATTACTTAAAATCTTCAATGTGCAATGACCTTTTATCCGGTCTTTTCATGTATCTTTTAAGATTTCAAGACATGGAACAAGATTGTTACGGGTCATGAAGCTGGTGGTTTGTATTATCTTGATGTTAAACACTCATCCACTCATCCACTCAGGCCCTTATATCCTCCTCATTATCTTTAATGAGACTCTAATTATATCATTAACTACTCATTTTGGAATATAGGTCATGTTGTTAGGGCATTCCATTGGGACGTACAAATGGTATGAGAGCTTATTCAAACTAGAAATGTAGAACTTGAGCCATGCCACGTATGACAGATGGGCTCGACGAGGACATCAAAAATTTAAGGGGGGAGATTGTGATATCCCATATAATATGAGGATAAGATATGTGGTATATGAGATCTTACATAACTTGGAAAGAAGGAATTTTTGCTCTGTATAATGTTCTAATGAGACTCTAATTGTATCATTAACTAGTTTTTTTGAAGTATAAGCCATATGATTTGGATATTCCATTGACACCTTAACTCAACTATGAAATGAGAATAATCAATCCATTTTGGTCCATTATGTGTGCTGAACCTAACTATATCTAAAAGCATAATGAGAAATGACATACCAAATTGTAGTTTTTTATTTTTCCTGGTATTAGTCGGTTTCAACTATTTTTCAATCATGTAGAAGCCAAAATCAAGGTTTAAATTTCGTACTGTATCGGCCAGTATTTATCGTACCGGGGTAGTGATCGGTATAGAAAATGTATATGTTTTGTACCGGGTCAAATACCGATTGTATCGGTACGTTTCGAGTTTTGGTCAATACGATTTGATTTTTAGTGTAATGATCGAATTTTTTTTAATTAATGTAAAAATTTTGACTTTTTTTTTTTATAATTTTCACTCAAATTCTCACATCTGAAGACTATTTTTTTAAACTTTTTTTAATTCCATTTTCTCAAGGATTGAAAATCAAATCCTTAAGAGCACTTCCAATGGTTTCTTCATCCTATACTTTAAAATATATCATCAAAAATTACTTTTTCTATTTTACATACTTACTTTTACAATATACCATACATCAGCTTCTCTATTTTTTCTTCATATCATTTAAATATTATATTTTTTAATATTTTTTATTCATTTCAAATATTTTCTCTAACTATCAATAATATTTTCAAATGATATTTGCAATATCTTTCCATATACAATGTCATATAATTATGTTCTATTTTAAGTTAATCCAAACTTATAAACTAAACCAAATATAAATTAATTAAAAAAATAAATAAATAGCATGAGAGAGAAACTAATTTAGGACTTTTGAAGAGATGAAGAAAATCAAATAGTACGAGAGAGAAACTAATTTAAAATGTTTAAAGGATGAATAGTTTCCTCTATATCTAGCATGCTACTATAGCAAAATGTAAAATGAATGATGAAATACAAGATCTATTAGAGGGCATTTTTAAGAGAATTTCTTTATATTTTAAAGAAATGTGTATTATAGATTATCCATTGGGAGTGCTTCTACTCCCATTTTCATGATAAAAATGTGTAATTATTTATTTAAATAATTGGATTGAGAATTTAGAAATATTATTGAATTTTATAAATATTTGTTTTAACTTTTTAAGATTTGTATTGATGTTATTTTAAAATATAATTTATACATATATAATTAATTTATTAGACTATCCTGAAACAGTACCAATATCAAAATATTTTGTTCCAATATCTTAACTGAAACGATTACTGAAACGGTATTCAAAACTTTGGCTAAAACTCCTGAGGCTAAGTTAAATTTTTGTTTATAAGCGATTAGTTTTAAAATAAAATTTTTAATTTCATTGGGCCTTTTTTTAAAAAAGTTGTAGACGGTTACAAATTGATAATTTAAAAAATGATTACAAATTGATGATAGTTTGAGAAGAACTGTGTGTATTTTTCTCCAAATATATAAGCATTGTGTAGGTTTTTGGTTCAAAAAATAGATTTCATTGTTAAAAAATCTGAAAAAATCATTTATTTATTTTTTGGTATAATCTACTTTATATATATATATATATATATATATATATATATATATATATATATAAATTGGACAGCATATATATTTGGAGCTTGTCTTTCTCGTTTCTCAAATTACAAACTAGATAAGTTAAAGTTTTACTAATTGGTTCGGTTAGGTTCGGTGCCGCCAAGCGCCAACAGGCAACATGAGTCACGATGATGTAACTCTGATGCTTTTTTATTTTCCTTTTCTTTTCCCTTCTAGTCCTAAGGGAAACTCGGGGAGCTTGCAGTTAGAAACTCGGAAGGGACGCAATTTGACAAACAATTCTTCAAATTGTCACTCTCTCATGCCGAGTCCGAGTCAATACAACAGTTCAGTTCAGTAACCTTATCCACGTGAAAACCACGTGCCCTTATTTCATCACAAAGTCCTGTCCTCCTTCCGACCCTCAACCCTAACCATGGTTACTCTTAGCCAACCCAGTAACCCTTTGCTTTTTCTTGCTCTCCTCCCAGCCTTTCGACCACATTCCTACTTGGCTGCTTGTCTTTTCATATGCAACAAAATAATATGATATATATATATAGATATATAGATATAGATATAGATATAGATACAGTTATGGATGTAGGGTTTCTTTTGAATTGGATGAATAAACAAAAGAAAGGGAAAGATGATTTCGGTGGCTTTTCATGAGCTTTCAAGGATTTGTTTATTCTATTCAACAGAACAGAAGGGTTAGGTTCATTGGGTTTTTGGATGACAGAGAGAGGAAGAAAGGCGGAAAGGGATGGTTGTTTCCAGAATTTGGATGTTGGTCAAAGATACTAAAATCCAGTTGCTTTATGCTTTCCTACTGGGAGAGAGAGTAGTGATCTGAAAAACAGTGGGTGTCTTCTGGAATGGTTTTTGGATTCAATACAAAAGCAAATGGATTAGGTTGTAGATTAAGTTTCATAAATGATTTGATTTAGGTGGTCTGGTTTTTCTGTCTGTGAGTATATTTTCAGGTATTTGGTGGATACAACAACAGCAATAAGATTAACTTTTTTTTTTTTTTTACCTTTTTCTTTATATAATATAAGTGGCTGATGTCTTATTGATAGATAGATAGATGGGAAAGAAGAAGTCTCGAAAAACGAAGGCACTTTCAATAGCAATAGCAGACGCTTCATCAACAGGAGAGATTGATCAATCCCAGCAACAAGCACAGCCTCAGACCCCTAGAAAGAGAGGTAGGCCTCGAAAGATCGTCGAGAGACCTGACATCCAAGATAAAAAAGTAGAACAACTTGTATCAGATGAAGCCCAAGTTGCTGCGAGAGAGAATCAATCGAAGAAAGTGAAAATGGGCGCCAAGGAAGAACAGCAAGAACAACAACATGAGCCGCATCAACAAGAACAGCAAAAGCTGAAGGGAGAAGGTTCATCTGCCTCCACGAGAGGAATAAAGATGGAAGGGAATCCAGCAATTCAAACCCTCAGAAGCAGAGCTAGGCGCAAAAGCAAACCCAGAAAGAGCAGCTAGCAGCTGAGCTGAGTGGTAATAATAATAAAGCACACATTTTTCTTTATCAACAGCAATTCAAGATGCATAAACCCAAAAGATTCTTCCTTTTTTTATGCCTTCATGCTCATGCTGTAGCTTTCGGATTCATCATTCGCTTTTCCCTCTTATCCCATTGAAATTTCAAAGAGAGAAAAAAGCATATCTTCTTTACCACTTTAGAATCATTTTCCTCTCTATTTCTCTGGAAATATAATTTTCTGCAGAAGCCAAGAATTTTAAGAAACGTATCACGCTTTCAACATATATATATATATTGGTTTGCATTATCTCTCGGTATTTATTGTACAAAACAAGATTTAGGCCGTTGAGATGGTTTTAGTTTTTATAAATAGTAATGAGTTGGGATAGTGGAGTAAGTTTTATGAAATTTATTTAAGATGAGTTTAGATATATTTAAATGTTTATAGAAAATTAAAAAAAGTTGTAGGTCTTGCGTGTAAAGAGATATTTTGAGTTGAAAAAGATTGTGAGTTGTACGTGTAAAAAAGTTTTGAGTTGAGATGAGTTTAGTAATTTGAAAGTTGAGTATTTAAATTTCAGATTCTATTTAAAATTAGGGTGCGTTTGGATGTTGAAGTGAGTTGAGTTGAGTTGAGTTTAGATGATAAAATATTATTAGAATATTATTTTTTAATATTATTATTGTTTTGAGATTTGAAAAAGTTGAATTGTTTATTATATTTTGTGTTGGAATTTGAAAAAGTTGTAATGATTATTGAGATGAGATAAGTTTGGTTTAAGAACCAAACGAAGCTAATTGAATTGAGTTCAGTTCTGTCTTTCAAACGGACCGTAGACTTATTAATTATGCTTAGGTCCATTGGTTAGGTAAAAAAAATTTCAGGGTTTTTAGTAGAGATATTGAACGAGCTTTTGCACAACCGCAAAAATGAATGCATATAAATGGAAACCAAAGAAAGATGAAAACATGCAGTCCAATGGTGGAGGGGGGTGGAGATGAAAACGGAAATGAATTTGACTTTTTGCACAAGAGCTGGTTGCAGCTCTTCTGAGCTATCAGCAATGCATTAACAGGGTCGTTTTATATAATATATATTAATATATATATATTTATATGTATATAAAATATATGTATATATATAAACTACACAAGCAATTTATTCTTTATCTTAATAGGAGTGATAAGCGAGCGGCATGTAAAATAGATTTAATATATTATATAAAAATATCTTAATTTATAAATTATTTTTGTGAATTTTTTTGAAATTTCTTATATCAATGATATATAATAATTTGATATATTTAGACGGCATTTAAGTAAAATGTATCGTACAACTAAATCATTAAGATGATAAAAATTAAGAAAGAGATTCTGTATGTGGACTGTGCAGCGCATAACCACCACCGTCTCAGCCAACCAATGACTATTGAGTGGTGGTGGCGGTAGTATCAGGGATTGAATTGATTTTGGACATCCATATGGCATCTGGCATGCACCGCATTGTTGGGCGCGTGAGGAGAGGGCCCAAGTGTCTAATGTAATAAATTTAGGAAAATGATAGTCATAAACATTTTTTTAACTTTTTATACAATTATGTTTTAAATGAAGAATATTTTTATAAAATAATTTATAAAAATAACATTACTTTATATAAATATTTTCATTTTAAAATATGATTTTATAAATAATTGTAAAAAAGTTGTACATATATCATTACTCTTTTATTCTTAAAAAAATAAAAGAAGAAACGTAGCAGAGATGAAGAGATCAAAACTGGTAGTGTTAGGTCTAAAGTGTGATGCCCCCTCCTTTTTACAAAGTTTTTTTTATTAAAATATGTACTTAGTTTAATGGTTCTGATTGGGTGGAGATCAGTTATACATGCACCAGAAGAGTATGATTTGTAAAAAAATTTGAGTTCTTTTATTTATCTTTCAAATCAAATAATATCAGTTAAGCGTTTTGTTAGGTGTGATATTCAGGCCACCATGCAAATAGAGTTTTTTTTTTTTTAAAAAAAAAAAAATTGGCCTTTTAAGGATATATGCACAATCCTCATAAATCTGCCCATCGCAATTCATTTTCATTTGGTGAGACTTTAGAGGGGAAAGGGGGAAAAGTGTGGCTAAATGCTAATCATCAAAGGGTGTGTTTGTTTTACCTGAAGTTCTGCCCTTTGAATTTCTTTGTTGTTTTTTGGTCCCTGTTGGCACGTGAAGTTTTCCTACCTATAGTCTTCCACAGGCTGTGGACGGTCTTCAAACACCATTCAGGATAGTGAGGAATGACAACACTATTTTTTCTACTTGTATTGTCTCTCCTTTGTTGTATTTTGCTCAGATTTCATTACTTCCTCTTTGATTGATCTTTGTTTCCCGGTTAGACTAGGGAGACATTGCCCTTGTTCTTGAGTGGAGAGAACCCTTGCTATGGGGAGCCACATGGCGTGGGAAATCATCATTTGCAGCCACCATTCCTCCTCGCATTGACGTGCCAAGCATGGCTTAAGAAAACGATTCAATTTGAATCGGTGGAAAATCGATTTTAACAAGTTAAGGATGAGAAAAGTTTCAAGTATATTGGGAAAATTCAGAGAAATCATATAAAAGAATATATTTTTCAAGAGCAGTGCTACTCTACCACTTATATCTACTCGATGCAAGTTACCGCTAGGCCAAAATCAGTTTTTTAATTTTTTTATTCATATTTTTTTTATCATTTTAAAATATTTTAAAAAAATATAAAAATATATCAATACACTAATAGTTACTTCCTTAACTATTAAGTAAAAAAAAAAAATTAAAAAAAAATTAAAATACTTGAGGTGTCAAAATAAGGTGTCAAAGTAGCATTATTCATTTTCCAAAGCCGAAGAAATGTTTTTAGATTTTAGTATTTGTTCATTATTAATCAATCATGTTCTTTTCATTTACATATAAATTCAAGGATGTTCTTAGTTTTTTTTTTTTTTTTGGCATACAAGAAAACTTTATACTGTCCTAAATGTTATTTTTAAACGTGTCATTTTGTAAATAATTAGGTATTGTTCTTACCTTTTTATGGGCAAATAAGATGACATCAAGAGGGGCGGGTTCACTGACAATCATCCCAAAAAATTATATGCACAGTACAAGAAATAAAAAAATAAAAAACAATTTGGGAAATGGTACCAAATGATGGTTTGGTCCCATAGTTGGCCATATAATAATGATAATTGTTGGAGCAATCCAATCAATGGATTTCTTTGAATCATCCATTACGAGAGGTTATCGCAACAGGAGGGTGAGAACTAATCTAAAACTGTGGCAAGACAATAGTTGAAGATCTCAAATTCACATCCAACGCCTTCTCGGATAAGGTAGGTGGACAAAAGCCACTTCTTGACGAAAGAGAGCACGTACATACTCTTAGCAAGTGAAGAGGAAGTAGGACATTTTGAAGATCTTAATAGATCCAGTTTCCATGTACCAACCCAAAAAAATAAAAAAATGATAAAACAAAAACATAACAATGGATAACCTAAATCTAATGCCCAAATAAGATTGGACTTGTATGGAGGAGCAAGTGGCTCTGAGTGATTAATATGGAAGAGGACAAGTAGTGGCGATTTATTTTGTCGCCAGCTTGTGTGCCACACATGGTAGGCAAGGTGCAGTGAAGGCTTAGTTAGAAGTGATGGCGCATGGGTGGTGGATCGTGGCATTTTAAGGAGAAGTGATGGCGCATGAGATCTAAAAAAAAAAAAAAAGAGCCTAGGAAAGCGGGGTTGGCTAGAAGCAAAGGGTGTTGGTGTAGAAGGAGAGGAGCCGGAACTCCTCTCTTTTGCCCTGATGGTGTTCTTTGTTGAAGGCCAGCGGTGGGCTGCACAGAGAGAGAGGAGAGGGTTTTTCACGTTTGAAACTTTGAAAATAGGTATAGATCTTACTGAGTTTTCCACCCACCCTTCTTTCCTCTTCAAAAATACGGGAGCAAGCAATTAAGAAGCTGGAATGCCCAAAGAATAGAGGGGAGATTTCAGCAGAAGAAACTATAAGAAGAAATATTTAATAAAAGTTGGTTCAATTATTAAGAGAGAAAAATAAATGTTTGTTCAAATATTAAAATTTAAACGTTTGTTCTAAGTTTCGTTTAATTTCTTGTGCCTCCAAGTCCAATAAGATAAGTTACCCCATCCTTGTGGCCCCAATAAATTATAGTAGACTCAACAAACACCTTAAAACAATAGATAAGAAGTTAAAAAAGATATATAAATGGGAAAACTGTGCCAAAAATTTGGCCTGGTTCTACTACTTCTCAACCTTGAGACTAAAGAAAGGCAAATCTACTTAATGAAATACTTTAAAACATCTTAGGTTAAGAGGATCCCATAATAGGGATCAGTACAGTCAAGAGACTCAGAAGCAATGCCTAGAGCCTAGAGGTCTCAACACTGGCATCTCTACTTTGTTCCATCACAGGGTACAAATCCTTGGCCCTTTTTTTGTTTTTAATTATTTATTTGAAACTCACAAAAAATAAAAATAATTTTCAAATTTATTTTTAAACGGCCATCAAAAACAACCCAAAAGACATATAAAAGTCACTAAACACCCCAAAATGCAAAAGCTCTTCTCAAAGCTCTTTCCAAGAATGAAAATATTGCTACCTAAAATATGATTGGGTTGATCAGCCCCGTTATATCATCCAGATAAGAGATGGGGGTCTATTTCCTCAAAATCTGAAATCGTATAGATGAGCCCATAAATAAGGTTTCAAAATCAACAGAAACGACTTTTTGAACTTGCTTGTGCACAAAAGTTACTGTAGATAGAAAGTTACAGTCTCATTTCTACTGCAAATATAACCGTTGCAACACTAATACAATGGCAGCCAAGGCACAATCCTTGGTTCAAAGAAGCTGCACCCAACATATAAAAAAAATAGTTAAAAGGAAACCCACAGAAAAATAGTGCCCACATTCTTTATTTTGGGAGTAAAGGGCCCGTCCTTGGTGTAAAAATTGTGTCATTGAACCAATACCCATCAAATGTGATTTAACAGTCAATTTTCTTAGAGAAAAACAAGAGAGCCCGATTCTTTCCCACTCAAAGGGAAGTGCATCACATGCATATGGGAGAGAACACATCGGAATCAACGTGGGGAAATAAATCACACAATCACGTGATAAATCAGCTAAAATAAACTATAATATTTTCCCTGAATTTATTTAAATTAAATTCAGATACAGATTGAGCACTGAAGTGTCTAGCTTCTCTAACAAAGCAATTGTAAAATAAAACCTTGACAAAACGCTATGCACTACAAAATTAAGTTTTGTTCCTTAAGAAATATATGGAAAACGGGAGAAACAGAAAATATAATTCAACGGCAACAAAATATCCTACTAATCTGGATTTTGGGATCTTATCCATAGCCAATTAGCCATGGAGTGCACCAAAATATTACCTATTGATTGATATATTTGGAGAACAAAATTCTGTCAACTCAATACTAGTTTGTGTATGTAACCTGGTCAGTCAGCGGCCCGATTTGTGATGTCGCTCCTTCTTATACCGAGACTGATCCGGATCAAATCCACCTTCCTCTGCTCCATAGACAGCCCAGGATGGTGTGGCAGCCATGTAATCCATGCTGTCAAAAGGTTTTCCAGAAGCCACCTGCATTTTCAATGGTAATAAAAAAACATAACTAAAAAAATATCAATCTAAAGGTATTCCAGAAGAGCAAAAAGTTCGGTTGCTGACCAAGTCATGGAACTTTTCATAATCTATCCATGTGAACCACTTGCCATTGACCTTAAACTTCTCAGTGTTTGCCAGGAGGACACAGCAGGAGTGGACATGTTCACATGCAACCTCATACTCCCCTTGGCTTCTTAGAGCTAAGGCTTCAGAAAAAGCTTTCACATCAGAATGCCATGGGACATTTTCCATTGTCAACTTTGATGTAGCAGACCTGTAGATACATCACAAATGATTATGCAGCTCAATAAAACTTTTCGAGACCAGGGGAAAAGAAGGGGAGAACTCACGATCCACAATACGTAACGCCTTTTATTTCAACGAAATCAGGTTTTCCAATACTAAAGAGATTAGAATAAGCATCTATATCTTCGATATTCCAGCCTTTCACCAGAGTGAGCCGGTATACAGTTCGCTGTTGTTTCTCCTTGAGAGCTTTTAAGGAATCCTGCCAAAAGATTTGCAAAAGGATGCAAATAAGTAACGTCAAATTTACTAAAGTCCTGTCAAGTTAAATGATCAAAGAACTAAGACGGAGTGGTGTTGAACCACTACATATTATATTATTGCTTTGCTCATTACATAGACAGAAAAGGACCAATTATTAGATGGATTCCAGAGATGTAGACATCTTTAAGAGCCATATGAATGTAACTTATTTGAACAAACTATTAAAGAAAGCCTTATTACATTCAGCCTTTTGAGCCAACTTCTCTGCGGCAATCTAATTTATAACCTACTTCTACCTAAGAGCACAGATAGTCCTCGAAGAATAAAGCTAGAAACAAAACAAACATATATCAGCTTTACAATTAGCCACAATTAAAATGCTAACTGCTAATTTTGATGGAGAGACGCATCTAGACCTCTTTGGCATCATACCAAGTACGGCATGCCATCCTTTTTTATATAGGATCTTTCTTTACTAATGGTTCATCATTCCCAGAGGATTTCAATGTAGAATGGCATCACTTTCATTACTTTCTAAGTAAACAAAAAAAGGTCCATCAAAGGTAGTCCTTGAAACAGAATTCATTTAATTAAGGAAGAAAACCTATTAAAAATAAAAAAAGAAGATTAGAAACAATTTTTTTCCCTTCTCAGTGACAAACAATAGCAAATTTATGAATGAGTTAAGGAACTGTTGATTTGGATTTATACAGCCCCTTAAAATGTGACCTTCGGAATGCAATGTGCATAGAGGTCATCCAGCCAGCTTGCAGATTGTTAGGCTACAATTACATTGGAGTGTTTGAAGGGAAATAACACTTTCCTTTCTGGTTAAGAGGGAAATAATTTCATCCCCAGCATGTATACCACTTTGGGATCAGGGATAAAGCCAGGAGTTTAATTTGGAGTCCCACTACATTTAGGCCCCGGGCTTGCAAGCCCGGGGCACAAGCTTACAGGGAGAGCACTGTTGTAAGCATTATTTTGAAAAAATAAAACAAGAAACAAAGATGAACATAGTTATCGTCTCAATCCCAGCATGAAGCAACATTTTTTCAGATTCACCAACCAAAATCCACCATTTTCTTCACCTTCTCAACACCAAACTAACATCTTTCACTCCGTTTTTTTACTTCCTCAACATTGCCTCACTTCTTCAACACCAAACTAGTTAAGAGTTGAGATTGAGTTGTGAAAGGGGTATAATAAAAGGAAGAGATCATAGTGTATGAAATGCGGACAAGAAGCGACGGTGATACTATAAATGACATAAATAAAAACATTGGAGAGTTTTCAATGTTAAAGAACACAAAAGCAGCAAAGAGAATTAAGAATCAGAAGCTATGGCTTAAAGAGAAGTTTTGCTGGGGTGCTCTGTCTTTCTCACTTCTCTTTAGGCTTGACATAGATCTGCTTTGATAGAACACTCATTTCGCCAAATTGAAACCACAAAATCGAAAACCAAAAACATGTCCACCGCAGAACAGACCCAGAAACTCACACCTCACATGAGAACGAACCCAAAAGCTTGAATAATGAATATGTCCGCCACAGAGAAGAGAACAGAGAAGCTTGAAGCTTTGGCAGGAGTATTTTTTTAATTTTGACTTTCTCATGCTGGACAATGGGTGACGAGATGAGGGAAGAGGATGGGGAAAGTGTAGGGATTCTGGCTTGGAATGGGGATACAAGTTCTGTTCCAATTTTAAGAACTGGGGGCTGAATTAAAAAAATTTCACACAAATTAAACAACTGGCATGGCATGGTACTGCAATAGTGGTGTGGCCCAAGGACTGCACACAATGAATGTTCAAGTTAAATCTTTGGTTAACCTATCAAAAAGGATTGAATGTAGAAGTTAAACTGTAAAAATGAAAACATATTTCCTATGATATTGCGTATGCAAAGAAATTATCATATAACTCGAAACACCTATAAAAATGGTTAACCTTAAGTTTTTAGTTTCAGATCTAAGAAAAAAAATCAATTATACCAATTAAACTCGATAGTTATTCAATGAACAAAAATTATTAATACCATGAATAACTCAAACAACAATGTCAAAGCTAATATAATTAACAAGTGCACAAAGAAATAAAAACATCAAACTCAGTTATACACGTACAAAAAATAAAATGATTCTTAAGAGTCAGTTTACAAGATTTACAAACACCCAAATTCAAGAATTTTTTAATTAACAAGTGCAAAAATTCAAGTCACTGCATATAGTAACAAAAAAAAATTATTATTCATATTCATATAATACTAAGGTTCTAATTTTTTCTTCTTCACATTTTATTTTTACAATTTAAAAATCCTAAAATCTAGGGAAAAAAATGTTCAAAATATTTTTTTAATAGTTTAATCTTCAAAACCCTTGGGATTCATCACGGTTTGGAGTTATTTTTGCATGCCTCATACTTTCTCCTTTATAACCTCTCTTATTACTCCACTCCTTGTCGAGTTAAAAAGATTTTCTCAATTCTTCACTTGCCTCTCTCCTTGATAAAATCAATACTTGTTTTGAAAAGAATTAGTGCCAAACAGTTTTGGCTAAATAATCATGAATACTGAGAAAATTTGCATACAATGAATCGCTCCCAAAAGTCTCCAAAGAGTGGCCTATCAATTGCCTTCAAGCTCTCCTTTGTTCCAGCGTCTACACTCACGTATAACTGCACATGTCAAGAAGTTGAGCCAAATATGTTCGCAATTAAGTACAAAACCTGCGAAGATCTTCTGATGCTAGATTCTTTAAAATATCGAATTAAATTGGATGCATACCTGGGTAACAGGCTTTAGCGCTTCAATCTTTTCAGGAAACTGTGCGTTTGTGACTAGAAAAGTAGATATCTGCCGCCGGTGCAGCTCATCCACTAATGAATTGATCTCTGGATACATAATCGGTTCACCAACAAGAGATAAGGCACAATGCCTAGGTGCGAGACCCTCCATTAATCGCTCCAATTTAACACCTTCATGAACAGATTCTTGGGTCAACTACAAGTTTACTATGTATAAATATAATAAACCACTATTTTTTTTAATTGGCACCATGTATCCAAGAACAAAGTCCCGACTAATCCCATGGATGCACAGGCCCTCGGCAAGGAGTTTAATAAACCACAATATAAAAAAACATTGCTTCAAGTTGCCGACTCATATGCTCCCAACAAATCCATTATGACGAATGCAAAAATTCTATGGTAAAGGACTGCTCTACAGATGACCTGCATCTTCAGGTAAGGAATTAATAATCACTAATCTTCCCAAATCATATATGGGACCATATCTACTATTCTTTCAACATAGATTTTTTCCTAAAACACACATAAAACATAGACATGGATATGCATAAAAACTGAAATAGGACTTGCACAAACACGAGTACTGCACAAAAATAAAAAGCATAGGCTATTTGTTACTTAAAATTGAAGCTACCATTTCTATGCCAATATCATGATCACCAATAAATATCAGATGAAACCAGGGCAGACCGGAAGATTTACATATCTCTAGGCCCACCTTAATGTTAATACCATGATTCAACCTCTAAAGAAGCCCTACGAATCTCCTCCGTTGTCCCAAAAAAAAAACCTAAGCATAAATCTGAGTCTCCCTCTACAAAACTAATTCGAGGTCAGTCATGTGATGAAGTCTGACTGTTTTGTAGAACTCACAACTACATGCAGGATCATATATGATTGCCACAATTATTTTTCTTTAAAAACAAATGGTAGCTACATAACTTTTGACACCTGATTACTAAGGTAACTGCACAATCCAGGCAAGCAACTTAGTGAACCCAGAACTTGTTCGAGTTGATAAAATCTACTGTAAGCAGGTTTATTACCCCCAAAAGGATTATCAACTAGTACAGAAACAAAATAATTTTTTTGATCAGTTACAGAAAGAAAATAATTACCAGGTACTCCTTTCATTTGCTTAATCATATTTGTATGCAGGTCTATGGCAGTATTCACAATCTCTAGCGGATCATCCATCTTCCACTGCCAACTCTTTCCAACAGGATTTGTGTGATGTCTCCAACAGAAAACACATTTATTGGCACAAGCCAAACTAGGGGTTGCCTCCATGCACCTGTGGAAACCAAATTTTTGAAAAATTTAATGTGCTACCTGAGGCACTATAAGATCATAGGCATGAATAAAAAGCAGACCATCTTAAAGAAGGGGCGGGAAAGAATGCAGAATGGAGGACCTCATCTCTTTTGATAGGCAATCAAGAAGTTTTATTCATAAGAGAAGGCAAAGCCTAAGTACACAGGATGTATATATGAGGAGAACTTCATCTATATGAACATAGAGAAGTACATAATCTTTAGTGATTAGTCATCAGTTTTTATTTGAATTTTAATGATCTGATGAAAGTTTTTTTGGAACTGACCATATCATTTGGAAATACAAATACAAATGAAAACAAGTTTTAATTAAAAATAAAATAAAATAGATTTCTAATTACCTATGACTCTCAATTCCATAAAAAGAGTGCTTGTAGCAACCTCCCCGGCCTCTAAGCTGTGATTTGGTCCATCTACAAATTTTCACACCGCTATGTGAACCAATAATTTTATATCCCTGCAAATTTAGAGTCATTCAGAGCCAATAAAACAGGAAATTGCATCATATGAGAGAGAGAGAGAGAGAGAGAGAGAGACAGAGACAGACAGACAGACAGCAACAGATAAAGCCGAACTAGCAGAGATGTGAGGCTACTAAGATCATTCTTATGATTGGGAGAAGGACACCTCCCAGCCAATGTATCATTTAACAAAAAATTATCATGCCATAACGATATCTAATTCACTGGGAGCTACAAGTATAGACAATTTAACTGTAGCATTACCTTTAGACCCATAACATCAACTTATTACAAAATGATATAACCTGCCACATGACAGCCATGTAACCTCCAATTGCAGGCTCTCTATCCCTAAAAGAGTTGCTTCACAATTCCACACACTTTGCAGCTCTCTTCAATCACGGACAAAATTTGACTACTAGTATTCTCAAAACTATTGACACAGGTACTTGTAAAACTCAACCTGCTTCAGTGCACGAGCTGGAGCGCTGAGCTATTATTCATCCATATTTGAACTTAAGCCAATAAACTAATTGACCTAGAGAGAAACTACATGGAAGAAGAATAGCTTTACCACTCAACTTCAGGTAAAAGCACATAATGATTTTGCATTTGTCTTTTAAAAAGGGTTGAGAACTGATCTAAAAACATACAAAAAAGGCAATGAATATCCAGGAATATCTTATAAAAAAAAAAAACATATAATAAAAGGCTCTAACATAAAAAGGCAATGAATATCTAACAAAAAACATCTCTGATGCCTTTATCCAGGGAAAAAGTTCATGAAATGTCCAGAAATTCTACATGAAATGTCCAGAAATTCATAATGATTTTGCATTTGTATTTTAAAAAGGGTTGAGAACTGATCTAAAAACATACAAAAAAGGCAATGAATATCCATGAATAACTTATAAAAAAACATATAATAAAAGGCTCTAACATAAAAAGGCAATCAATATCTAACAAAAAACATCTCTGATGCCTTTATCCAGGGAAAAAAGTTCATGAAATATCCAGAAATTCTACACAGAGTATTAATTACAACCTAAACATCTCCATTAGCTCTAGTTAATAATCAGATTAGCTAGAGGTTCCAAGACAACTGAACATCTCATTGGGCTTAATGGGACTACAAAATAACATATTTACAGTCACAGATATAGTCTTAAATGCTAAAAAAAATTGTGAAACAAAACAGACCCTTTGTAATGTTCCAAAGTAATGTACTTACAAAAAAAAATGTTTCAAAGTAAGTCCCAAGTCACATCTGGGTCTATATTCCAAAAGAACTTGTCAATAGTACACTTGGAGCCCCGTTTAACCATTATAAAAAGCAAGAACTTTTTCCTCCCAAGCAATGTAGGAACCTATACACCATATACACTCATCAATCAATATGGGGTATCATAATCTCCACTTTAAATTGCCAACATCCTTGTCAGGCCAGTCTATTGTAGGTGGCACGGCTCAAGTCCATATTTTTAGATGAAATAGGTTTTGATACCCTTTGTAACACCTCAAGGGAAGGCCTAAACTACATTTGGGCCTATACTCCAAAAGGAACTAATCAATGGTACAATTAGAGTGCCGTTTGAACCATTATAAAGAGCAAGAACTCTCCCTCCCAAGCAATGTGGGATCCCAGGCACCACCTACACTAATCAATCAATATGGGATATCACACCCTTAGTGCACGGTGTTTCACATAGCTTCGACAGATAATTTTGAGAAATCTCCATCTCCACAAGTGCAACTTTCAAGTTGGGGGACAGGAAGCAATAAAAGACGCATTTGAAATCCCAATACATAACCAGGAAGGGTGTAGGCAATAAAAATGTTCCACGAAAAAAGAGAGGCCCATCCAAAATCATAAAATTTCAAAAGAGCTCATTTTTCCTAATTTCAGGGACAAGAAGACAGATAGAGAAAACTGTAAATACACGAGCGCACCTGCTTCTCTAAGCTCGCCCTAATCACCGGAGTCACCATCTCCTTTTTCCCATTCAATTTCCCGTTACTTTTAGTTTTAGCCATTACCGACGACTTCCTTGATGGCCCTTTTCCCGCAATGTCCTCCAGATCAACAATCTCCGCGCTGCCTTCCCGATCCTCATCCTCATCCGAGCTACCAAAACTCTCAGCATCACTCACCCCACCAGCTAAGGCCTCAGTCTCAGAACGCAAAACTGCACCATTATCTAAGATGCCAACCTTCAAAAGCCCAACCACCTTAGCACTCCAGGCCTCAAATACCTCATCAAAATCACCGTTATCCACATCCCCTTCCCAGACTGGCAAAATCTCGTTGGCACCCAACGCTCTCATCTGTTTCGAATAGTCCCTCGCAACCGCATTGAATGTCGCGCCGTAAGCACCGCTTCCCACGCCGAAGACCGCGAATTTACACCGAGACAGCAAGAGTGACCCGACCCTAAAGTCCTCTGCGCTCTCGGAGAGCCAACTTGAGAAGAACTTGGCATTTGGAGGGGGCTTTCCATCTTCCCAGGTGGAAGCGATGATTAAAACTAGTGATTCTTTCGGGAGGTCCTCAGGCTCGTAGTCCTTGGGATCGACAAGGTCGAACGACAAGTTCTTCGACGATAAAAGATCGAAGAGACGGCGAGCTAGGGCTTCCGAGGTACCAGTTTGTGAAACAAAGAAGATCTTGGCTTTCGAATGAGAGAGATTAGGGTTAGTGTTAGGGGTAGGGTTTAAGGAGAATTTGAGTTGTCTGAGGCGGCGAGACTTGTAGAAGCAATAGAATGTGGAGGCAGAAAGAAGGCCAAGTAGGGTGAGTCGAGCAGGGACAGAAGAGAAGGACATAGTGGGTATTTAACCCTCTGATTCTAACCTTTCAGGGAAAGTGGCCAATTGTCGATGACTTCATGTTCTTAGAGCTCAGGGAGGTTTAGAGCTTTCGAGAGGAGGGAAGAGCATAGAGAACAAGAAGACGACAGAGGTTTGGCACTCAAAGAGAGTGGGTCCTGTGCGCTTTGTAATCCAACTGGACTTTTGTATTCTTTATGGGCCTCATGCTTAATGTATAGTTTAGGCCCAAACGGAGTACATCACTTTTCTCTGCAAATGTATGGGCTCCGTCGAAGGAGATAATATGGGCCGTTTAGATACAGAGGTAAGATAAAACTATCTCATTTGATCTCATCTAATTTTAATTAATAATTTAATTATTATTTATAAATCATTTCAACTCATCTCATGAAATCTTACTATCCAAACTGGCAAGTCTCTTATCATTTAAAAGAGAGTTGTAAAAATAGTTTAATATTGTATGTGTGTATCTGTAATTTTTCTACTTATTGGCCAATTATTTTGATATTATATCAGGAAATTATGAAAAGAGGATGAATAACACTTTTCTTTTTAAAATCACACTTTCAAATATGGAAGTATAACCCTATAATAATTATTGAAATCCTTTATTTGAATTTCAGATTTTACATATTTTCCCTTCATATAGTTGTAAAAGGAGTTGTAAAAGGAATTGAAATTTGAATGCATATCATTACTCTGTTTACTTATTTGCCAATCATTTAAGAAAAATGATATTTTTAGTTCTAAGATATACAAGCTCCACCCACTTCTTTTGAAAAAAATAGATAAATATTGGTCTCACATAAAAACATTAATTGTTAATGACGGACCCTACTTTTTTTTAAATAGAGTACGCAAGACTTGCATACTCTAAAATTATATATAGTATTACTCATTATTTAATATTATTTTAGAAGATGACAAAAGAATGATAGCTAAAATTTAAAAAGACGAATATCATTTTTCTTTTAAGAATTACCCGACATAAGTTTCTTTAAATGTCACTCATTACTTTCGAATTTAAATAACTAACAAATATGATTATATACTAAGATGATAAATATTAGATCAGTAGGAGTGGTACTCTTTAATTCTCTACATGTATTGGATTATTCAATACGAAAGATTATTTTTGTAATAGAGTTACACGACAACTGCCCAATTGGATCAGTATGATTAAAGAAGACTATCATTTATGTTTTTCTTCGGTTATTTCTCAAACTTGCTCTCTCTTTTATTATTTCATTTGTCTCTCTCTTTTTCTGAATAAGTTAAAATTAATTAAAATTAACAATATGGTAAGAGGGGATGGGGTTCTCAACATATACCCCAAAAACAAAAAGTTACCATGCAAAATATAAAAGCAAATGAAAAGATAAAACCAAAATATTTTCGTCCTATATTTCTTTGAGGAATAGGATGTATCACCTTAGTGAGTTAGGTTTTAAGCTAACATTTTCTAATTATGTTATTGATGTACAAGATCTTTAGACAGGCTAACTCTTTGGAACCAACCGTAAGATCATTGGACGTCAGTCCGAGCTCTATTCTTTGCAGATTCCCTTCCATGCATCTTCAAATTTTACTACTCTCCCCACTTCCTCTTATTTATGACATTATGGATTGGGCCATGTCACTTTTTCTTGTGTTCAACTTTTAGCTTCTCAAGGTTATTTAAAATTCGTACAATTTGAGTCTTTTGATTGCGTTTCATGCCAATTTAGAAAATAAACACATTTTTTGTTTAATAAAAGTGATCATTTTCTTCTGCACATTTTGATTTGATTCATTTTGGTATTTGGCGACCCGCTCCCATTTTCACATAGGGGATCACATTATTTTGTTACATTTGTTGATGATTATTGTCCCTATACTTGGATATATCTCTTATAGTATTATTCTAAATTTGCTCACACTTATAGAACTTTCACAAAATAGTACAAATTCAATTTTTCATACCATCAAAATCCTTCGTTAAAACAATGTTATAAAATATAATTACAAATCTTTTCTTGATTTCTTGAGTCTACAAGGAATACTCACATTATTCATGCCCATATACTGCTAAACAAATAGACAAACAGAAAGAAAATATTGTCACACTTTAGACATTCTAAGAGCCATTCTCATTTATGCTTCTATTCTTGGAAAACTTTGAGGTAAGGCTGCTCTAATTGTTGCCTGCACAATCAATGTGCCTTTTCTTACTATCCATAACGATATTATTCATCAATGGACGGTGACTGTTTTCATCAATGGAGTTCAAAAATTTGAGGTGAAGGATAGGGGGCTTGGCAACTTGTACTTCAAATGTGTAGTTTATGTTGCTTCGGCTAATTTAAGCTACTACATGGAATGAAGGTAGAGAGATTTCAAGATATGTAAAAAAGAATTAGATGATAACTAAGATCAGTATGACTAAGAGTATTCTTATTCGATTGACCAAATGTAAATTCAAATTTTAGCTAATATCACATGAGTTTGTATTTGCCTATTCCATTCAAATCTAATCCCCACATTGAATTATTTATTTACTCTATATAATAATAAAATATTATTAATTTAATAATTTTTTTATTTAATTTAATTTTATCACATTTTGTAGTTCTACCAATTAAATGTCAATAATAATAATTATATTCTAATTAAATTAATATTAAAAAATTATATTTTCAAAGGTCATTTAATGTTAATAACTAAAAATATTTGATTAAAATCATCTAAAATTCTATATAAATTTCTTAATTACTAATCAAATTATATTCTTTTACCAAAATTTCTTCCCAAACTTTCATCTATCAACTACAGCAACAAACTAGTTACAAAAAACACATATACAAATCTGCACTTCCACCAAGAAATTACCACGTCTAGCAACATACTTGTGTTCATGTCAACAACACATAACAACAGCACAAAAAGAAATCCCCAGATTACAGCCCAATATGTACAATACACACATCTTTTATGCTAAATCAAAAAAACCAATATCTATCATACTAAGTTACAAAAAACATCCACCAACATAAAATCTGCAATTCCAACAACACATAATAGCAGCACAAAAACACAGTTTTCAAAGAGTTTCAGTAATGTCTACCAGCCACGAAGGGTGTTCTGAGTAGTACCTACAAAAACGCAACCATCCATAAATGTTGGCACAGCAGAATGTATGCAGACTTTAATCAGATAAACAACATAAACTAAATGAGATAGACTTTAATAGTTTTCTAACTATTAATTTGCTAATAGTCATATATATAAATTCTACAATATTAAGCCTATAATTAATGCAAACTGTGAGCAGAAAAATGCAAACTGTGGTTCTTGCAAATTGTGAGCAGAAAAAATGCAAACTGTGGTTTTGAAAAATCTAATCATACTTCTCCCTCCATGAGTATACACGAAAAAGCACCCATGAAAGTTCCAATGCAATATCCCCAACAACCTGCCTCTGAACAACAACAAAAATGTGAAGAAGCACACACCCCTTGGCAAAGAAACTTTGCAACTCTCTATCCTTGACAAACCAAAGAGTTGATTTATTATCTTATTTCAGGTTTGAATTTATACAAACTATTTACAAAACTGATGAGATAATGACCCAAAACATTACAAATTACTCAAGATGACCAAAAAAAAAAACCCAGAATATTATATCTCATTTTTTTTACAAACAAAACAAGAATTGCAGTCTTTAGCAGTGTTGATTTCCCGACATCATTAATTCTTCAACTACAGACAATATGTTCAGAAAACAACTAGACAGTGTGCATCACACTTCGCAACAAATGTTGTTTCAGCATGTTAGATTACACAAATCATGTGCAGGCACATATCAAGGTGAATTGGCACATATAAAGGTGTAGGCACATAAGTAGAATCACTCACACATCAAGGTGCGGGCACATGTAAGGTTCTTATACATATAAGCGAATTCTGAAACTAAAGGAGAATTCTGTCCCTTAAACAATCAAAGGAATTGTGAGACTTAAGTGATGCTCTCTAGGCAAAGGTGGGAAATACAAGCAAGTCAAAGCAGAACTTCTAATTGTTATGCTCCAACATGAAACTTAATTTAAGCATGATCTCAAACATATCGTAGCCTCAAACTGAAAGTATAGGCATCTCATATAGTGCTGCCAATGGCATTAAGATCATCTCAAGACCCCAAAAACTTTCCCAACTTAATGCATCATGGAAAAAGCTCAACTTAATCGAAAGTGAGAAGCTGTCTTTTCTATATTTTATTGGCTAAGCTTGCATATTTATTGTAATTTTTTAATCTTAATCTTAAGCATCCGGCTCACTTTCCTAGTTGTGGTTTCCTTCTTTTTCAGCCTAATGAAAAATAGGTAGCTCAAGAACATTTAAGTAATCAGTGGCTCGCAGAAGGATAATGAACATGCATAACTCTTGTCCACTTCAACCATTTTATAACAAAAACTAAGAGTTCTCTCCCAAACTCCAAAATAACCCATAAGGAATAGCACAGGAAAAGAAAAACCAAAACTATTAAAGCATATACACATACAAGATACATAAAATAGAATTTCCAAGCTCTCCCTCTTTTTTTCATTTTTTTGTATGAATTTAATTCTTGGTTCCCTAGCCGTACTCAGATTTTCACTCTAGTTATTTTGGGAGGAACGACAAGACTTCTACGGCAAAGGTAATGGCTACAA
Source organism: Cyclocarya paliurus (assembly GCA_029856935.1). NCBI lineage: Eukaryota > Viridiplantae > Streptophyta > Magnoliopsida > Fagales > Juglandaceae > Cyclocarya > Cyclocarya paliurus. The sequence goes on along the minus strand of CM056959.1, from coordinate 13,732,058 downwards.
CGTCAACTACCATGTTCAAACAAAAAATCAAGAAATCTCCATCAAAACCAAGAAGTCCCCATTCTTCCCCTCTTACTATTTTCTCAAACAAAAAAAATCAACAATAACCATGCTCAACAGTAGGAAATTAATCAAGAAATCTCCATCAAGTCAAAAATAAAAAAATAACCGTGCTCAACAGTAAGAAAATAATCAAGAAAAATTTCCAAATCACAACAATAACCATGCTTGAGAGAAATTTTATAAATCACAATAGTAAGAGCAAACGGTTGCCATAAATTATGAGAGAGTTAGGAGAAGAGATAAACCATAGAAATTAACAATATTGTCGTTGAGCATTTTATGGCTGTCGTCGAGGAGGAGAGGCTTCACGAGGGCTCAGTCGTGGAGAGGGTGTGGTGAATGTCGATTGGTAGGGATTTCGGGAGTGAGAATAAAATGGAGAGAGATTTCGAGAGTGAGCGAGAGAAAGGGGAGAGGGATTTCGGGAGTGAGACTTATGGTATATTTGGAGAGAGTGGGAGTTTCTCTATCTCTCTCGTGAGAGTGAAGAGATATGGCAGTTAAAGAGAGTTACGAGAGTGAGGGAGAGAAGAGTATTGCTAGATACAAGCTTCAAATGTACAAGTTTCGTATAAGTCTTTTGTAAAAATGTGAACCTCATAAAAACAAAATAAGTTTTTCATATTTTTTCATGGTGAGGTTTACTTTTTTATAAAGGACTTGTGTGAGGTTTGTACATTTGAGACTTGTATATATCATTTCTCGGGAGAGAATGGGAGAGTAACGAGAGCGAGTGAAGGTATGAGCAAGCCAAGCAAGCCCTAAATAAAATAGGTAATAGAGTGAGATTGTTGTCTAGGGATTAGAAAGAGCAGGGGAAGTAATATGCCAAATTCATGTCATTTGAAATTTTCACGTTGAGGGTGCTAGCAGACATTTTGTTTATACACATAATGGAGAAGAATATACAATGTCCGAATTTAAAAGTCTCAAATGCATGGAGTTTGCATTTTGTACTGAAAACAACTGAAATTTCTCTTCGAATAGGAAAAAAAGGTTACTAAATTTAGATAAGGAGACATTTTGTTGCAGCGAGGCAAAGACCAAGCTCATGAAGATCAATTAGGCCCCTTTCTTTCTTGTATGACCAAGATGTAAGGTTTTGCTCGAAAATTAAACTAGAGTTTATCAACCATTTTTCAAGAGTAAAGCTTATGTTTGGAAACAAAGATGAGAAATCTCATCTCATCTCATCTCTATGTCATTTCATCATTACATCTTTTTCAAATCTCCATACAAAATATAATAAACAATTCAACTTTTCAAATTCTAATTTAACTTTTTCAAATCTCAAAACAATAATAATATTAAAAAATAATATTTTAAACTTTCATCTTAACACTATTCACAAAATTTTTAAAAATTCTCATCTTATCTCATCTCCCAAGCATAAATGTTTCATTGTATACGAAACTTAGGGGCAGTTAGGGAATAGAGATGATTCATCTCATCTTATATAAAAAAATTTCATCTCATTTCCTTTCCAAACATCACTCAAATACAAATACTTTTCAATCTCAATTCTTCAATTTTTACTTAATTATTACCTAATTATTACAATTTTTTCAAACTTCTAAACAAAACACAAAAAATAATTCAAACTTTTCGAATCCTAAAAAAAAAATAATATTAAAAAATAATATTCTAACAATATTTTAACTTAATAATATTTTTATTCAACTTTTTCTTTATCATTTTCTAAAATCCAATAAAACATTTTAATTCAAATTATTTCGTTACTATTCACGTACAAATTTTTTCATTTCATTCCCAATAATCCCCTTAATAAGAAGGCTTTAGGGGTTAGACAGTTAGTAAGTTTAATTGGAGCTTGTAATCTCAGTCTTCCCTTAAAGAATTGGCTACATGTGTCTTCTTAGATAGGGGAAAGTTGATACATGCATTTGGAATTATGTCTATAATACTTGTCCTGATCTTCATTGAATATTTGAAATAACTACTTTATAAAATAAAAAGAAAAAAAGAATACAAAATTACTAATGTTCATTATGTAGCCAATTAATTGGAAACTCACCTAGTAAGGATGTCTACGACTGCTAGTCAAGAGATTGAGAAGAGGGACCTAAAATAAGAAAAACTTAATTATAGAAAATTGAGAAAAATAAAAATAAAAGGAGTGAAAATATGGGAATCGGTCAAGTATAGAAACTTACGATGCTCGTGTATACGGAGACTTGGAACTTCCGCGACCTCTAAAAATCAAAAATATCTTCATCATCTGAAATTCAAAGAAAATAACTTTAAGAATTTAGATTGTATAAAAGAAAAAAATATTTAATCGCATTAGGTACCTTCTCTCCTACTTCATAAACTCCATCGAGGACCACCAGGTACTGGAGGAGAAGATTGATTGAACCCCTAAAAGAAAAGAGAGCCCATATATCAAACCAAGTCGTAAAACTCAATTATTAACTCATAAGATGCCTAGCAATTGAAAAATTGATTGATAGTACTCTTGGGTATCTAAACACTATGTTACTACGTGATGAATGATGTTGAATTTCCACTTTTCTAAAATAAAAATGCAATGTAAATTTTATAATTTAGTAATATAACCAAATTATATGCTATGTTTGTTATAATTTGTAACATACCTTTCCTTTGATAATGTGTTGTATGGTGGCATTGAGGTCTCCTTCTACCAATGGTTGAAAAGTTTTGTACGTACGCACTCCCATTAGCTTTGGTGTTTTTGTACTTGTCAAAACAAACATTTTTAATTCGGGGCATCCAACTATTGTTATTTCATCTAGAGATGGCCACTCAAAAGCATGATTATCTTCAGTGTAAAAACACTCCAACTTTTGTAAATACTCGAGCTTGAGGGTCTTCACTAGGGGGAATGCAATCACATCTCTATTCTCTTCATCTCCCAATTCTTTTGCAAGGATTTCTTCCATTTCATTGCAACCATATACTTCTATTTCCTCTAATTTCACAAGAAGTTTTGCTATGGATGGTGTGAACAAACATTTCAAATTACCACAATCAAATACATATAGCAATCTCAAGTAATTAAATCCCTTAATATCTCGTGGGCCTTTCTTCCATATATGCAATAGCTTCGGTAAATGTCGTAATGACAACTCTGTCAAATTATTGAATATATTGCTTTCTTCAGCATTTAGTCCCTCAAGTTCAAATATCATTTCCAATGAATCACATCGATATATAGAAAGTTGTTGTAGATTTTCCAAACTTTCAATCAAGTTGTGTGGAAACAGAGACAACATCTTTACTTGATTTTCAGTCTCTCTCACATTTTGCTCCTCTTGCTTTGTCAATGTAATCTACCAAAACATGATGAAAAAGTGTGAAGGAGTACATAATCTTTATATAAAAAAAAAAAAAAAACATTTCAAGCAAGGCTTGTAGGAGGATATTTTTACACTCTACTTCAATTTGAGCCCCTAAATTACCACATTTTCTAAATTACATGGCCAAACTAGCAAAATCAATAATTTGATATTGCAAATAACCATTTTTTTTATTTATCTATAGTCTAAAGGAAGTCTAAGATATTTAAATGAATTGTCCAAATTAGTTACTTCTGGAGCTTTAGTAAAAATATTGATAAAAATAAATAATAATAATTAATGCAATTGTGTAGCGAAGTGTTTCAAAAGAGTTATAAATGAAAAGAATAATAAATAAACCTTAACCACATACCTCTTTCTTAATTAAGTCATGTTTATTCTCTGAACCAAATGTTTTTAATTTTGGACATGTCTCCAAGCTGATGCTCTTTATGGATGGCCACTCAAGAGAATGAGTTTCGCTACTCAAAATATCTGCTCTCCTTTCGTACTCCATTTGAATAATATTTTCCATCAAGTTGCAATCTTTTATTATAACGTCTTGGAGTTGCACCAGTAGTTTTGCTATAGAAGCAGGGATCAAATTTCTCAGACTATGACATTTCAAGATATGAATTAATGTCAAGTTTTGAAAGCCTTGAAATCCTGGTGGAATATTCTTCCACACATGTGATACCCCAAATAACCCCTGTAATTCTAGTTTAGAAAGTACTGATAGGATGGGCTTGCGGTTCTCTTTGACCTTTATTCCTTCCAAATCAAATACCACTTTTAGTGATTCACAACCTCTAACTTGAAGGAGTTCCAAATTTGGTACCGACAAAATGGTGTTGGATGAAAATAGTTTATGAGTGACAGTTGTTGATGCAGTGCTCCCTCCTCCTTCAACCTATTTAATCCATTAATCGAACCATTACAATGTTGTGACTAGTTTTCATATATAAAATGTACTTCCTTAAGATAGGAAAGTAATAAAATGTTTATTACCTACAAAATCATATTCTTGAAAAATTATTCTATTATTAAGTCGTTGTTTAGAGCACATTATCCACATTATTTAAACAATAATATTTTATTTGAAAGATTCAAATTTTAAAATTTATCTTCTAAATTAAATTATACCAAGTAAGCAGTATGCAGTTTAGAGACTTTGGAATAGGAGTAGTCATTTCTAAATTACAAATTTTTGCAGCAAGGTTTAAAACCATTAAACTTTTTGTTGGGCTTGGCAACATGTATAAAAATTTTCAACTAATCCATATAGAAAGTGAATCATATATGTAACGTTAACTGGGAGAACCTACCTCAACTGAATCCGTGGAATTATAGATGCCAATGAGCCTTGGTAACTCCTCTAATGATAGTGACTTTAGGAGATGGAAGGTATTAGGTGGAGTACCATCTGATGTGGCTTCAGATAGATATTCTAGATCTTCACTTCTACAAATACGTAGATCCTTCAAGCTGCATGGTACAATTCCTTTTTGCTCTTTCTCAAACCAAATATGTTTAAGATTTTTTGCAATATCCAATTCCAAAACTATAGTATTCTTCAACAGTGATCGAATTATTCGGTATTCCCCGAGATAACTTGCATCCTCCACTTTAAGTTTCAAAGTATTTTCAAATAAATATCTCCCATTTGGCAAACCAACTACACCAATATCAATCCTAAATCTGAAATTGGAGTTACTGAAGTCCAATTCTTTTGGCAAGCACAAGATACTTGGCACACTAATTTCTAAAACCACCAGTTGATTGGAATAAGGAATTAGTTCATCAAGGCTTGCATTATTATTTGTTACTTTTCCATTTCCTGCCATCGTAGCCGTACATCCCCAATCCTCAAATTCTCTCACATACAATTCTTCTAGTCGAGATAAACCGGATAATACACCAGCTGCAATTCGGTTTAGAGAATCACATCCCTTCATATCTAGTAACTTTAGTCGACTAAGATTTCCTATTTCCGACGGCAACTCCTCGATCTGTGAATTACGAAAGCCAAGAATTTCTAGATTTCTAAGGGTTCCAATTGCCGACACATCTCCTAAGTGACAATTCTCCATATTCAACATCTGAAGGTTCTGGAGGATCTGGATTGATGGTGGCAACGTCGTCAAGGAAAAGCAACCTTTTTGCAAAGACAACATCTTCAGCTCCTTCATCCCGTTAAATAAATTGTCTGGGTATATTTCTGAACGGTTCAAACATGATAGTCGCAAAAGCTGAAGTTTAGGACACTTCAACTCAGTAGGATGCCATTTCATTTCTCCAAGTAAAAGAGAAATTGCGGTGTAACTGTCATATCTATCATTCTGTGGCCATTCTTTAAGTCCTTCATGCAACACTACCATAAAACCATTTTCGTTTCTGGATGCAATCGATATGGCAACATCTCGTACAAGATCATGCATTTTGACGTATTCGACCTCATCGCTATCCAACAAGAGATTTGATCTTCTAAGATTCTTAACTATTGTGTGGACAAGTTCTCTTGTTTGTTCCACAGTACCTACGCCTTTAAGAAACCTTTTTGCAACTCCATACCTGACTAAATCTTCAATCTGAATATAATAATCTTCGGGATACAAACAACATAGCAAAAAGCATGATTTGGCTTCGTCACTTTCTAAGTAATTGTAACTGAATTCTATGTTGAAATATACTTTTAGCTGAAGATCATTGATATTTTGTGGGATAGACATTTTAAGTTGATGAAGCGCGGCTTTCCATTCATTTTTGTCGCTTTTCTTGCTAAGAGCACCTCCAACTGTCGCAATGGCAAGGGGTGAACCTGCACATTCCTTCGCAACTTGTTTTGCAATTAAGATTAGATCGGATCTATTGACACAATCACTTGCCATCTCTATGAAAAGATTCCACGCTTCTTCTTCAGATAAAGGGGCAACTGGAAAAGTCTCCTGAATTTCGATCCCATTGCAAGGTTCTTTATTTCTTGACGTCAACAAGATTTTGCAGCTCTTTTCTTTAAATGCATCGTAAACTCCAATTTCCTCAATATCATCATTATCAAGTCGTTTCCAAACGTCATCCAATATCAAAAGGACTTTCTTATTCTCAGTCAATATTGAATATAATTCTTCTGCTCTTCCTTGTAAATTTTCTGCTTTAAGTCTCGTACCTAGCGATTCTGCAAGTTCGCCTTGAATTTTTATAAAGTTTGGATTTTGAGACACCACCGCAATGGCAACTTTATGGAATAAATTATCAGATTCCACTCTTCTCTTAATCTCTTTGGCCATTTTTGTCTTGCCCATGCCTCCCATTCCGCATAATGCAATCATGTCAATATTGTCATTCTTTAGAGCATTCAAAATATTTTGAATTGTTGATTTTCGTGATTCAAAATCCTTAAACCGTTGATTTGTGGATGATGATCTTATTTTCAATGGAGGTGCATTGTTGTACACCAGATCATATTTTTCACCTTCTTTTAGCAAGTCATCGATAGCTTGAGTATTTTTTTGAGCTTCCTTACCCAAGGAATAGCGTAGCTTCAGATCCGGACACCAACCATTCAAGCACATCCTATTAGCTTGGACATCTTCTTCTTCAAGAAATTTCTGTGCTTCTCGATATTTTTTCCCCACATTTGCCAGCCAGGTCTCAACTTCACTTGGGACTACTTTTCGTTTCCTTTGGGCATCATCAATAGATTGTTGCACTGCCTGCTTCTTCTCACTTAACTTCCGAATTTTGTCTTCGAGAATTGCAATATTGCTCTTGTAGAAAATAATATAGCCAAACTGTTCTCCGATTGGACCAACCAAATATGCTCCTATTTTTCCAACAATTGTAAAAATACATGATTCCATTTTTTCTAAAGTAGTTTTTTTGTTTCTGTAATTTTTTTGACGAAATCTGCCACCTGCCCATTTACCAATCAAAGAAGCAAAATATGAAAAGAAAGTCAGTCAAAAATTGGAATATCAGAGAAAAACAAGGATGTTGTAAGAAAAGAAGGCTATTGCAGGGGACATTGATCTCAACTACCAACACGTTTTTTGTATCAAATTTTCTTGTACGTCTATATAGGATTCATTATATTCATAAATTAACACCATGAACAAAAGTATTTACAAAGTTTGAGACCAATTTTAATTAAAGTATTTTTGTTTTTTGGCATTATTTACAAGGTAACACACATATATCGTGAACAAGTAATTAAAAAGTTTGTGAACAATGAAAAATAATTTTTTGCATGCATCATTAATAAGTGATCGAAGAAGAAATTAGTAAGAACCTCTTAATTTTGCAAGATGAACCACTTCCTTCAGCTCTTCTGAATTTCCAGCATTCCCCCCTTCTTAGACAGACTACCTCAGCCAATCTATGATAACATAATATGATAAGGCTATGTACTGCTTTTCGTCGGTCAGTCAAGCAAAGGACGCATTAATAATTCAGATCATGATTTCAAAAAAATAAATAATTCAGATCATGCCATTTTCTTTTGTCGTTAGTGTCCGGCCGAGTACAAAATTTTCCATTATTCGATTATTTTAGATATTCTTGTAACGCGTTAACACCCGGGGGGGGGGGGGGTGGGGTGTGGTTTGAATTAATCGGGATTGAGATTAATTAGTTGAAATAGTTTATGAATAGAAATTAGATATATAAATTTAGTCGAGAAGAGTTAAATAGTTTGAATTAAAATATTTTATAAGATTTTGAGAAATGAGGGAGAAAATATTAAATAAAATTAATTATAAAGTTAAAATATTTTTAAAATATTATTTTTATTTTAAAATTTTAAAAAAGTTGAGTTATTTTTTGTGTTTTATTTGAAAGTTTAGAAAAATTATAATAATTACATAATTATTAAATGAAAAAAATTTAAAATTTAAAATTTAAAAGTATTTGTATTTATAGTATTTGAAAATTGAGAATAGATTGGAAAAACAGGCCTTGAAAATATTATCTATATTTATAATTTAAATTTTTTTCTTCTTTCGGACCCTTTTGTTGGATCTTCTGTCCAGAAAAAATCAAAAGTGCCGATATTTTTATTTAAATACTCTTATCATTCAAACTTAGCGATAATAACAATAAGGGTTTTGCTATACAAGTTCTCAACACTCTACACTCCACTATTTTTTTAAATTTTTATTATTTTTTAATAATTTTTTTTGAGTTTTTTCTTTTTAAATTATTTTAAATTTTTTATTCATTATTTATAGAATAAATATTTAATAAAAAAAAATAAAGTGTGTAGTGTTGAAAAATTGAAAAAATTTATTGTAACAATAATATGCAAATGCAATGATGTTAACGATGAGGTTGTTGTAATTGGGTCCATTTTAACAACGTCAGCTCATGCCGGCCTGTTCAGTATTTAGCACAATTTATATAAAAAACTCTGCCGACTGAGGGATTAATTACTATTTGTAATCCAACATCGTACGTATCGCTTATTAATTAGTTGTTTAATTGACTAGCAATATTTCTCTTCATTTTAAATCTTATTATTTTTTAATTATATTTATTGATATGACCAATTTTAAATACTTAAATAATAGCTATTTAAAATATATTATTTTTTATAAATTTTAATATATATAAGCTGATGTGTTAACACACTACTTATAGTAAGATCTATTATAATTTAAAAAAAAAATCAAAACACCAATCATTTTATAAAATAACTTATATGAAAATGCTTCCACATCAACAGTGCATTGAGTGGGTAAGAAATAAGACTTAAAAATAGATTTTCTTTTTTTTATTAGAAATGAAAAAAAAAAAAAACATTTCTAAATCCTCAATCCATACATTACACCTTCAAATTTCTTCTCAACATGTAAAAAGGCCACGTAAGTTCTAACATCGATCCGTTGGTACACAAAATGTAAATCATCTTGAATTCACTCTTTCACTCTCTTATCTAAATTGCAACAAATTGCTTGATTGGCCTTAGCCCCATGACCTAAACTGTCAACCAAGCTGCTCAATAATTTGAGACTTTACCCTCTTTCGAAGCCATCTTATTTTTCCCTTTAGACATGGTAAGGAAGAACAATTAATACTCGTGACCTCCATAATCCAAAAAATCTCTAAGGGCTTTACTTTATATATATATATATATATATATATATATATATATTAGCCAAACGGCCCAAACCTACGCCATGATGAAAAATACATGACACCAACTCCATCATCCATCTATGAAAAATACAATACTTGTCTCAATCATCCAAAATCACTTTCAATCAATTAAAATAGGAACCCAATCAGGTCAAGTCAGATCTGGTTGGATCTTTCCTGAGTCGACACCAACTCCCAATAAATAGATTAGCACTTATTGGATCCGAACACAAAACGCTTAAAAAAATAATAAAACAAAACTATGAGAATTAAAAATATTGGAACTCTTCTATTATTGGACAATAAGATAGAGGTTATACGAGAACCTTAAAATTAGGTTTAAATTTAACGCTATATTTTCAGATTCACAACTCAAATTTCATCCCAAAATATATTGAAAAAAAGGATAGCTCATGGTATTTCAACTTTGATTACATTTTTGTACTTAATAAATCCCAAATGGCCAAAAGTGGTCCATTTATTTTATTGAACTTAACACGTAGGATAACAACTATATTACGAGATGAGACAAAGCAATGCAACATTTTTGCCCAAAATGGTAGGCCGAATATTCCTCCAAGGGAGTTGGATCGGAGCCTGCAATATAGAGGCCGACAGGCCCAAAAACTATAAGCCTATCCAACAGAGACTAAGGTTCTGAACCGCCAAAATGCAAGGATACAGAATTCAAATCTAGCTGTCATTAATAAGGATGATGCCACTTCCTTAAGTGCATCACTTCTCGCCAATTAGCATGGTCGAGCACATCTCTCACCTAATATCTAAGATGAGTGTCCGAACACTCACGCCCGACGATAAAGGGTAATGCCACTTCCTCGAGAGAATCACTCCTCACCAATTGGAGGGGTTGAGCACATCCCCCCCTAACATCAAAGCTGAGTGTCCTAACACTCACATTCAGCGATTAGAGAGGATGCAACTTTCTTAAGTGCATCAATCATTGCCAATTAGCATTGTTGAGCACATCTCCGGCCTAACATCAAAGTTGAGTGCCCTAACACTTGCATCCAGTGATTAAGGGGGATACCACATTCTAAATGCATCATTCCTTCCCAATTACAGCGGTTGAGCACATATCTTGCCTAATATCAAAGCCGAGTGATCTAACACTCATATTCGCCGATCCATTCACATAAGTATGCTAGTTGTTTTTCAATTAGTATTAGTTAACAAAATCCAAGGAGATGCAACAAAATAAATCCAAACCAAAGCAAACAAAATCCAAACTATAGACAAAAACGAAACAAGGCAATCCAAAGAATAATGCAATTACAAGTACGGAAAAATAAAGAAAACTAAGGGTTGCCAGCTGGAGGTGAAAAGGTCTCAGGGCATTTCATCTCTACCCAAGGAAATGAGAAACTAGAAGGCAGCGTGATCTGGGTGAATGGTCTTTAAGTCCACTAAGCTAAGTTTGGATAGTTAAAATGTTTGAGAATGTTTACGAATAATAGTGAAAAAATAATAAAATAATAATAATAGAATATTAAATAGTAACAAAAAATAGATAAAAAGTAATGAATAGTAAAAAAAATAGATAAAAAGTAATAATAAAATATAAAATAATAGTGAGAGTTTTTTAAAGTACTTGAAGTACTATCGACTGCCAAACTAGGCCTAAAGTCTATACGAAGATGCTCTAGTAAGTGGTACCTTAACTTTTGCAAGCCAAGTTTATAACCTTGCTCCAAAGCTCTATTACAGATGCCCTTGGCTACCATAAGCTGTGGAGAAAGGAAGACGACCTCCATTTAGATACATTCAGCTTGACTTCTAGCTCGACAACCTGTTGCTCGGAGGAGGCTAGTTTCTGCCTCAAAGTCTCTGTAACAATACTAAGTTCCAAGAAGCGTTGGTTATACTCCTTGAGATCCTTATTGGCCTCCTCAGACCGAACCTCTGTCTGGCCATCTCGTTGCAAGCGCAGTCAAAGTCCAAGCTGAGTGCCTGGCAAGAATCCTTTGCTTGAGCTACCTTGTTAACATAATCGATACAACGCTACTCCGTCTCCTCCAATTCTTTTTCCAAAACAATAAAGCCTATCTCTAATGTTGCATTCCTATTCCAAGACTTTAGCCTCAAAATAGTACCGTGACACATCCTCTTGGACTTCTCCAAATCCTCAACCATGCTATTTTGAAGAGCAGCAACATCGTCCAGTGTGTGGGAATAAGATTCCAAATGAGAGTAAGCAGCCTCTAACTCATTCCTCTTTTCTTGTACCACAGAAACAACCCTGTGGGCCCTGTCGACAAAGGCGAACAAGAAATGAACCTCCTCCTCAAAAACCCTAGGAAATGAAAGCAGTCAAGTTATGAGATGGAAAGGAAATGGAGACTAACGACTAGAAGAGAGGGACTTACCAATGATAGCATGCAATCTCATGAACTGAATCGTCCATGTCATTGGCTTGCAGGTGGATCTAAAGCGACGAGATCCAGAAGGGCCAGGTAACCCTAAAAAGTTAAACTCCTCACAAATAAAGGATAGCATGGGGTCACTTGCCTGTCCAGAGTGATGGGGGTGCAGAAGTCGAGAGAGGCTGTGACAAAAAGGTGGCACTGGATGAAACCACAAACTTTCCCTCCTCAAGCTATTTTGTATTGCCCGAAGAAAGGACTTGGGCTAAAGTCTCTTCTGTATTGACAGGCAAAAAACTTCTCTCTTAAGCGCCAAAGTGCTAAAGAGCGAGTAAGGCATATAAACCCAACCCCCGCTATGGTCAGCACTCAAAGGGTCATCGCGAGATAATCCTCGAGGATTAAATAGGAAGTTGGGAGTTCCTCCCCCCCCCCCCCCCACACCAAAGAAGCTGTTGACCCCACTGTCTAAATCATCTGAAAAAGCACCATGAGCAAACTGAGTTGACGTCTCCTCGTCGGCCTCACACACCTCAGTATGATTCTCCTAACACCGAGGGTGTCCCCCCCAATGTCCTCAAAAGGCACATTAGGAAATGGACCCTAGAAATCACCTACTACAGACTCAAGAAAAGCAGAGGGCAGTAAGACGTCAATATCCGCCTCCTTTTGATCGAGGGTCTCAACCAGGCAGTGAAAATTTGATTGAGACTGTTCTAGGTCACTCAACAAGGATGATGCGCACGCTCGAGAAGGCTCAGAGCACTTTGAGGGCTGAGCCTAGGTAATTCGGTGTCCAGTATCATTGCCAGATCAGCCTTTACCTGATCTAGGACCTCCTCCAAATTGTCAAGAATCAGTGAAGTCGATTGGATCGGTCCACCGCCACCCAACGACGATGAAACCTTGCACTATTGTTAGAAGCTACCTAGAAGAATGGAAGCCTTATGTTCAGAGCTAGACCCACCACGGGCGTCACCTACACCATGAATCGATTTGCTATCTTGGTGAAGTTTCTTCCCTTTATGGTCCAACGGAATAAGAGAGGGCCTTTGCTGTTTGCGAGGAACAAACGATCCACTCAAAAATTAGCGACCAACAACATGGAAACAGTCTCAAGACTTTGTTCAACCTAGGAATAAATCAGCTGCAGACCAGCTTTCTTTGGGTTTGAAAGTGCCATGCCGAGTTCACTGTCATCGGGAACGATACCCCACGAGGCCCAAATTGGAAACTCTTGGAGACTAACTTCACTCATTAGAAACTCCTAACTTGTACCAGAAACAAAGAAAATTTTCTTATGCCACTCTTTGGCATAGGAATAATGGGACTCCAAATGCACCATTCTATAATTGGTCCGAGGGCAGAAGCTGCATTGATTCTCGTCATGACGTTGAATGCCATGAGTATAAACGAACTTTCGGGCAGTAAGTTCAGGATATTCCTTAATTAAAGGTCCAAAACTTGATGCCACATCACACAACATGATAACAAGATCATCTAGGCGTTATGGAGGAGCTGTGAAGGTGCCAAACCCAAGAAGTCCAAAACAAACGTAGTAAATGAGATAACAAAAGGGAAGTCAGAGCCCCATAAAAAGCATACTTGTGTACAAGACCTCCCATTTGGCAAACCCTTCCAAAACGACAACCCCGAAACTAGCTTCAGGCAAATCAATAATTATGGAGTTTGGACCCCGTACAAGTTCCTCACCAAATCCATATCTGCTTGGGTGGTAGTTGAAGACCAGCGGTGTCCTTCGAACTCGTTCGAACGATGTGAGCTGGCACCCCCAGATTTGTTAAGAGAACTATGAAGATGTGAAGAACATATACTACGGGAGCCGTTGAGACGAAAAGAGTAAAGGCTAAAAGAAAAACTAGAAATGGAATATTATGGTTTGAAGGGGAACACAACGGCAAAAAACAAAAAAGAGAAATTCTATAAAGCACGCTGGTCATTAAACACGAATTGCACACCCTCGACTTCATCATATACAAAATGTCTATTCTACCCTTATTTAGATTGAATCATTTGCTTTCCTTCTTTGTTTTACCAGAACCCACCCGTCTTTCCGATTCTTCCTTTCTTTCTCCCTTTTCGATAAAAAAATTCCCTTGTAGTCTCGACCCCACACACGCATCATCTTCTTCAACGAACCCTTCCGAATGTCAACCAAGTTCATATTGCAATGCTTCATCGATTATTTTTAAGGCACTTCTAGGAGAAGAAATCCAGTCCAACGCCTCATCAAACACCTCCTTGCTCTTCATTTTTCAGACTGCTCAAACCAACTTCCAGGAGAGGATGGCTGTGCCAGTGCTATCTGTTCGTGACTGCCCGCGATCTCCAGACTTTCTTTGACCACAGAATCCTGTCTAGCCATTAAATTTAGATGTGAATCCTCTAAGTGAAAATGGCTTTGAGTGACTACCTCTCCATTGGACGACACAAACAGCAACTCCACTCTACGTTGCTCTTGCTCTGTTTTTCTCTCACAAATCTGATCAAGTATTTCCTTTCGTCTATCATGATTTGGCTTTGTTTCTGCCCCAGACACCTTCATCGACCCCTCTTCTAACGTCTTACTTCCCACCACTTTCCATTCAGTTTTACCAGCACCGTACCCGTCATCCTCATGCGTCTTCTTCATCTTACCCTTCTTCATCTTACCCTTCTTCTCTATTTTTTCTTTAGTATGACATTGTGTTTCCACATGCCCTTGTTTACGATACCATACACAAAATGCCCGGAATGATTCATACATTACTTTTTGATAATGAATATAAAGAGTACCAATCACATTTGCATTGCCCCGCGCTATAACAGTTACGAAATCCTCCTCGTTAGTCAACCTGATCAATACGTTTCGAGCGTGCCGTAATTGGCCCACCACTGACAACGATTTAAGGCCCCATCTGTTTTTAATGAATCCACGTATATGATCTAAGGAAGGGTGATGACGCAAAAATTTCAAAACCACTGTATATCGAAATGGTTCCGCCGATTTTAATCTCAGATTGTGAAAACACGAGAAACATCTCTCCCTCGCTAAATTGTGGCTCACGAATTGGTATATCCACCTCTGGCAAGATTTGGGGTCTATTAGCAACAATGTTTGCGTAACCATACGCAAAAACAACCCCTTCAGTAATCTGCAATTGCCCAGCCTGCATCCCAGTGATCTCCTTAATGTTACCCACCCCACCAGAAAGGTGTCCCACCGAGGAGGACGACGGGGTAGCGGGGTTCGCCATGCACAACCCTAGGGACGACTCAATACTCGAGTGAGAATTGAGAAACATGCCACGTCACCTCCTCTCTCTGATAGTCCTGTATAACACGATGCAACTCTAGAAAAAATTTTGTCGTAAAAACTTCATGTAGACATTGTTTTGTAATAGACTAATCATCAAAAACTAATAGTGGTTTTTTTTTTCTTGAATGAGGGCGACACTTCCGAACTTTATTGAAAACCGAACTTTATTGAAAACCAACTCTCACTTGTGGCGGAGGAATGTCATATAAACAAATGAATCAACGAAAACCAATCCCATACAAATTAAAACCAATAAAACATATAAATACTTCCCAAACTACCTACGAATTCACGACAAACCTAATCGCTCCAATCGCAAGAATCCTTTTATAGCTCCTTCTCAACATAATTCATATTACAGCTTCAGCTCGGCCACCTTCTTGCTCTGCAATTCAAGGAATATGGGCTTTTTGTGCTTAACAACACCTATGCCAGAAGAAGCCTTTGTGTGAAAACAAAGTTCTTGAAGTTTTTAAGCTAAAGTACTTGATTTGATATTTTACAACCAAAGACAATTAATATTGGAAATATAAATCAAAACTTGTTATGGACAAGCAAGACACTGAAAATAGCATCAATATGGCATTTATAATTTTAGATGTATGCAAAACATAATCAATTTCAGATTAACTAATACTGGGAGGACTAATACTGGGAGGTTTAATACATGTATTTACAACACATATGGAGCTGTGCCTTGATGGAAAAATGAAACACACAAAGCAGTAATTAAATTCAGAAATAAGGGACTTTATAATATCAATATGAGAAATGTTTTAACCATAAAAGAATTTCACAAAAGTAAACACACTAACTAACATGACTTGATGTGGTAAGTCAGATTAAACGAAAAATAAAATAAAATTTTGTATCATGTTAAGGGATGAAAGGTGGAGGATAGTTACAAAGATTATGAATTTTTTTTTAAGAATGTGGCTAGGTTGGGTCGTCTCCACCAGCGATAATGGTAGCTCTATATTAATATTCTACCCAATTGTACATGGAGGTTCTCCAACAACCGAGGGTTTTGGACTTGCCTCGTGAACTTGTCAGGCTGGATGCCAGTTCTGACACCTCGACTCGATTGAGAGGAGTTGCACCACTGCAATGGTTAGGTAGTGCCATCGTTTCTATAGGAACCCAGAGATTTGAGGGTGGTGACAAGGGAGCTGTCGGTCTAAATAAGGAAATGGTTCTTCAGGCTATGGCTGAGATGCAAAGTAAATTGGGTGAATTGTAAAATAATATAAGTTGGATGATACGGTGCATTGCAGAGGAAAAAAGGGTGGGGGTGGGCTTGGTTCTAGGTGATGGACTAATTGTAGGCAACATGAGAGGAGTCTCTTTAGGCTTCTATGCTCAAAGGGCTAGGGGAAGTCTAGTGGGCCTTCTATGGTAAATAAAGGAAGGAAAAATTAGAGGCGGGCCCAGGCATTGGGCCTCACCCCATGGGCAAGCAAAACCCCAAACAACAGCTGGGCTTGTTTGGAGGAGATGCAATCGGAACTCCACAGGCCCATCAACGTGTGGGTATCAACCACCATTGCTAGCAAAGAGCTAGGGGGCACCGTTGAAGGCTGTGGAACCACCAACGGGGGCTTTGGGAGTGCACAACTTGAGAACTTTCAATAAAGCTCTGTTGGACTTATTGGTTATGGAGGTACCCTTTGGAGGGATATTCGTTGTGGAAGGAAGTTATTGACTTTAGACATAGAAGTGCTTGGGGGGGCTTGTGCTCCAATGAAGGGCCCCCCGAGGGGGGGGTATGGCAAAGTTTCGTGGGGGAGGAAACGAAATTCCATATTATTAATTGGAATAAAATTTGCTACCAAATCTCAAATTGTGGCTTGGGAGTGCGCAACTTGAGAACTTTCAAACAAGCTCTGTTGGACTTATTGGTTATGGAGGTACCCTTTGGAGGGGGATTCGAAGGAAGTTATTGGCTTTAGACATAGAAGTTCTTGGGGGGGCCTGTGCTCCAATGAAGGGTCCCCCGAGAGGGGGGGGGGTATGGCAAAGTTTCGAAAATCATATCCGTTTTGTGGCTGGGGAAGGTACCAAAATCAAGTTTTGATATGATGTGTGGTGTGGAGATCGCGCTCGTGATAGGGCCTTTCCACCTCTCCACAGTATTGTAGTTAACAGGGATGCTTCTGTGGTGGATTTGAATGTATTTTCTCATGGTTCTCACCAGTGGAATATCCTATTTAATAGGGACAATCATGATTGAGAATTGCACACCATTTCATAATTTTTCAGATTGATATACTCCACTGGAAATACTACAGAACAAGGGGATATGATGTAGTGGAGGTCCAATGGCAGCAAGAAGTGTATAGTCAGGGCATATTACAAAATATTGGCATCATAAGGTAATGTTCCTTTCCCGTGGAAGAATATTTGGAGGTCTCCTGTGCCATCTAAATTAGCTTTTTTCGTATGGACTGCTGTTCCTGAGAAGATTTTGACCATGGACAACTTGAGGAAGAGGGGGCTCATTGTGATGGATTGGGGCTATTTTGTAAAAAGCATAGAGAATTAGTGGATCACTTATTATTGCATTGTGAGGTGACAAGGGTGTTGTGGGATGAGATCTTTAGAAGAGTCAATGTCAATTGGGTCATGCCATTAAGGGTGGTTGATTTATTGACTTGCTGGAAGGAGATTCATAGTTGTTCTCAAGTGGCGACAGTGTGGAAGATGATTATGTTGTCCATTTTGTGGTGTACTTTGTGAGACCCTAACAAATTAGTGTTTTATTTTTTATTTTTTTTATTCCTTTTGTTAAGGAATTAGACCCTTTTGGTTGTTGTGGACCTTTTTTTATTGTTGTTGTAGGTGCAGTGGGCCAGTTTTTTTTAGGCTTGTCAGTGAGGATTTCAGCCTAGCCCGTGTGCTTGAAGCCTAGCCCCTCCCCCACTTGAAACAGTGTTGTTTTGAGGCTGGGGAATTTTTGCCTTCCTTCCCCTAAATGACGCCATTTTGGGCTTAAGGGTAAAACCCTAATCTTTTCTTCTTCCTCCTCCCATGGCCATGACCTACAATTCTGTCCTTGTTGCCAGCTAGCCTTCGCCATGTGTGCATCCAACACGAACCTCCACCGTCGCCTACCCCACCTCTTTTTACCCCAATTTGAGTGCCCATTTTCTCTGGTTTTCTCCCACTTCCTCTGCTCCCGAGCTCACATTGGCCATGGTGAAGCCCTGCTGCCATTGCTAGCCTCTCGTCACATGCTACGCATGTGTTGCTCACGAAGCCTATGCCGCCCTGCACCCCCTCAATCAGTTTCCTCCTCTCTCAAAACCTAGTTTTAGCTTTGCCCCACCCTCGGATCTCCATCCTAAAACCTTTAGGGTTAATTTTGTCCTAATGCCGTCGTGCACTCCCACTCTCAGCTATCTTATGGTGGTCATGTAACTACCCCTGTGTACCCCACTTCCCTTTCATGCCGCCTTCTTCCTTGAGTTCCACCCAACTAGTGATCTAAAGCTCACCTTAGCCACTGCCCCACTGCACCTTGCTTCGAAAATCCTCACCTTCACCCACTATTACGCCAGATCTGCCATCTTTGTTAAAAGAAACCCATTTTAGCCCCTCTGTTCTATCAATTTCACCACTGCCACTACCTACCGCCATTGCTCTGCCATGCTCCACCCCTCTAGCTACCATGACAATAAGCCTTTATGCCTCCTTACTTGTGTTTCATTTTATCGGATGACCAGATTTTAATCTAACCAACTTTGTCCGTCCAGGCAGAGACACGCACACTAATTCTCAAAGGAGGAGGCTAGTTTCTGCCTCAAAGTCTCTGTAACAATACTAAGTTCCAAGAAGCGTTGGTTATACTCCTTGAGCTCCTTATTGGCCTCCTCAAACCGAACCTCTCTCTGGGCCATCTCGTTGCAGGCACAGTCAAAGTCCAAGCTGAGTGCCTTGCAAGAATCCTCTACTTGAGCTGCCCTCTTAACATAATCGATACAGCACTGCTTCGTCTCCTCCAATTCTTTTTCCAAAACGATAGAGCCTATCTCGAATAATGTCGCATTCCTTTTGCAAGACTTTAGCCTCAAAATAGTACCGTGACACATCCTCTTAGACTTCTCCAAATCCTCAACCATGCTATTTTGAAGAGCAACAACATCGTCCAGTGTGTGGGAATAGGATTCCAAATGAGAGTAAGCAGCCTCTAACTCATTCGTCTTCTCTTGTACCACTGAAATAACCCTGTGGGCCTTATCGACAAAGGCGAACAAGGAATGAACCTCCTCCTCCTCCAAAACCCTAGGAAATGAAAGCAGTCAAGTTATGAGATGGAGAGGAAATGGAGACTAACGACTAGAAGAGAGGGACTTACCAATGATAGCGTGCAATCTCACGAACTAACTCGTCCATGTTATTGGCTTGCGGGTGGATCTGAAGCGACAAGTTCCAGAAGGGCCAAGTAACCCTAAAAAGTTAAACTCCTCACAAATAAAGGATAGCATGGGGTCACTTGCCCGTCCAGAGTGATGGGGGTGTAGAAGTCGAGAGAGGCTATAACAAAAAGGTGGCACTGGCTGAAACCACAAACTTGCCCTCGTCAGGCCGTTTTGTATCGCCTGAAGAAAGGACTTGGGCTAAAGTCTCTTCCGTATTCACGAGCGAAAAACTTCTCTCTTAAGCACCAAAGTACTAAAGAGCGAGCAAGGCATATAAACCCAATCCTCGCCATGGTCAACACTCAAAGTGTCATCACGAGATAATCCTCGAGGATTAAATAAGAAGTTGGGAGTTCCCCGCCCCCCACCACCACCACCACCACCAAAAAAGCTGTTGACCCCACTGTCTACATCATCTGAAAAGCACCACGAGCAAATTGAGTTGATGTCTCCTCGTCGGCCTCACACACGTCAATATGATTCTCCTAACACCGAGGGTGTCCCCCCCAATGTCCTCAAAAGGCACATTAGGAAAGGGACCCTAGAAATCACCTGCTACAGACTCAAGAAAAGCATAGGGCAGTACCACATCAATATCTGCCTCCTCTTGATCGGGGTCTCAACTAGGCAGTCAAAGTTTGATTGAGCCTGTTCTACACACTCCATTCCTTTGTTAATAACATACAATTGTGCATTTTATGAAACATATACATAAAAAATCACTAATTAAATTGTAATGCCATGAGCTCTACTACCAAAGCAACGGCTACTCCTTACCGACAACTAGTGATTAAAAAAAAACACAGAGAGAACAAGAGAGAAAAGAGAAGGGGATGGTACACTTTGAGGTAATGTAGATATTGGTGGCTGTCCTGACATTGCATCAGAGAAAACAGAGATTCTCTCTAATTCGTTGGTAAAATTGAATAGTTTAATTTAAGAGAGATAGATACGTAATCGTATAGGATTTAATGTTGTCTGTATAGGAGTTTCAGGTAGAGTGAACCCTATATGAGCATTTAATCATGTTGTGCCTATCTTTTCTTTTTGTATTAGACTATCTTATTCGGTTAAGAAATTGAAAAATAATCTCAATTAGAGAACAATAGCCTGGTATTTAGATGACAAGCACAGACCTGGTATTTGAACTGACATGATTGTAGAGGTCATATTCCCAGAGTAGGTGAATAGGAGAATATTCACAAAAGTCCAAAGAAGTAAAACAATCTCTATATTTTCCCATCAGCATGTTTATTCATGTGACTTAAAATAATGTCCTGATTGGATATGAGGTATTATAGCAAAGAATCAAAGATCTGGTGGCTACCGATCTCTATGATAAATGGTTCAGACTTAATATTATTCCTGATGTGGATAAAGGGATGGCTAAATGAGATTGTAACTTGAAACATATACTGTCATGTGGATTGGTAGGCGTTAGATACATCTAGAAATAAGAAAATAATTCCGAGTTTGCTTGAAGTTGAATCATGTTTTAGAAATAGGAAGTAGCCATATCATTTAATTTAATTCCCAATAACATCATATAATTTGATTCGTTCACTCTTATGTCTAAATCCAAATGACTAATATCTCAAAGATATACTTGGACAGTCAACGTCCTGTAGAGTTGTTCCAGCACCAACATGATAAACCTGCATATAAATTTGTGTGATGCAATTACAAACTTTTAAATGAATGAAAACTTACAAACTATCCCAAAAATATTAGTTGATAAGAATGGTGGTTTTCATCTTTAATTAATATTAACAGACATGATCAGCAACTCAAATTAACATCAAGTGGATAAATATGAGAAGCACCTGAAAAATTTATTTTTTAATGGTGGACTCCACTATATTTTAAAAGGAGTATGCGAGATTTGTACACTCTAAAATTGTATCTAGTATTATTCAAGAAAAAAATGTTACTACATTTGTATATGGAAACATTATGTTGCAACAAGGTGAAGACTAAGCTCGCGAAGATCAATTAGGCCCTTTTCTTTCTCGTAGTGTAAGGTTTTGCTCTAAGATTAACTAGAGTTTGTCAACCCTTTTTTGGGAGTTTTGCTGCCTCGTTTGTTTTCGGAGATGAGATGAAAAATTTTGAGATGAGATAAATTGTTTATTTTATTTTGTATTGAAATTTGAAAAAGTTGTAATGATTAGGTGAGAGAAGATGAGATGAATTTGAAAA
Source organism: Cyclocarya paliurus (assembly GCA_029856935.1). Taxonomy (NCBI): domain Eukaryota; kingdom Viridiplantae; phylum Streptophyta; class Magnoliopsida; order Fagales; family Juglandaceae; genus Cyclocarya; species Cyclocarya paliurus. Next base: position 13,710,229 of record CM056959.1, on the reverse strand, counting down.
AGTTGAATTGTTTATTTTATTTTGTATTGGAATTGAGAAAAATGTAATGATGAAATTGAGATGATGAGATGAGATGAGATGTTTTTCGAAAACAAACGAGGCCTGTCTCAATTAATAGAAAACTTGGAGAAATTGATGAGAAGAGAGTTTTGTGAATAGTAGTAATGATGAAATGAGATGAGTTGAGATAAAAGTTGAAAACTGAATAAAATATTGTTAGAATATATTTTTTTAATATTATTTTTGTTTTGAAATTTGAAAAAGTTGAATTGTTTATTTTATTTTGTGTGGAAATTTGAAAAATTTATAATAATTAAATGAGATAAGATGAGAATGGTTCTGAAAACAAACGATGCCTAAGATGGTTTGTGAATAATAGTGAGATAGTTTGAGTTAAGTGTTATCTGGATTTTGGGAAACGAGAGAGAAAATATTGAATAAAAAATATTATAAAGTTAAAATATTATAAGAATATGATTTTTTAATATAATTTTTATTTTAGGATTTGAACAAATTGAATTGTTTTTTATTTTTTATTTGAAAGTTTGAAAAATGTGTAATGATTAGTTTGAAAAGGTTGTGATAATTAATTTGAAAGTGTTTTGTTTGAGTGATCATGTTTGGAAAAAAAATAAGGTGGAATGAGATGAGATGAGATGGAAAGAAATGATAATTGTTTCCTAATATCCCCGTAGTAAAAAGGCTTTAAGGGTTAGGCACTTAGGCTTCTTTGTGCTCTAAGCTTAGTTGGAGCTTCTTATACCAGTCTTTCCTTTCAGAATAGGCTATATGTGTCTTCTTAGATAGGAGAAAGTTGATACATGCATTAGGAATTAGGTCTATAATACTTGTGTTGCTCTTCATTGAATATTTGAAATAATTACCTTATAAAATAAAAAAGAAAAAAAAAGAATACAAAATTACTGGTGTACATGAATATGTAGACAATTAATTGGAAATTCACCTAGTAAGGATGTCTACGACTGCTAGTTAAGAGATTGAGAAGAGGGACCTAAAATTAGAAAAAAATAATTATAGAAAATTGAGAGATATAAAAGAGAAAGGAGTGAAAGTATGGGAATCGGTCAAGTATAGAAACTTACGTGATCATGTATATGGAGACTTGGAACTTCCGCAACCTCTAAAAATCAAAAATATCTTTACGTGCTGAAATTCAAAGAAAATAACTTTAAGAATTTAGATTCTATAAAAGAAAAAAAATATTTAATCGCATTCAATACCTGGATGGAATATCCAAAGTAGAGGAAAAGGTACTGGAGAAGAAGATTGATTCAACCCTAAAAGAAAAGAGAGCCCATATATCAAACCAAGTCGTAAAACTCAATTATTAACTCATAAGATGCCTAGCAATTGAAAAATTGATTGATAGTACTCTTGGGTATCTAAACACTATGTTACTACGTGGTGAATGATGTTTAATTTCCATTTTCCTAACATAAAAATGCAATATAAGTTTCAGTATTTAGTAATATATCTCTACTATTACGATAGTCAACAAATAGTTGAAGTAAAACATTTCCCATTAAGCAATGTTTGTTATAATTTGTAACATACCTTTCCTTTGATAATGTGTTGTATGGTGGCATTGAGGTCTCCTTCCATCATTGGTTGAAAATTTCGGGACTTCATATGCACTCCCTTTAGCTTTGGTGTTTATGTACTTGTCGAAACAAATATTTTTAATTTGGGGCATCCAACTATTTTTATTTTATCCAGAGATGGCCACTCAAAAGCATGATTATCTTCGCTGTAAAAACACTCCAACTTTTGTAAATTCCCGAGCTTGAGGGTCTTCACTAGGGTGAATGCAATCACATCTCTATTCTCTTCATCTCCCAATTCTTTTGCAAGGATTTCTTCCATTTCATTGCAACTATATACTTCTATTTCCTCTACTTTCACAAGAAGTTTTGCTATGGATGGTGTGAACAAACATTTCAAACTATCACATCCCCATACTTAATCTCAAGTAATTAAATCCCTTGCTTTTATAAGCTGCTTTGATTTAATGCTCCGGGAAATGATGCAAAAAGGCCTTGCTGATGTAGTAAACTACCATAACCCCCAACCTTTTTTGATAAGTCCTAACAGAATCCCCAACCTGACATGTTCTATTTCATCTTCATTACAAAAAATCATCATAACCTCCAACCTAGTCATTTAAAATGTGCTTTTGTCATTTCTTTCAATCTTTTACTAACTGGAGTACTGAAGCTATTGTATTATTTGTTTGGTGATTCTTGGGCAAACTCCAACTGCCTCACCATATAGACAACTTGTAGCACAATGTCAGCGTCAAGTAGTAGCATTAACTCCTTCACAACAAGGTCATGACTAGAGACTGAGCATTACCATCATTGTGGGATTGAAGCACAATTGAAGACGGCGGGAAGGGATTACAGCTATGGTTGTCGTTTCTTGAGCTGTAAAAGTTGGCAGGTATCCATCATGAATATTGTACTAGAAGACATGTATTTCCTTAATTCTCTTAAATTTACCACAATCTGAAAATTGTATTCCCTAAGCAGTAAAAGGCCAAAATAAAAATGAATACAACAATATTTGTATTCCTATTACAACTTCAGCTCGGCCACCTTCTTCCTCTGCAATTCAAGGAATATGGGCCTGTTGTGCTCAACAACACTAATGCCAGAAGTGTTGTTAAGACCAAATCGGCACTAACAACAACACTAATGCCAGAATAGGTCATGGCCCGAAATTAGGGTACAAGAGACCTTTTTCACATCTCCTCTCTCATCTTCTACGTGTAGAGGTTTTGCTTCTGGCCTTGTCATCTAGTGCAGGGTTCGGATTTCTTTTTACTGGACTAGTATGGCGGAGGAGTTAGAAGAACTCTATGGAAAGCTATCGCTAATAGAATTGGAATAAGAGAGTTCTTGTTAGTGCCGATTTGGTTAGCAACATCGTCGAAAGAGGTGAAAGATGTTTGATTGTGCAATTGCTTACGTTGCGTAACTATAATCAAGGGGCTTTCAAGCAAATGCTTAGAAGAGTTTGGCGGCCTGTGAGAGGGTTAAAACTGCAGGAGTTGGACTCTAAGTTCATCATGGTAGAGTTTGAGGATGTAGGTGATAAGGAGCATGTTGTTTGTGATGGCTCGTGGACCTTCAACAAAAACCTAGTGTTAGTCAAGGATTTTGATGGATTCCAACAGGTAAAGCAACTAAAGTTAACGATGGCATCCTTTTGGCTAGAGTGCATGATCTACCTCTGGCTGCACGCAGAGTAGAAGTTGGAAAGATCATTAGGAAATCACTGGGCTTAATGGAAGACATCGATTTGCTAGATGGGGAGATTGCTTGGGGTGAATTTATGTGGATTCGAGTATGCATTGACATTACGAAACCCTAGTTGAGAGGGAAGAAACTGTGTATTGGCTCTAGAGTATCCTACTGGGTGCACTTCTCGTACGAGTGTTTACTAGACTTTTGTTATATTTGTGGGAGGCTTGGCCATGCGCACCGTGACTGTGAACTAGCGAAAGACTTAGACGAAGTGAATACACCCTTTCCTTATGGACAGTGGCTGCGGGGAGTGGAGCGTGGAAGTTTAGCTATGGTGGCCAATGGTCGTCGCCAGGCGTCAATGGCGGAGAGTCCCAAGTCAGGGGATAAATGAAGGGATGGGCGTGTGCATGAGGTGATTACGGTGGACAACACTCCAACTGTTGAAAAGGGTATTCCTGAGTCATTACATGCCGTGCAAGCGGAAGTGACGAAGCATGTTGTGGAGGCCGTTGAAGATGGTTTCAAATCTGGGAAAGGATGCGATGGAGATGACTTATTGACAGGGATAGGGTGTGAATCAAATGAGACCTCTCCAGGTCAACATGATATCCCTCCCGAGTTTTACTCGAAGTCCATATCAGGATTCTAATCTTCGAATTATTCTCCTTCGGTGGATGTGGGCTTCAAAGCTCCAGGCCCATACGTTTTCGCAAATGAGGGGATTATACGGAGTGTGGCCCAGGAGACTATACCCAAGATGGACGCACGTAGAAAGGAAGGGCTTCGACAAAAGAGGAAAGTGATTCACTTTGTCGAAGGGAAGAGTCAGTTGTCTTCCTCGAGCATAAGTCACCCCACAAAATGTAAAGCTGCATCAATTGAAGAACAGACTCCTTCATATGAAGGAAAACGACGGAAGCTGGTGGTTCCTGGGACTAGTGAGGAGTAACTGCATGAAGTATGAATTGATCTATCGGCAGAGGCTGGATCCTAGCCCTGTCGATAGCCATGAAAACACAGTATTGGAATTCTCGTGGGCTTGGGAACCCATAGAGAATTCATGCTTTGCGTGATTTGATCACAAGAGAAGATCCCGCAATGGTGTTTCTTCAGGAGACGAAGTGAAGACTCGAACCATGGAATTCTGTAAGTAAAAATTGGGCTTTACTTCTTGTTTTACTGTTGATTGCGTAGGGAAGAGTGGGGGGATTGACTTTGCTTTGGAAATGGGATGTTTTGGTCCAACTAAAATCTTTTTCCCAAAACCACATTGACGTTGTTGTGAAGGAAGAGGTAATTGTGAATGGAGGTTTACAGGTATTTATGGGAATCCCCATACTGAGAGCATATTTGAGACCTGGGATTTGATTCATAATTTAAGCTCTCTTGATGATAGGCCGTGGATGTTAGGGGGAGATTTCAACGAAATTCTGCAGTTGAATGAAAAGAAGGGAGGTAGATTAAGGCCTGTGAATCAAATGGAGGCGTTTAGGGATGTGTTGTCTGATTGTTCCTTACGTGACATCGGCTATCATGGACCTAAGTATACTTGGTCGAATGGGAGGGATGGCAGTACAGCAATCAGTGAGCGACTTGATCGTTTTCTAGTTAATAGCAGTTTCGTTTGCTTATTCCCTTAAGGGGTGGTGAAACATAGTGTTGCTACACACTCTGATCACCTACCCATTTGGTTTGAACTAGAAGGCCTGACTGTGGGAAGAAGAATAAAGAAAAAATTCAAATTCGAAGCTTTGTGGGTAGGAGAGAAAAAATGTGCTGACATTATTGAGAATGCGTGGAAGACTGATACTGGGGATAGATGTCATGATATGGAGGGAGTAATGAGACTCATAAAAGGGTGTGGTGAGCAGTTGGCTGTGTGGAACAAAGTTACCTTCGGGCACATAAAATGAGAGCTTGAAATGGCTAGACATAACCTTGAACGTATCCTAGCTAATGATAATGGACAATCTGACCTAGTGGGGTTATCAAAAGCCCGAGAAGATATGCAAATATGGCTTGAGAGGGAGGAAGTGATGTGGCGACAGTGCTTTTGAGTGCAATGGTTACATGGAGGAGACCAAAATACTCATTTCTTTCATTCTCAAGCAAATATACGAAGAAAGAGAAATTGGATAAAAGGTCTCAGAAATGAGCAAGGTGATTGGGTTGAAGGAACACAAATGAATGATGATTGTGGGTTTCTTCCAGCAACCTTTTTTGACATCTGGGCAGAGTGAACAGACTGAGGTTTTAGATTGTCTCGAGAGGAGAATAACAGTGGATGTGAACCAGTAGCTCACAAAACCTTATGTAGTCGAGGAGGTGAAAATGGCCCTTCAACAAATGCACCCAACTAAGGCGCCCGAACCTGACAGTATGTCTCCACTTTTTTTCCAAAAATATTGGCATATTGTTGGACATTCTGTGACTCAAGTTGTGCTGCTTTCCCTAAATTCGGGAATTATCCCTCAAGATCTCAATCATACTTTAATTTGCTTAATTCCAAAAAAGAAGAAATATGAATTGGTTTCTGATTTCTGACCCATAAGCCTTTGTAACGTCGTCTATAAGTTGATTGCAAAAGTGATAGTGAATAGACTGAAAATTTTTCTGCCTACGGCTATATCTGAGACACAATGTGCTTTTGTGGGAGGTAGACTAATTACCAATAATGTATTGGTAGCACATGAGCTGGTACACTACCTGAGGCATAAAAGAAATGGACAAAAAGGGTATATGTCTCTCAAGTTGGATATGAGTAAAGTATACGATAGAGTGGAGTGGATGTTCTTAGAAAAGATTATGCTGAAGTTAGGATTTGCTGTTTCTTTTGTCAAATTGATTATTGAATGTGTTAAAACAGTTTCCTTTTTCATTTTGGTGAATGGGGAGACTCTAGGGCATATCACCCATACTAGAGGTATTAGGCTAGGGGACCCATTATCCCCTTACCTTTTTCTCTTTTGCACCGAGGGACTTATTGCCTTGTTGAGGGAGGCTGAGAGCAAAAATTTAGTAAAAGGTATATAAAGTTTGTAGAGGGGCTCCTAGTGTAAATCATCTCCTCTCTGCGGATGATAGTCTTATTTTCTACAAAGTTGATCTACAAACAACTTCACACATTCAGACTTTGCTAGATCAGTATGAGATAGCCTCTGGTCAGATGGTAAATAAAACAAAAAGGGCTATAGTTTTCAGCAATATGAAAAGTATCTAGGTTTGCCAAACCTAGTGGGGAGATCGAAAACTAAAGCATTTGATGATATTAAACGAAGAGTTTGGATTAAATTGCAAAGCTGGAAGGGTAAATTATTATCTCAAGGAGAGTGAGAGGTTCTTATTAAAGCAGTAGCATTATCCATCCCTACCTATGAGATGAGTTGTTTCAAGTTACCGGTAGGTTTGTGCCGAGATTTGGAAAGCATGATGGCTAGATTTTGGTGGGGGCAAAGGGAAAAAGAAAGGAAGGTGCACTGGATGAGTTGGCAAAGGCTATGCATATCAAAATTTAGAGGTGGAATGGGTTTCAAGAATCTACAATCTTTCAATATGGCCTTGCTAGCAAAACAAGGATGGAGGATATTGCAGAATTTAGGTTCTTTGCTCCAACAAATTTACAAAGCCAAATATTTTCCACAAACCTCTTTCTTCTAAGCTAAGATAGGCCATAATCCTTCTTATGCTTGGAGAGGGATATTTGAAGCCAAAAAATAGTTATGGGCAGGCTGTCGGTGGAGAGTTGGGACAGGGGAGTACATAAAAATATGGAAGGATTTTTGGGTGCTAGGCCATAAATGTTTACAGCCTGCTCTAGATGGAAATTTAATTACTATTGCTCAAGAGGAAGAAACAGTAGATACTCTTATTGACCAGACTACAAAGTTGTGGAAGATAAGTGAAGTTAGATCTCTCTTCAATCCAAATGTGGCAGACAAGATTCTACAACTTAAACTGTCAATGACTGATTGCATGGATAAGTGGATATGGAATGAAGAAACAAGGGGGCACATTACGGTGAAGAATGCATACCGACTTATTCAAACTCTGAGTTATGGTGGCAATGGCGAAAGTTCAACTCTTATGGCTGAGAAGAAGATCTGGAAAGGGATATGGCAAATGAAGGTGCCAAGAAAAATTAAAATTTTTGCATGGAGAGCTTGTAAAAACATCCTACCAACTCTGAATAACCTGAGAAGCAAAAATATTGATGTGGCTAATGTTTGTTGTTTCTGCCAGTCGAATGGTGAGGATGTGGAACATGCCATCCTATTTTGCCCTCTGATCTGAAGCTCATGGCAGCATTTTCTTCCTCTGATGCAGTCAATAAATCAAGATTCAACATTTATGGAAGCTGTTATGTTTGTAATGGAAAAAGGAAGTGTGGCGGATTTTACTTTATTTTTTCTGATTGGGTGGAGCTTGTGGTTCAGACGTAATAAGATGGTTATGGAGAAAACTATGGTAGAACCATTGGCAGCAATGAATCATGCGATATCCCTTCACAAAGTTTTTACAAAACTGCAGAATTCTAGTGCAAATGCAAGGAAACAAATCTGTCAATGGAAACCACCTCCACCAAGTTTCTTAAAACTAAATGTAGATGGTGTCGTTTTTGCAGATGGAAGGAAAGCTGGAGTTGGCATGGTTTTGAGAGATGAAAATGACGAAGTGGTCTTGGACGCTACTAAAATTGAAGATGCTGTGGATGCACCTATTACCATAACTGATAGCTGTGTTGCGTGGATTACAGCTCTGCCTACCACTCGGTATTCCAAAGCTGGTGGTAGAAACAGACTGCTTATCTCTAGTTCAAGAATTACAAGGTAATCAAGAATCTTTCTCTCCAAATGGTAACCTGATTAAGGATGCTAAAGATTTGGTGAGGCATTTTCCAGAATTGCAAGTTCAACATGTTTATAGGGATGGTAATAGGGTAGCTCATAATTTGGCACGTTTTGCTTGTAATGTTGATGACATTATTATGTGGTGGAAATCTGTCTCCGATTTTGTATATCATGCCCTTTGGTTTGATCAAGCTGCTATGGTGTGATTTATTTGATTAATGAAAGTTGTTTATAAAAAAAAAAACACTAATGCCAGAAGAAGCATTTATCTAAAAACGAAGTTCTTGTAGTTTTTAAAACCAATCACAATTAATACTGCAAATATAAATCAAAACATGATATGAACAAGCAAGACCCTTAGCATCAATATAGGAGCAAACCAGCATCAACCCATGTATTTACAATGCAAATGGAGCTGTGCCTTGATGGCCAAAAGAAACACACAAAGCAATAAATGGATAGTGAGATGAGATGAGATGATTTTATTTGAGTTGAATAAAATATTGTTATAATAATATTTTTTAATATTATTATTATTTTGAGATTTAAAAAAGTTGAATTATTTATTATATTTTGTATAAAGATTTGAGAAAATTACAATAATGAGATGAGATAGTTTCTGTATCCAAACCAACCCTTAGAATCAAGGGGCTTTATGATATAAATATGAGAAATTTTTTATCTACAAAATGATTTCACAAAATTAAATGCATAAAATGACGTGGTTTGATATGGTACATCAAATTATAAAACTATTTAATTTTATTGCAAAGTAGATTTAACGTATCATATAAATCCAAGTCAGTTTGTGGATTTTACTTTTATGTTTTTTTTTTCTTTGGTCTATTGCACTTCTCAATAAATATCATTATCAAATGAAAAAAATATATAATTTTTATTGTGTTAAGGGATTATAGAATTAATAACAAATATGATTAGATGCTGAGACGATAAATATTGGATTAGTAGGAGTATCCCTCTTCTCTATTTGAATTAGATGTTTCACTTATATGGAGACTATCTTTTGTATATTTTTATTGGCTACTGATTCTATAAAGAAATGAAGACCATATTTATAATCAATTTTTGATAGTTAAATGACAACTACTCAATTGGATTAGTATCATTAATAAAGAAGAATATTTATATTATATATTATAACTTTTTCTACAAGTTTCGAAAAAAAAAACAATTTGGGTTCATTTATATATATAATAATTTAAGAGGTTACTTAAATAAATATTAGATAATTTAGGATTTTAGAAGTCTCGAACCCTTGATATTCCGTTTCTTATTTTCTAAAATATTCATTTAATTTCTTTAGGAAAAATAAAATTGATATGTGGCAGTTATACTTCTGCAACGTATTTTTCGATTAAAAAATGATAAATAAAAAATTAACATTATATTTTAATTAACTCGTACCACAAAGATTTATTAAGAATAAACCAATAAGGATGTTTAATCGAAATTTCCTAATAAGAAACTATAAATTAGTTCTCAATTAATATTAATGGCTTGTTTTTTTTCAAGACTAAAATCTAAAACTTTGAAAACTTTGAAAATCTCCTATCTCATCATTACAATTTTCCAAAATTTTAATACAAAATAAAATAAACAATTCAACTTTTTCAAATCTAAAAATAAATATAATATTAAAAAATATATTCTAACAATATTTTATTCAACTTTTTAACTTTAATATTAACTCATATCATCTCATCTCTGAAAACAAACGAGGCCAAATTGCACACCCCAAAGAAAAAAGAAAAAAGAAAAAAAAATACGACCACCCACGTGATACAACATTTCCAGTTATAAAACATTTTAGTGCAAAATTTAATATATTACAAAGATGTTATTATAAAGATGAAAAATGCTATTATATCGTCTCAGTTATACCTAGCTCCATTGACATGATATTAGTTAGGGCTGTACAAATGACCCGTCAACCCGGGAAACCCATTCAAATCAACCCGACCCGACCCATATTTAAGAGGTTATGATATGATCGGGTATGCAAACCAACTAATTAACGGGGTTATATATTGATTTCAACCAGTTCGTATAGTGTTAAGCTGGCAGATGAAGCTGGAGAAGTTGTGTTTGAAATGGTTAGGCAGCAAATCCTTGGCTAAATCTGCAATCTTCCACACCACAAAATCACCCCACGATATCACATCGTCCGTGCCCGAATCATCCACCAACTGATACGTCTTCGTTAGGATCGACGCCAAAACTGACCTCTGCGCCATTTGTCCTCCGGATTTTTTCCCTCGCCGACCTACCTTTGAAATGACCTCCTTTAACCCGAAACAAAGAGAAAACCAAAGGAAAAAAAAAAGATGCAAATCTGGAAAGGATGAATAAAATGAAAACGAGAACGATCCGACCGGTTTCCTACCATAGGGATTAATTGTGAATTTTTCAGCAACTGAAAAGCAGGAAAGCGGTCAAGAACTCCCAACCCCAGTAGTAGAAACATGATCAGAGAAAGAACCGAGAGTGAACTGGATTGTTGCAACGAATCCGGTTCTTTGGGTTGATGATTAGTTGAGAAAAATACAAAAACTCCTGAAAGAACCCAGAGGTGTTATTCTTCTTCAAAGTTTCGAGGGAGCTAAACTTTTATAGTAGGAGAGAGAAGGGGAAAAGAGGATGTGGGGTTCTAGACGTCTTGAGAAACAGCATGAGAAGAAAGACAAAAACCAAAAAGCACACTGTTGGAGTCTTTTCAAAGAAATTGGAAGAGAGAGAAGAGAAATGGTAGAATTTTCTAGACTTTCAATCGCGAAGGAGGATTTCAATACATCTCAAAAAGGGATTTGGGGGCGAGTGTAATTTGAATTTTGAACGCTTGGATTTCATTTTTACTTTTTCGAGAAGAAGAAGAAAGAGCGGCTGGTCGGGTCATACGGGTCCAACCCGGTTTTATTTTAATTAGGTCGGATCGGATCGGGTTGGTGCCAAACATCCTGGATTTCGGGTCGGGTCGGCCATTAACCCGCCTATTTCAAGTCGGGTTGCAGCCCTAATATTAGCACGTAATGTCATGTGACTTATAATTTTCTATCGTGTTAGGAGATGCATGAATTAATATATTCCACACAGCTCACACATGCATTTCTTTTTTAAAATTATCAGATCAAGCATTGATAAGGTATTGAGAAGATGAATATTTGATTCTCATTGATTTACAAAACAATACGCACTACACTTTTACACATTAGAATCATCACAACAGAATCAGAACACAACCAACCTAGTATTCTACGTTACTCCTGAACCTTCTGGAAGCTTAGCTGCTGAGGTGGAGGTTGATGCATGAGTCGTCTTTAAGCTGAAGGAGAGAATGGTCTGCTCAATAAGTATATCCTTAAAAAAAAATTCGCCAATGACAGGAATTATGTGAATTCTTTCGATCAAACCTAATTTTTCAATCTCGGAATTATTAAACAGATAGAATCCTAAATCATACATGCACCCACACAGAGACATGGTGTGGGGCATATTGGATGACGTAAGAATCCCTCCCTCTTTAATATTTTTTTATTTATTTTTTTCAAAGAAAACACTCAGGACTTGTATATTCTAAAATTGTATGTAGTATTACTAATAGTACTTTTTAATACAATAAATTACATTTTCATCCCATTTTTATCATATTTTGATAAATAATATTATTAATCAGCTTTCAATTTTTTTACTTTTTAAGGAAGAAGAGCAAATTCAATACTGATGAGAATTGTTAAGTCAAGTCAATTTGTGAGTTTACTTTTGTAGAATCTCTTTATAGATAGAGAGTTTCACTTTTTAAAATACCATGTAAAGCTTGTCTATCCTAAAAATATTTTAGAAATACTTTAGACACAAATGGATTATCCTAAGAGAAGGCCTAAGCTACATCTGACCTATAGTCTAAAAGAAACTAGTTAATGGTATAATTACAGTCACGTTGGAACCATTATAAAGAGTACGAACTTATCCCTTCCAAATAATGTGGGATCACATACATCACCAACACTTATCAATTAATATGGGATATCACACCCTTAGTGCACGGTGTTTTACAAAGCTTCGACGAATAATTTTGAGAAATTCCAATAACTAGGGAGGATGTGGGCAATAAAAGTGTTCCACGAAAAACGACAGGCCCATCCAAAATCATAAAAGTTCAAAAGAGCGTAATTTTCCTAATTTCAGGGACAAGAAGACTGAGAGAAAAAGAAAACTGTAAATGCACGAACGCACCTGCTTCTCTAAGCTCGCCCTAATCATCGAAGTCACCATCTCTTTTTTCCATTAAATTTCCCGCTACTTTGTCACTACCGCCGACTTCCTTGATGGCCTTTTTCCCGCAATATCCTCTAGATCAACAATCTCTACGCTGCCTTCCCGATCCTCATCCTCAACGGAGCTACCAAAACTCTCAACATCACGCACCCCACCAACCAAGGCCTCAGTCTCATAATGCATAACTGCACCATTATCTAAGACTAGTAATATTCATTATTTTATTATTACTTTTCACTACTATTCAATATTGTGTCATTAATATTCATTACTATTCATAGAATAATTGAAAATACCTTATTACCCAAATGCAACCTAAGACACCAACCTTCAAAAGAAGCCAGCGGTTTGGGTCACTTTGGCACTCAAAAGAGAGTGGGCCCCGTGCACTTTGTTATCCAACTGGACTTTTGTATTCTTTATGGGCCTCATGCGTAATGTATGGGGGCTGAACAGAGCACATCACTTTTCGCTCCAAATGTATGGGCTCCGTCAAAGGAGATAATATTGAGGCCCAACTAAATGAATTAGTTTTGAGAAATAGATAATACTATTTATCAATTTATAATTTTTTTAACTATTATTCTTTTCCCGTCTCGTAGAAAATTATTTTTTACTTTTCACCTGATAGTGATCTTCAAATAATCTTTTTATATAATCACACTCGCAACCAACTAATGTAATAAAGATCACTTCATAAAAAAATATTAAAATGTTTTAGTTGAATTTCAAATTTAACATAACCATCATGAGCAGTAGCACGAGACCGGTCCGTTGAAGAACAAATTTTTTTTTCGGTTTATTTTATTCATTTTTTTTATATTCTTAAATATTTTTTTTAAGAAAATTCATAACATCACCAAAAAACACTTCATTAATCACTAAATAATAAAAAAAAGATTTTATCGAGATCCAATCGGAATCCAAATGTCGGTGACTGAGTTCAAAAAAATAAAATAAAAAAAATTTATCGAGACCAAATGTAATTGACTCTAGCATTTTTCAACCATAATTTATTTAAAAGAGGTTGTCAAAATAGTTGAACGTGTAGGTGTATCGGTACTTTTTTCACTTATTTGTTAATTATTAGATATTTTATAAGGGGATGATGAAAATATGATAACTAATAAAAAGATGATGAGTAATACTTTTCTTTTATAATTGTTGAAATCCTTTATTTGAATTTCAAATTTTACATAGCTGCCATTCATTTAGGTGCGGTTTGGACAATAGGATGAGATGAGAGATAGTTTTAAATAAAAGTTGAAAATTAAATAAAATATTGTTAGAATAATATTTTTTAATATTATTATTATTTTTAGATTTGAAAAAGTTGAATTGTTTATTATATTTTGTATGAAAATTTTAAAAAATTGTAATAATGAGATGAAATGAGATGAAAAATGAAATACTTTCACCTCTAAACGGGGGCTTTAAAATTTAAATAACTAACAAATATGATTATATACTAAGATGATAAATATTAGATCAGCAGGAGTGATACTCTTTAATTCTCTACGTGTATATTATTCAATATGAACAGAATTTTTTTGGAATCATCTTTCGGGAGTTACGCGACAACTGCTCAATTGGATCAGTATGGTTAAATAAGACTATGTTTTATGTTTTTAATTGGTTATTTCTCAAACTTTCTCTCTTTTTTTCTGAATATGTTAAAATTAACTAAAATTAACAATATGGTAAGAGGGGATGGGGGATCTCAACATATACTCCAAAACAAAAAGTTACAATGCAAAATATAAAAACAAACGAAAAATAAAACCAAAATATTTTGGTCCTATATATATTTCTTTTGTGGAAGACGACGTATCACCTTTGTGAGTTAGGTTTTATGCTAATATTCTCTAATTATGGTATTATCTCTAGACAGGCAAGCTCTTTGAGACCGATCATAAGATCGATTGGACGTCTGTTCGATCTATCTTCTTTGCAGACTCCCTCCCACGCATCTACTCATATGACTACTCCCACTAATTTCTCCAGTTTATGGCATTATGGATTGGGCAATGCCTCTTTTCCTTGTGTTCAACTTTTAGTCTCTCAAGGTCATCCAAGGCGTAAATTTTCGTCTTTTCCTACAGTTTCATGTCAATTTGAAAAATAAACACATTTTTGGTCGTACCCAGGTAACCGCCACTCTGCAACTAAGGATCTACAATGGAGCCATGAGATATTATACTTCAAGCTGGTTTGGATGTTAAATTGAGTTGAGTTGAGCTAAGTTTATATGATAAAATATTGTTTAGAATATTATTTTTTAATATTATTATTGTTTTGAGATTTGAAAAAGTTGAATTGTTAATTATATTTTATGTTGAAATTTAAAAAAGTTGTAATGATGAGTTGAGATGAGTTGAGTTTGGTTTGGTAACCAAACGTAACAATGTGGCCGCAAATCTATACAATAAGTGGTGCAAAGTAAACACTAACTATCCATGATACGGGAGAAGAAAGGGAAATAAGAGTTTTTATTAATGTATTTCAAATGTGGTGTTTATGATGAGCCAGCTGATTCGAGTAACTATATGGAATTGAGCTGAAAATGGATTAAACTTTACAAAAAGTAAAAACTGAATAATTTGCTAAAGAAAATACCATTAGGGAACTGCTTAATTATCCCGATATTGGCTTCTACATATTATTAAAAAATGAACGTAAATAGATTATTTGGGGGGAAAAAAAAACAGATATTACCCAAATCCAATAAAGATTTGGCGTTTCTTTATGCAAATATACTATTTTAAATTAGTTCAACACTATCAACATATAATCTGAACTCAAATACCCCATATTAGTTTGTCAAATATTGTAACTCATAAGCTGGGTAGGCATTTGATACACCCAGAAATAAGAAAATCATTCGAAGTTTACTTGAAGTTGAATAATACAATTTGATTCATTCACTCTTATTTCTAAATCCAAATGACTAACATATCAAAGATATACTGAAATATTCATATAATCTTAAGACAATCAGTGCCCTGTAGCAATTGTTCCAGCACCAACACGATGAACCTGCATATGAAGTTGTGGGATGCAATTACAAACTTTTAAATGATTAAAAACTTACAAACTATCCCAAAAACATTAGCTGATAGGAATGGTACTGGTTTCATCATTTAACTGATATCAACGCACATGATCTGCAACCCAAATTAAAGTACTCAAGAAAAAATGATAAATTTCTCTACTCTCATAAAGGAAACAATGAAAGTAGTAGTTCTCGGCCAGTTTGTCTCTACGTAGTAGCGATGGAATGAGATTTTTTTCTAAGGGAGCTAGTTACAAGACATATATAGTGTGTAAAAGTATTTAAATTCTACTTAATCACAGCTTAATAATTAGATTACCCACATCCAAATGTTTTCTTATCCAAACGGTGGAACTCACCATAGTAGAGCACTGTGGAGATTCTCAAAAAGATGCATAGCGCATCGACATACAATGTGAGATTGATTAGTCTTTCAAGTGTCAATACACAAAAAGGCTCGTTTGGACACTTAGAATATCTTAAGATATCTGTGAATAGTAGTGAAATTATTTGAGTTAAGATATTTGATTGGATTTTGAAAAATGAAAAAAAAAATAAACAAAAATATTATGAAATTAAAATTTTGTTTGAATTTAATTTTAATATATATATATTGTTTTGAAACCTGAAAAAACTGTATTAATTTTTGTTTTTTGTTTGAAGTTTTGGAAAGTTGTATTAAGTTTTGTATTTGGATAATAATTAGGTAATTGATAGATGAAAAGGTTGAAGATTTGAAATTAAAAAGTGTTTTGTATTTAAGTGATGTTTGTGAAGAAAATATCTCAAAATACCTTGATACCCAAAGAAGGCCTAAATAAAACAAATAATAGAGGGAGAGTGATGTCTGGGGATTAGAAAGAGCACGGGAAGTAATGTACCAAATTCATATGTCATTTGAAGTTTCCACGTTTAGGTTGCTAGTAGACATCTTGTTTATCTATATAATGGAGAAGACTATATGATGGCTAGGAAAAAAGTCTCTCTAAATTTTTGCCAGAACTTAAAAGTCTCGAGTGGGAGAGAGAAGACACATAAATTTTGAGGTAAGCATGGAGTTTGCATTTTGTACTAAAAACGACTGAAATTTCTCTTTGAATAGGAAAAAAATGTTACTACATTTGGATATTGAAACATTATGCTGCAACGAGGCGAAGACTAAGCTTATGAAGATCAATTAGGCCCATTTCTTTCTTGTATGACTGAGATGTAAGGTTTTGCTCTAAGATTAAACCAGAGTTTGTCAACCCTTTTTCGGGAGTTTTACTTAATGTCTCAATGAATAGGAAACAAGGATTGTTTGGGAATAGAGATATCTCATCTTGTGAGGGAGGGCCCTTCCCAGAAAGGCTCGGGCCCAGGCCCAGGAAGGACAGGCCGCAGAACCCGTATAAGGAAAGGCCTAAGCCTAGGAAGGACAAGCTGGGGGCCTAGCCCTTAGGCTAGGGGACAGAAACCAGCGTCTCTGACTCGGAGGGCCTTTGACACTAGCTCGAATGAACCAAGTAAAGAGTCTTGGGATCGGCAACTTGCCGAGCTCTATTGCGTAGCACAAGAAAGGACCTCCTACCACACGCAGACGGCAGCACGTGCCCGATCACATGTTCGGCAGAGCCAAAGCATGCCACAATCAATGCTCGAGTTAGGAACCTAGCGCGCGACGACACGTTCCACGTACAGAGGACGGCTCGCTCACAATCTGACACCCTATACTGGCAGGAGGATGGCAGCATGGCTGACCTAGTACAGCGCACGATCTCCCCCAATTGTGCAGACCGCGGTCTGACACTGTGGCCGACAAGAAAGAGGGTGATGGCAGGTTTGACCCCTAACACACCACGATCCCCCTCGGTAACGAAACCCAGATCAGGTATAAATATGAGCCATCCCTTCTATGGGGGACTCACGCCCTCACCCTCTCTTTCTCACATACACTGATAACTCACCCATCTTTTGCATTCTAGAGCTTTTCTTCATAGTATTGTCACTAACTTTGGCATCGGAGTGACCCTGGAGGTCAACAGAGTCTCTTCTCCTCACAGTTGCAGGTGACATGGGGTTGGGCTGCGTGGAAATGCTCTAGCCACGAAACACGACATCAAAAGTGGCGCTGTCTATGGGATTCATTTTTCCATAAAAGCGTGTACTTCACATATCGATAGTGACGCAATCCCAAACCACAAGGAGGGAAGACCACGAGACAGAAACGATGGAGGCAAGACTCGTGAGCATGGAGGAAATAATAAGGAAGCTAACGGAGGAGATGGGAGGACAATGCGTCCCTCAGGCTCGTCAATGAAGAACTAGCCGGGGGAGGAGGTCCAAGCGGCAACAAGCATGAGGATTCATGGCGGGCCCCTACGGACACTACGGCAGAAGAAGAAAGGTGTGAGATGTAACTCAAAATCTAAGAGCTGGGGGACAAATGTGCAAAAATGTAGAAGAAAATAGATACCCTCTCCATCGTGGACCAGCTACTCGTCGGTTCTAACCTCCCATACAACTCGAGAGTAATGGCCATGCCGCTTCCCCCCAAGTTCAAAGTCCCCATTATGGAAACGTATATTGGGTCCAAAGACTCGCTAGAGCACCTGGAAACATTCAAGGCCCACATGACCTTGCATGGTTTCCTAGGAGAGGTCACCTGCCGAGCCTTCCTACTCTGAAAGGAGCCGCCTGGATCTTGTTTGGGTCATTATCGTCAGAAACAATAAAGAGCTTCGAGTCACCTGCCTCTTCATGACACAGTTCTTGGCCAGTCGTAAGAGGAGACGCCAGATAGCTTACCTCCTTACTATCAAACAACAGAACAGAGAAAATCTGAAGTCATACCTCTCGCAATTCAATCGGAAGCACATGACCACAGATGACCAAGATGAGAAGATCACATTGGTGGCATTCCTGGGAGCATAGCCTTGAACACTGCCCAACAGCTAGGGCCCGACCACGTTAAGACTCATCCAACTCCCTTAGGGCAAAGTCTGTCTCCTCCCTGGACTTCTACAACTCCTCCCCAGCCAACTTCAATTGTTCTCGGGTAGCCTCCAGCTCTGCTTCCCTGGTGACCGACCGCCGCTCGGAGGCAATATAGGCCTCTTCGACCCACTTCTTCTCCAACACCAAGAGGAAGTAGTTCTGGTCAGTGTCGAGTAAAAGGCCCTTGAGCTTCTTCTTCTTGTCTTTTTGCCTTAGGGCAACCGTCTCCAGGTTCTGGTTCTGCTCCTTCATGAACTCCACCTCGTTGATAAGGTCCTTCCACTCGGTCTTCTAGTCCTTGATCCTCCAAGCAGCCTACTTCATTTTGAAATACCCGAAACGTCCCAAGGACCCGAGCTCCTGGTTGGCCTCCTCCAAATCTCCCAATTCCTCCCCTATCGTCATGGCCAATTGATTCGCGGCCTCCAAGAAGGAAGAAGAGCCAAAATTTTGTGAATGATAATGAGTGAGAGTTAAAGTTAGGGCCTGCAACTGCTGCCCAAGAGGAAGATGAGCATACCTGGGCAAATAAAGGTCTCAACATCTTGCCAACTCACTCGAATGCATATGCACTAGCTTTATCCAGGGACGAGGCAAGGGCATGCGCCCTCTCCACCCCAAAGGAAGATGATGGGCCGACAATTGCTAGCTACCAAGCAAAGTCAGGAAGGAATCTCCAGATCTCGTTGCATGGCCTAGGCACAATGGGAGTTGAAGCCCTAGAGACGTCGTCGTCACTTAGGTTGATGACATGGGGAGGATCCTTGGTTGAACTCCGAGCTACTGTAGGTGGAGCTCCAGGACTCAACCACAGGCCTCGCCCCTCGCCTTCCTCACCCTCTCTATCTTCTTCTTTGTCTTCCCCACCCTCGTCTTGGAAGAAGAATGGTACCTGCATCACTTCTGGGCTTCTGGCTCTAGAGAGGTTCAGATCTCCCTCTCGTGACCCTACCTTCGGGGCCGAACCACCTTTGTCGCCCGCAGTGTCTCCATGAGCCGAGCCTTGGGAGGGGATTTGCTATTCCTCCCGTGACTTAGGCTTAGGAGACGCCTCGCTGTCAACGTGAGACGAGGCTCGAAAAGAGCTCAGTTCTTCCTCAGGGGCCGTCTAGCTCCCTCGCCCTCAGCATATCCCTGGGTTTAGTCTCGAGAAGATGGCGGCCCTACATCCCAGAAACCTGTTGAGAAACCCGCCTGTGGAACCCAGTCGACAATCTCCTCTTGAAGAGTATCTTCGAAGGAGGTAAAGGGCTCGAACAAGCCAGACTCGTGTGGGAAGGGGTGCTCAAGTGAGGCGAAGAACATGGCCTGAAGATCACAAGCTTCCAATTCTTCTGTGGACAAAAGCAATGGGTCTTGGAAAGGTTCGGCAAGTCGAAAAATGGTCGAAGTAGAAGGAGTGGCAGCAGGACCTGAGCTGCTGGGAAAAGACGTTATCCCCCATGTCGAGGGAACGAGAATCTCCTCATGAACGGGATCCTGCACGTGAGGCATTTGGGAACACCTTCCAAAGTCCCCAACCCGACCACCAGAAGGAGTCGAGCCCCCGGCCTCACCACTTCGCCGGGGAGAATCATGGCGCACATTTGATCACTTGGCTTGGCAGGTAGAAGGAGGGGAGGCGACCTTTCGGGGAGAGGGCTGGGACTCAGGAGGCGGAACGCTACCCAAGAAATTCCTCCCAATGGTGTATAAGCGGTCGGGCGTGGATAAGTAAGCCCAAATGTTCTTGTCGGAGAGGACCACATTGGTCTGCAACTCGTCCGAGTGGGCCCTCACCCAAGCTGTGACCATCTCATACCGTGCTTCTTCCCTCCGATTGAGGGTAAGTTCCAGGCTCTTTGCAGACGGAGGGTACCTCCAAGACGCCTGAATGAGATACTCCTTGTGAGTTTCTTCTCCTTCGAGATATTCCCAACCCAGCCTTGACACGAAAAAGAACTTCCGGGACCATTCCTTTATGCTCGAGTGACGCCCCTCGAGTGATGCAATCTTTTAGACCGAAGACCGGGCCTGGAAGCTGGCATTATTCCCCGGTCGGTAGACGAGCCAGTACGCATAAAAGAACTCCTGAGGCGTCAGGTTTGGATATTCCTTGGGGTTCCTGCTTAACACCATCCGATAGATGATACAGCTGGAAATCAAGAGGTGCCACGCGTTGGGATGGAGCTGCGATGGGGCCAGTCCGAGGTAATGTAAATCCTCTTGGACTGGGTGACAGAGCGGAACGCAAAGGTTGTTGGCAAACATCAACTGGAAGAGAGCCATCCTTGTTGCGGAGCCGTTAGAGCTCACCGCATGCTCTCTCCGAGGCATCTCCAAAACCACGGAATGAGGGAATCTCATATTTAGTACGGATCGCCCTGAGGTCAGTGCCTGTAACCAATGTCTCCCACCTAAGTATGGAGTAACATAACCAATTTTGGGTGCCATAGTGATGGCGAGAACGGACTGTAAGGAACGCCGTCAAGGCAAACAAATGGAGGAACTTGAAGAACTTGAGGAACACAATGAAGGAGAAATGAAGGACCATGATGGGACATCGGACTAAGGTTGAAAGAGGAGTGGTCAAAAGAGAAAGATAGCTGGAGGAATGAAGGGACACGACGGTAGTAGTAAAGGGAGAACTCGGGTAGATTGTAAGGGAGGAAGGAGATGAAGAAGAGGGGGAAGGCGAAGCTACCCTAACAACGATGACACCAGAAGGAGCCATGTGGATACCAGTAGTCGAGGTGACGGTTCGGATGGCAGTCATCACGTCAGGCAAGTGGGAGGCACGAACCAATGAGGCCCTGGGGCATGGAGACAAGAGCAGTTCGCACATCCAATCAATCGGTGCGAGATGAGACTCTGGCGGGAAACGAGGAAGAATATTTATTGAGCATGGAACTGGCCTCGGGAAGTCAAACCGGTAGGAATCGAATGGGTGGCGAGTTATGAAAGCTGAACGGCCGGACTCAGGATTAAGTGCATTTTGAATTCTCCTCACGTGCACGTGATAGGAATTCACAGGGTACTGTGAGGGAGGGACCTTCCCAGAAAGGCCCCGGCCGAGGCCCAAGAAGGACGGCCCACAGAACCCGTAGAAGGAAAGGCCTAAGCCCATGAAGGACAAGCTGGGGGCCTTGGCCCCTTGGCCAAGGGATAGAAACCAGCGTCTTCGACTCAAAGGGCCTTTGACACTAGCTCGAAGGAACCAAGTAAAGCGTGTCGAGATCGGCAACTTGTCGAGCTCTATTGCGTAACACCAGGCAGGACCTCCTACCACACACGAATGGCAGCATGTGCCCAATCACGTGTTCGGCAGAGCCGAAGCAAGTCACAATCAATGCTTGAGTTAGAAACCCAACACGCGACTGCACGTCCCATGTACAGAGGACGGCTTGCTCGCAATCTGACACCCTATACTGGTAGGAGGACGGCGACATGGCAGACCTAGTATGATGCATGATCTCCTCCAACTAAGCAGACCGCGGTATGACATTGTGGCCGATAGGAAAGCGGGTCGTGGAAGGTCTGACCCCTAACACACCACAATCCCCCTCGGTAACGAAACCAGATCATGTATAAATATGAGCCATCCCTTCTATGGGGGGCTCATGCTATCACTCTCTCTCTCTCTCTTGCATACACTGATAACTCACCCATCTTTTACATTTCAGAGCTTTTTTTCATAGTATTGTCACTAACTTTGACATCGGAGCGACCCCAGAGGTCACCGAAGTCTCTTCTCCTCTTAGTTGCAGGCAACGTGGGGTTTGGACTGCATGGAACTGCTCGAGCCGCAAAACACGACCTCAACACATCTCATCTTATCCCGAAATATATAGGGAAAGTTCATGCATGCATTAGGAATTATGTCTATAATACTAGTTGTGTTAATCTTCATTGAATATTTGAAATTTCTTCCAACTAGTACAAATAATATAAAATAAGAAAGAGAGAAAGAATACAGAATTACTAATGTACAAGAGAAGTAGACAATTCATAGAACATTCACCTATTTAGAAGGTCTACGGCTGCTAGTCAAGAGATTGAGAGGAGCGCCTGAAATTATAGACAAATATAAAGGGAATCGGTCAAATATAGAAATTTACTTGCTGTATATGGAGACTTGGAACTTTAGCGACCTCTAAGAATTTTCAAAGCTGAAATTTGAAAAGAATAAATTTAAGGAATTAGATTTAAAAAGGTACCTAATCGGCAAATCCATAGGGTGGAGGTTGAGCTGGTACAAGATCAAAATGATAGAACCCCTAAAAGGAAAGAGAACCCATATATCAAAACTACATCATGAAACTCAATTATTAACTCATAAAGATGCCTAGAAATTGAATGATGTTTAATTTCCATTTTTCCAATGTAAAAAATGCGATGTAAGTATTATAATTTAGTAATATAACCAAATAGTTGACGTAAAAACTTTTCCATCAAGTAATGTTGTTTTAAATTGTAACATACCTTTTCTTTGAAAATATGTTGTATGGTGGCATTGAGGTCTCCTACCATTGGTTGAAAAGCACGGAACGTATGCACCCCCTCTAGCCTAGGTGTTTTTGTACTTGTCGAAACAAACATTTTTAATTTGGGGCATCCAGTTATTGATACTTTATCTAGAGATAGCCACTCAAAAGCATGATTATCTTGGGTAGAAAAACACTCCAGCTTTTGTAAATTGCAGAGCTTGATGGTCTTCACTAGGGGGAAAGCAATCACATCTCTATTCTCTTCATCTCCCAATTCTTTTGCAAGGATTTCTTCCATTTCATTGCAACTATATACTTCTATTTCCTCTAGTTTCACAAGAAGTTTTGCTATGGATAGTGTGAACAAAAATTTCAATCTATGACATTCCCATACGTCCAGCAATCTCAAGTAATTAAATCCCTTAATATCTCTTGGGCCTTTCTTCCATATATGCAATAGCTTCGGTAAAATTCTTAATGACAACCATTTCAAATTATTGAAGATATTGCTTGCTGTTTCTTCAGCATTTAGTCCCTCAAGTTCAAATATCACTTCCAATGAACTACAATTGATTGCATCAAGTGTTTCTAGATTTTTCAAACTTTCAATCAAGTTGTATGGAAACAGAGACAACATCTTTGCTTGATTTTCAATCTCACCCACATTTTGCTCCTCCTGCTTTGTCAATGTAATCTACTAAAACATCAAAAAGTGTGAAGGAGTACATAATCTTAAAAATAAATGACACTTTCAAGTAGAATCGTAGGAGGATATTTTTACGCTCAACTTCACTTTGAGCTTAAATTACCACATTTTCTAAATTACACGGCCAAACTAGCAAAATCAATAATTTGATATTGCAAATAACCATTTTTTTTATTATTATTTATAGTCTAATGGAAGTCTAAGATCTTCAAATGAATTGTCGAAAGTTCCTTCTGGAACTTTAGAAAAAATATTGATAAAAAGTAAATAATAAAAAATAATTAATGCAATTGTATAACGAAGTGTTTCAAAAAAGTTATAACTAAAAAGAATAATAAATAAACCTTAATGACATACCTCTTTGTTAATTAAGTTTTGTTCATTCTCTACTAAATAGGAGTTGCTTTTTCCTTGGGCTGGAATATAATTCCTGCGACGTGGTACACAAGACTCTAGGCATCGGTTGAAAAGTCCTGAAGATTCTCTTGCCAAGGAGGAGCCAGCACTAGGCTCTTGGGCTCTTGGATCCAATTCTGCATCCATCCTTCTTAGCTTTTTTCCACTTTTAACTTCTGAACCAAATGTTTTTAATTTTGGAAGTCCCAACAATTGGATCATCTTTATGGATGGCCACTTAAGAGAATGGGCTTCGCTATTTTCTTCTCCAGCTTCGTACTCCCTTTGAATAATATTTTCCATCAAGTCGCAATCCCATATGTTAACGTCTTGGAGTTGCACCAGTAGTTTTGCTATAGAAGCAGGGAACAAATTTCTTAGACTATGACATCGCTTGATATCAATTGATATTAAGTTTTGAAAGCCTTGAAATCCTGGTGGAATATTCTTCCACACATGTGACAACCCAGATAAGTTCCATAACTGTAGATAAGAAAGTAGTGCTAGGATGGGCTTGCGGTTCTCTTTGACTTTTAGTCCTTCCAGATCAAATGCCACTTCTAGTGATCGACAGCTAGTTACATTCAGTTTTACCAAATTGGGAACCCACAAAATGGTGTTGGATGAAAATAGTTTATGACCGACGGTTGTTGATGCAGTGCTACCTTCTCTTTCAACCTGTTTAATCCATTAATTGAACCATTACAATGTATTTCCTTAAGATAGGAAAGTAATAAGATGTTTATTCCTTACAAAACCATATTCCCTAAAAATTATTTTATTCTTAAGTCGGTGTGTAGATCACATTATCCACATCATTTAAATAATAAGATTTGATTTGTAAAACTCAAATTTTAAAATTTATCTTCTAAATCAAATTTTACTTTTCAATGATTTGTAAACTGTGTATGGTGTAAAGACTTTAGAATAAGAGTAGTCATTTCCAGCAAGGTTTAACACCATTAAACTCTTTGTTGGGCTTGGCAACATGTACAAAAATTTTCAACTAATCCATATAGAAAGTGAATCATATATGTAGTGTTAACTGAGAGAACCTACCTCAACTGAATCCGTGGAATTACAGATGCCAATGAGCCTTGGTAAGTTCAGTAAATATAGTTTCTCCAGGAGATGGAAGGTATTAGGTGGACTTCTATCCGATCTGGCTTCGAGTACATATTCTAAATCTTCACATCTATTAATTGTTAGATCCTTCAAGCTGCATGGTAAAATTCCTTTTTGCTCTTTCTCAAACCAAATATGTTTCGAATGTTTTGCAAAATCCAACCTCAAAACTACAGCTTTCTTCAACAGTGAACAAATTGTTTCGTGTTCCCTAAGATCACTTGCATCCTCCACTTTGAGTTCCAAACTATTTTCAAATAAATATATGTAATCTTCCCAAAAATCTATACCAATATTTATCCTATATCTGAAATTGGAGTTGCTGAAGTCCAATTCTTTTGGCAAGCATAAGATACTTGGTACACTAATTTGAAAAACCACCTGTTGATTGGAATAACGAATTAGTTCAGCAAGGCTTGCATTATTATTTGTTACTTCTCCATTTCCTTCCATCATAGTCATACATCCCCAATTCTTGAATCCTCCCACGTACAATTCTTCTAGTTGAGATAAACCAAATAATACACCAGCTGTAATTCGCTTTAGAGAATCACATCCCTTCATATCCAGTAACTTTAATCGACTAAGATTTGCTATTTCCGACGGCAACTCCTCGATCTGTGAATTACAAAAGCCAAGAATTTCTAGGTTTCCAAGGGTTCCAATTGCCGACACATCTCCTAAGCGACAATTCTCCAGATTCAACATCTGAAGGTTCTGGAGGATTTGGATTGATGGTGGCAACGTCGTCAAGAAGAAGCAACCTTCTTGCAAAGACAAGATCTTCAACCCTTTCATCCCGTTAAATAAATTGCTTGGGAATGTTTCTGAATGGTTCAAACATGATAGTCGCAAAAGCTGAAGTTTAGGACACTTCAACTCAATAGGATGCCCTTTCATTTCTCCAAGTAAAAGAGAAATTGCGGTGTAACTATTATATCTATCCTTTTGTGGCCATTCTTTAAGTCCTCTGTCCAACACTACCCTAAAACCATTTTTAACTCTGGATGCAATTGATATGGCAACATCTCGTACAACATCATGCATTTTGACGCATTCAAACTTGTGGCTATCCAACAAGAGATTTGATCTTCTAAGATTCTTAACTATTGCGTGGACATGTACTCTTATTTGTTCCACAGTACCCAAGCCTTTAAGAAAACTTTTTGCAAATCCATACCTGACTAAATGTTCAACCGGAACATTATAATCTTCGGGATATAAACAACATAGCAAAAAGCATAATTTGGCTTCATCACTTTCTAAGTAATTGTAACTGAACTCTATGCTGGAATATACCTTTTTATGCAGACCATAGATATTTTGTGGCATAGACATTTTAAGTTGCTGAAGTGCAGCTTTCCACTCATTTTTGTCACTTTTGTTGCTAAGAGCACGTCCAACTATTGCAATGGTAAGGGGTAAACATGCACATTCCTCCGCAATCTGTTTTGCAATTGAGATTAGATCGGTGGTATTGATACAATCACCTGCCATCTCTACGAAAAGATTCCATGCTTCTTGTTTAGATAAAAGTCCAACTTGAAAAATCTTCTGAATTCTCATCCCATTGCAAGTTTCTTCATTTCTTGACGTCAACAAGATTTTGCAGCTCTTTTGTTTAATTGCATCAATAACTCCAATATCTCCAAGATCAAGTGGTTCCCAAACATCATCCAATATTACCAGAACACTCTTACTATCCATGAGTCTTGAATATAGTTGACGTGCCCTTCCAACTAAAGTATTCTCTTGAAGTTTAGGACCTAGGTGCGCCGCAATTTCATCTTGAACCTTAATCAAGTTTGCTTTTTGGGACACTACTACAAATGCAACTTCATTAAATAAACTATCAGCTTTGACTCTTCTAGCTATTTCTTTGGCCATTTTGGTCTTTCCGATCCCACCCATACCGCACAATGCAATCATGTCGATATTTTCATCCCTTAGAGCCTCCAAAACATTTTCAATCATTGATTTTCTCGATTCAAAATCCTTAAACCTTTCTATGGATGATGATCTTACTTCCGAAGGAATATTAATATTGTATATCCGATCATATTTTTCACCTTCTTTTAGCAAGTCATTGATAGCTTGAGTATTCTTTTGAGCTTTCTTACCTAAGGAATAACGTAGCTTCAGATTCGGACACCAACCACTGAAGCACATCCTATCAGCTTGGACATCTTCTTCAAGGAATTTCTGCACTTCTTCTATTTTTTTCACCACATCTGTCAGCCACCTCTTAACTTCACTTGCAACTACTTCTCGATTCCATTGGGCTCCATCAACGGATTGTTTCACTGCCTCATTCTTCTCAAGTAGCCTTGGAAATTTCTCTTTGAGAATTGTGATACGGCTCTCGTAGAAAATAAGAAAGCCAAACTGTTCTCCAAATGGACCAACCGAGTACTCTCCTATTTTTTCAACAATTGCCAAAATAATTTCCATTTTTCGAAAAGCTGTTTTCTGTTTTTGTATTTATATAACAGGACGAAGTCTGCCTCTGCCCATTTAGAGATCAATGAAGCAATACGAAAAATAAATAAATAAATAAACCAGTGAAAAATTCGGGCAAAAAAAGATATTAAAGAAACACCCAAACGAAATGAATAGTTTTTGGAATATCACACAGAACGAGCATATGAACTTATTAATGTCGACAAAGAGGACCATTTTTGGGGCACACTGGGCGTAATCCATGAAGTTGGCCCTTCGGTGCAGGATAGAAAATTCACTGAATGAACCTGCTTTTTTTAGTTTGTAATTAAGCCTAAGTCAAACATTTATACCATCTTGGATGTGCTTTAAAAAGTTAGAGGTTGTTTGGGAATTTAGATAAGATGAGAAATTGTTATTGTAAAACTTCTCATAATTTCCTTTCCAAACATTTATACTTAAACACAAAATAGTTTTCGATTTCAAATCTTCAATTTTCATCTAATCATTATCTAATCATTATAATTTTTTAAATAAAATAAAAAATAATACAAAATTTTCAAATCTCAAAACAAAATTAAAATTAAAAAATTATACTCAAACAGTTTTTAAACTTTATAATATTTTTATATAAATTTTACTCTCTCATTTCCTAAAACACAATAAAATATCTTAACTAAAATGAGTTCATTACTATTCTTAAACCATTTCATATTATTTAAAAAATTCTTGTTTCATCTCATTACCTAACCATGCCCTCTGTCTACACAAAATGATTTTAATCAATAAAAGATTTGAAAACAATTTCCAATCTTACGCCATGGAAAGACATAAATCTAAGTTTAATTAAAGGCATACAATTACTTTTGTATATTTTTTGTGCACTCTACTAATGTGATTGGCTGCGTTAATATTTTTTAATATGCAGTCAATCACATCAATTGAGTACACAAAAGAGTATCTAAAAGTGACCGCACATAAAATTTTTATTTAATAAAATATTCTCAAGTTACAACCAAACATTAGAAAAGAATTTGTTTTCTTGTAAAAGAATTTGCTAACAAAATTTCTATAAAAGAAATGTTTTTATCCAAACAAACGGACCCCAGCCACAATTATCTTTGTCCAAAAGTTTGGAATATATTTGATTTTTACGAATTTTGACTATTTTTTGCTATAAAAAACTTAATTTCAAGCCAAATATCTTTTAAACATTAAAACAAAATATTTTAAAGAAAAATATTTATCCATTTATTTACTTAAGCTATATACTTTTACAAAATAAAAAGTTAAAAATAAAATCATATTTAGAAATCAGTTTACATTTTATATTATAAAATCAGTTGAGATATTTACCTATCCTGTACGTTAGCGCCCGCCACCCATTTACAACTCGAAAATATACTACATTTCAATTCTACCTATCCAGTACGGTTAGTGGCGGGCCCCTCCACCCATATAAAAAACTATATATAAATACATAAAACCTAAGGCTATGTTTGGTAAACGGACTACTCTGAGGTACTCTGAGGTACTCTCACTACTATTCTCTACTTTATTATTACTTTTCACCTACTTTTACTACTATTCATTACTTTTTACCTACTTTTTACTACTATTCAATATTTTATTATTACTTTTTTACAACACTTCTCAACACTTCTCAACACTTCTCGTTGTCCAAGCACAGCCTTAAAACTTTTATCTTTGCTCTCACTTTCTTCTCCTCGCCTGCCTCTCTTCATTCTCCATTCTCTTCCCTTCATCTTTTTCTTCTCTTCTACTCTATTCTCTTCTTCTCCTTCGTCTCATGTGGACACTACGCCTCTCTCCTAGTTTACTTCATCTCATGTCGACACCAAACCTCTCTTCGACTAAAGACCACACTCTTATCGTGTATCTGTAAGTTAATGATCCATTGCTACACTCATAGGTCTGTGAGGTTTATGACCAGGGGCGGAACTACTAGGGAGCTTGGAGGAACTTTGGCCCCCCCAAATTTTTAAAATTTTAAGAAAATTAAATTTTGAAAGGTGATTTTATAAGGTAGATTATATGAAAATTAGTATTTGACCCCTCCAAAATTATTTTTTTGTAAGTTGACCCCCCCAAACCACATTTCCTGATTCCGCCCCTGTTTATGACCCATGGCCATAATCATGGGTCTGCGAGTTCTACTGTTATGGGTTTGTGAGTTTTATGACAACGATTGTGGCCATGAGTCTGTAAGCTTTACAAGCCACGATTGTGAGTTTCGGTCTATAAGCTTTATATTAGGCTTATATTAGGGGCGGGCATTTAGGTGGATGCCCGCACGTTAAAATAGCAGGGGGCCTGGGTCTAAACTTGCCCGAGTTTTCACCCGTCCGTCGGCCAGTATATATTTATATATAAATACTAGGAAGGGCGCACGTGTGCCTAGTATGCACGTGTGTCCAGTAAAAAATACAAACCTATATTTGACAGTGTTTTGTAATTTGGTTTAATTTAAATTAATTTAACATATATACCATAATCAATTTGAAAGCTACCGAGAAGTTTATCTGGCAAAATTAGGAATGGCATAGATGAGAAGATGAAAAAAAGGAAGCAAGGTGTTTCTACAAAGTGAGGAATGAGAAATTTTAGGTTTACAAAATGAGAAAAGTGTTCCACGTGCATTGCACGTGTACCTAGTTACAAATATATAAAAAAGAAAAATTGATAGCAAATGAGAAATGAGAAAGTGAGGAAATTTTTTTAAACAAAGTTAAAACAAGTCATGGATTTACATAACTTGAGGTAAACCTAAGATAAACTTAACAGAAATGATAAATTTTATAAGTCAGTGTTTTATTTAGTTAAAAAAATATTAATTCTAAAATTTTATTATGAATTATAAAATGGTAAAACATAATTAAAACAGAAAGTTAACGTGCTCTATCTATCTATATTCATACTGTGCCTACATATATCAAAAGTATGAAGAGCATATTTAAATAAAAAAATAAAAAAGATGTTTATTACAATTTGAAAATTAAAATGAATGTTAATGATAATTTTGTTAGGTTTTTATATAAAAAAAGATAGGATAAATTCATATGGTTATGGGAGAAAACGTTTTTAAATTACGGATTATACTAAAAGATTATTGAAAAAAAAATGTTTTAATTTTATCTTCTTTATGGGAAGATAATTTGTTAGTAATTATTAAACATTTATTCATAAATATGTAAAAGAAAAAATCCAACATTATATAAATTTTCAAAGAAGGAAAAAAATTAAAAATGTTCTAATATATATTAACATATTCTAGACCATATTATTTAGCACTACAAATAATGTTAAATCATTGCGTTACTCCAAAGGCAGTTTAGCTCTTAGTTTAAGAATGTAAACCAAATTATCTTAATTTACTTCAAAAGTTTTCATAATCCTTTTTAATATTACTAAAACAAAAGGACTATAAGAAATAATAACAATGAAAAACATTAATTTATTTAACATTTTCACACTTGGCTAAATAAAATAGTAATAATGACATATTATATTTTTAAATTATTAAGAAGTTATAATTTATTTCCTTATGAAAATTTGTAATTATACTAACCAACCTACTATTATTACTCTTAATAGTTATAGTTGGATGCATATGTTGTATATTTGTTATTTCCAAAATAAATATATAATATGTTAATTTTAAAATTTAAAACTACAGTGGTAAGTATTAAATAATTTAATCATATATTTTATAAAGTCTCATCCTTTACATTTTAAAAAAATTAAACAAACTATAGCACATTAAAAATTGTAGATCTACCTCAAATAGTGTAATTAATTTCAAGTTAATTAATAAACTATTCAATTTATCCGGAAATGGAAAAATATTTAAGTTTATTTCTTAATAAATCATTAAACAAAAATCATTAATGAAAGGGAAAATTTAGATTTATACTAAAATGTAACAATTCTATTTGATATTTACATAATTCAAAATTAAAGGAAATAAAATGATACACAACATTAAAGTTTAATTTTCAACATTTTGGTTTTTTATTAAAATTTCATGAAGAGTTGGCATCAATTTGGGAAAAAAAAAAAATACAATAGTCCAATTGTAAAGCTCAAACCGATTTGTAACATCACTTATTTTTCACATCTAAAGCCTAAGAGCAGTGCTACACCCTCCGAGATGGGTTCCGATAAGGATAAAAAAAAAATCATTTTTTAATTCAAATTTTTATACCCTTAAACATTAAAAAAAATTCATAATATTATTAAAAATACATTCTTATAATAATGAGATGAGATGAGATGAATTGATAGTATTTCTATATTTAAGTGGGACCTAAATGAGAAAATGAAAAAAGAGCAAAAAAAAATATTTGTAGGAAGTTGAGATGAAATAAATACAAAACTAAGCTCAATGAAAAGTACTGTAAAAGGACATGAACCAGAAGTCGACAGAAGCAACAAAGAAGACAAAAGATAAGCCCTATTCGTGATAAAATCAGGGGCAAAATAGGAAAAATATCATTGGACGAAAACACTGTTCACGGCAGCTTAGATTCGCTCGTGGCAGTTAACAGGGACATGAGAGGGGCTAAGATTGGAACGGGAGGGATGCCGGATGAAGGGGAAGAGAATGGGCCGGGTGGTGTTGGCCACGCCGGCGTGCGGCGGCACACTGGAAGGGACGAAGAAATGGACTTGCCGCGGCTTGGATTCTCTCGTGGCAGTTAACAGCGGCACGATAGGGGCTGAGATTGGAAGGGGAGGGACGCCGGCCGGTGGAGAAGAGAATCGTCAAGGTGGTGTTGGCCACGCTGGCGTGCGGCGGTGCACTACAGGAGACGAAGCGGACGGGGGAGGGGGGAGGAGTGGCAAAACGGAAATTTTGGAATAGAAGTAGGGGCAAAATGGGAGGAAGCCAAGGGAAAAATGGAAATTTAGAAACAGGAGCAGGGGCAAAATGAAAAAAAAAATATTAGATAAAAATACTGTTCATAAACGATTCGCACTTATATATATAGTAGATATTAAGAAAAGCTAAATGATATTTATAGTTAAAAAATGTACGAGCATCGCTCATTCTTTAAAAAAAAAAAAGATTCATATAAAAAAAATTATATTTTTAATAACAGATCTCACTATATCATGACTTGTAAGATCATATTTAACATTATTCTTAAAAAAAATTAATAAAAGAACGTCTTTTTGTTTAGCGTTTTGTTTTAAAACCCCCTGGCCGGTCTCTCTCTCTCTCCCCCCTCAATCTCTCTTTCCTCTATTTCACTCCATACGTAGTCCCAACCCTTGTCCAGTCGTCGTCACCCACAGACCCATCCAGTCATCGTCGTAGTTTCTCTCTTCCTCTCGCCATCGTCCCTGACCCCCCAACCCTAGCTCTCTCTCTCTCTCTCTCTCTCTCTCTCTAGTTGTGGGCGGAAGATCCTAAGAGCCAATCCACCCGCTCATATAGGACAGGTGGCACCTCTACAGTTGGATTATACCTATGTCCTCATCTTATTACTCTTCTTCGAGTTGATTGGAGTTTGGTATTGTACTATTAAATGGACAGAAGTACTAATACTGTGTCTTTAGACTAACAACCTCAAAACTACACCTGCTTAAACCCAACATTTACAATAAATGTTCCACCTCATAGTTTGACACAGCTCAACACTACAATAATTGTTATTGTTCAGTAATTATTTATTTAAATATTTAAGTTTTATTTCAACTAACTATCGAAATAAAACTTGAAATTTTTGTAGATCTTGAAAATCATGAGTGAGCAAATTTTTAGTAAATTTCAAGATAAACTCATGTATTTGAAAGGATTTATTATTAGAAAATTCTAAATTTTTAAAGAAAGTATTTACATTTCAAACACAGTATTTCAATATAATTTGGATTCTATGACAAAATAGCAATCAACATTCATCCAAAGAGAAAGAACAAACAAGAACGAAGTGCCAATACACCCAAGCAGAGAGAATTGAATATGATCATCGATCTCCTACCTACTTAATTTTTGTTACCCCTTTCAACTATTCAATTGGGCTGTAGGTTATAAAGACAAATTATGGACATAGCTCTATTTTTTTTAGTATATATTTACCTAAAATATAAATTTATAGTAAAATATATGTGAACTATACATTCTTTGATTTTTTAATATTAGCTACGGTTTGAGATCTTGTCTAAAGCCCACAAAAAAAGGAGAAACAAAGCAAAGAAGTATTTAGCACAATTACCGATCAAAGAAGTATTCCATTGAAAAAAGAAAATAGCTTTGAATTGGAACGAAAACATGATGAAAAAGAAGGGAAAGTTTTTGGGACTAACCTCTACGGCCTTCTCTAGAAAGCAGAGAAGTATATGTATGGCACAGAACTGTAGGTATGGATTGAGAAAAAAGTGATGTTGGAAAACAAGAGCAGAGCAGCAACAGAGCGATATTGAGCAAAATGTAGGGGAACGAACATCATGCCATGTCTCTACTTATATTTAAACGCCTTTCGCAAGAAAATGAGGATCTGGTTGTTTCTTGGGAATTTTGTTGATGATGTTCTTTTCTTCACATACATTCCTACGTCCTTCCTTGCAAACCAATCTCAAGAAAGGATATATGTAAGCAAGTGCTGATTCACTTTCAACTACGGCAACTCACTATCATTTCTTTAATTAGTTCTGAGAAAAGTAAAGAAGAAAGAGAAACTATAAAAGAATAAAAGGAGAATGGAAAAGAGAATGTGATTCTTGCTTGGCCATTTTGTCATGGAAGTTATTTTCTTAACAAGCACTCCTACCTTCCTTCAAAATCTCTCTCAACAACTATTTCTATTGCAGTATGCGCTCATTAATTATCTTTTGAGCAGGTTTTGGTTCATCTTTCTATTCCAATATTCTTTTAGAAATATGCCAAATGTCTGTGCATTTGATCGGTTGAATTCCTTATAGGTCTGAACTCCGGAGGTGATTAAGTTGAGGGAAAAATATTTGAAACTGAAAGTTCCTTGTTTTTGAGATCATTTATCTTCATATTTTTAGTGAGATGGTGTGGTGCATGAAAATTATGGTTAATATCATGATGGGTAAAAGTAGAATGGAAGGGTTTTTCACTTCAGGTTTTTCTGTAGTCTTTGAGAAAGGATAAATAAGAATACCAGACTGTTTTGAACAATGGAAATTCAATTTTTTCTAAACGCTAAAGAGAAATAGATACTTTTCCCATGGCATCTGGGGCCCATACTTAATACATTCTTGTGGTTTTCCCTTAGATGTTATTAAACTTTTCAAGAAGAAAAAAAGAAATATTTACACTTTATACTAAAACTACAATATGGCAGAGAAATTTCTAATCAAAAGTTGTCAAGTGTCATGAAAATTCATATGTTCTTGATTAATTAGACTTTCTTTGTTTTTTTGAGTAACTATGAAACACTTAGAATGAAACAAGAATGAGGAAGCGTTGGGGAGCAGATCAGGAAGAGTAAGGGTCTGTTTAAAATAACTTCATGTACAGTTGAGCATTTTATTTTTCCAGATCATAGAAAAATTTGCCCAAACAAATCTCGAACACCCAAGTGGTCTGAATTAATGAGTTTTTAATGACATGTGGAGCATAACCATTAGTTAGACCAGATAGTGTTGGACCTACAAAAGCTTAAGGATATGTTTGGAAGGTGAGATGAGAATTTTGTGTTTTGTTTTAAAGTTTAAAATATTATTTTTTAGTTTTAAGATTTGAAAAAGTTAAATTGGAATTTGAAAAAGTTGTATTGGGATTTGAAAAAATTGAATTGTTTATTATATTTTATATAGGAATTTAAAAATGTTGTAATGATTAGATGAGATGAGATGAAAATTTTAAAAAAGATAAAACATCCAAGCATAACCTAAAATTAATAAGAAATATTTGATTAATCACTTCATCGGTATTCTAAATTCTAATTAGTGTGCTTTTCATATGTGGATTTAAATTTTAAAAAACATTTATGTCTATGCATGGACTGTGCACGAAAGGTCAATGTACGGTCAATGGTGACCCACCAACGATAACATTTTATGCCATGTCAGCATATATATAAAAATTTGCTGATGTGGCATGCCAAGTCAGCATTGATTGGTCAAGATCAATGTTGACCTAACTAAAGTGGCAGCTAAATTATTGGACGAGTAATTCTAAATTATTTTTATTCTTTATTTTACTAATTTGTTATTTTGTAATTCAAAAAATTGGGTTAATTTTTGTCTGATCAAGATTATAGCTCCGTTATAATTAGGATAAAGAGTTTTATTTGAAATAAAAGTCCTAATTGTATTAGAATTTTTTTTTTTTATAGAATTTTTTGAGATATAATATTTTTTGAGCGGTGCTACTCTGCCACCTGAGTAGCACTGCTCCGTTTGACCGACAGTGTAAAAAAAAAATTCATTTTTACATTCACATTTTTTTAATGTATTTAAATATTTTTAAAAAATAAAAAATATATATAACAATACACTTAAAATCACTTCCTTCATCATTAAGTAAAAAAAATTAATTAATTTTTTTTTTTTGCTAAGAGGTCAAATGGAGCGGTTCATTTGGAGAGGCATAGTAGTATTTTTCATATTTTTTATCCCATTTAGTTCAAATAAAACTCTTATTTCAAAGAGTCCTATTTATATTGATAAGATTAGGATATGTTTGGAAAAAATGTTTCATTCAAAATTTTCATCTTCATCTCATCTCATCTTTACACTTTTTCAAATCCCCATACAAAATATAATAAATAATTCAACTTTTTCAAATCCCAATATAACTTTTTTAAATTCTAATTCAATTTTTTCAAATCTCAAAACTAAAAAATAATATTTTAAACTTTAAAACAAAACACAAAATTCTCATCTCATCTCCCAAACATATCCTAAAACTCTATTTATATTTCAAAGAGTCCTATTTATATTGATAAATAAAACTCTATTCATTTATCCCATTTATTTCAAAAAGTCCTAGTTGTATTGGACGAGTTTTAATTGTATTAGAATTTTTGAGATATAATATTTGTGTGAAGTGTGATTCCTCTAATCTTAGGTTGTAATGAGACATTATCCCTTAACAAAAAATAAAAATAAGAACATGAGAGTCATGAGACTGATATTTTTTTTTTTTTTTTTAAAGAACCCTTATACCGTACACAAGTTAGCTTAGAAGATCAGCCATAATAGATTGAAAAACAGGCAATATATTAGTTTGTGTTTGGAGTTTGAACCCATTTATTGCGATCACATGAATAGAGTGGGTGTATGAATGAAATGTAAACAATGGTTGCTGTGATGACATAATGAGATAGCCGAAATGTGTTTGTGGAAATGTTTCATAGATTCATACGTTCAGACTCTCCAGGAATTACATCGAGGCAATTCCAAAACCTCCAATGGAAATTTCCAGATACAAAGACAACTCAGAATGCCTTCTCCCCCTTTCTTTTCCCACTAAATGTAAACGACTAAAATGACCCGTGAATTTGTTTTTGTCTTTTACCAATACTTGAGATGAAAAAACAGCAAACGCTTTTCATATGCAGTTTCTAGAATTGGAGGCGACCATGTCCATTTAATAATCATTTTCCTACTAATTATATGGATATATGAGTTTCACTTAAAATGCTACATGTGTTGCTTAGTTCGATCTTTCCTCTTCTTGTAAATTACATGTATACAACCAACCCCATACGCATGTCAAAGTGACATCCTAAAAAACATTACAATTGTGCATTTAATGAAACATATACATACAAAATCACTAATTAAATTGTAATACCATGAGCTCTACCACCAAAGCAACAGCTACTCGTTACCCACAACCAGTGATTAAAAACACAGAGAACAAGAGAGAAAAGAAAAGGGGATGGTACAATTTGAGGTAATGTAGATATTGGTGGCCGTCCTAATAATCAATTTGCGCCTGGTAGTTCAAAACTTCTAACATTGCATCAGAGAAAATAGAGATTCTCTCTCTAATTGGTTGGCAAAATTGAATAGTTTAATTTAAGAGAGATATAGATATGAGCATTTTTTTTCTCCATATTAATTCATACAATTCAAGATCTCGAGGTCTCGAATAGGAAAGAGATATGACATATGAAGTCAGCCCAAATAGTGTTGCAAGGCCCACTTCATATGTGTATCTCTCTCACTTCAGACTCGAACTTGAAGATGATTGTGTTCACATGATGTATGTGGTATCTGCGTTATGAGTTAATACATATTGGCTGTGAATTACATCTTAATGCTCAAGATGGTAGAAACAATTAAAGCTGCCTTTTCTCTTTTGTTAGGGGATTGACTATTCATCTGGTGGCTACCGATCTCTATAGCAAAGATATGGTGGCTACCGATCTCTATGATAAATGGTTCAAACTTAATATTATTCCTAATGTGGATAAAGGGATGGCTAAATGTCTGAAAGGTTTGCTGAATGTGGAGGCTTTTTCTCGGTCTGAAATTTTCAAGGCTGAAGCAAAGAAATTCCCTAGTACAAAGGCAAAATATTTATGCAAGCTGGCCTAACATCTGTCTAGAACCTTTGTTTTGCAAAAGTATACTGAGATGATATGCAAGTTGGTATCAATTATCTATGATACACTTGTAACTTTTTTACAACTCATTTTAAATGAACCAATGTAATTGTGTCACTTCATTAAAAAATAATTTCAATTTTACTTTCTTAAAAGTATTTAAACACTATCAACATATAATCTAGACCCAGATATCTCATATCAATTTAGGTTTGCAACATTATAGTTGTCGAACATTGTAACTCATAAGCTGGGTAGGCATTAGATGCACCTAGAAATAAGAAAATCATTCGAGTTTACTTGAAGTTGAATCATATAATTTGATTCGTTCACTCTTACTTCGAAATCCAAATGACTAATATCTAAAATATATACAAAAACATTCATATAATCTTAATCTTAGACAATCAGTGCTCTGTAGCAGTTGTTCCAGCATCAACATGATGAACCTGCATATTTCAGAATATTTGTAAATAATAGTGAAATGGTTTAGAAATAGTAGTGAAATTGTTTGAGTTAAGTTGTTTTATTGGGTTTTGAGAAATAAAAGAAAAGAATTGAATAAAAAGTATTATAAAGTTAAAAAATTGTTTAAATATAATTTTAAAATATTTTTTTGTTTTGAAACTTGAAAAAGTTGTATTGTTTTTGTGTTTTGTTTGGAAGTTTGAGAAAATTGTATTAAGTTTTGTGTTTGGATAATGATTAGATACTCGTTAGATGAAAATGTAGAAGATTTGAAATTGACAAATATTTTGTGTTTGAATGATATTTGAGAAGGAAATATCTAAACAATAAAGAAAACAAATAACCAAGGGAGAGTGCTATCTGGGGATTAGAAAGAGCAGGCGAAGTAATATGCCAAATTCATATGTCATTTGGAATTTTCACGTCTTGGTTGCTAGCTAGCAGGCATCTTGTTTATATACATAATGGAAAAAATTAAACAATGGCTAGGAAAAAAATCTTCTCTAAATTTTTTCCTGAACTTAAACTCTCAAGTGGGAGAGAGAAGACACATAAATTTTGAGATAAACATGGAGGTTGCATTTTGTACTGAAAACAACTTAAATTTATATTGCAACGAGGTAAAGACTAAGCTCAAGAAGACCAATTAGGCCCCTTTCTTTCTTGTATGACCGAGATGTAAGGTTTTGCTCTTAAATTAAACTAGAGTTTATCAGCCCTTTTTCGGGAGTTTTACTTAATTTCTCAATGAATAGGAAACTTAGGGTTGTTTGGAAATAGAGATGATTTCATCTTATCTCATTTCCTTCTCAAATACAAACACTTTTCAATCTCAAATCTTCAATATTTTCAATTAAGTAATGTTTGTTATAAATTGTAACATACCTTTCCTTTGATAATGTGTTGTATGGTGGCATTGAGGTCTCCTTCTACCATTGGTTGAAAAATTTTGGACTCCGCATGCACTCCCTTTAGCTTAGGTGCTTTTGTACTTGTCGAAACAAACATTTTTTATTTTGGGCATCCAACAATTCTTATTTTATCTAGAGATGGCCACTCAAAAGGCATGATTATCTTTGGTGTAAAAACACTCCAACTTTTGTAAATTCCCGAGCTTGAGGGTCTTCACTAGGGGGAATGCAATCATATCTCTATTCTCTTCATCTCCTAATTCTTTTGCAAGGATTTCTTCCATTTCATTGCAGTTACGTACTTGTATTTTCTCTAATTTCACAAGAAGTTTTGCTATGGATGGTGTGAACAAACATTTCAAACTATCACATCCCCGTACTTGTAGCAATCTCAAGTAATTAAATCCTTTAATATTTGGTGGGGCCTTTCTTCCATATATGCAACAACTTCGGTAAAACTTTTAAAGACAACACTGTCAAATTATTGAAGATATTGCTTTCTTCGGCATTTTATCCCTCAAGTTCAAATATCACTTCCAATGAATCACATTGATTTGCAGAAAGTTTTTCTAGATTTTTCAAACTTCCAATCAAGTTGTATGGAAACAGAGACAACATTTTTGCTTGATTTTCAGTCTCACTCACATTTTGCCCTCTTGCTTTGTCAATGTAATCTACCAAAACATTAAAAAGTGTGAAGGAGTGCATAATGTTTAAAAAAAATGACACTTTCGAGTAGGCTCCTAAGTGGATATTTTCATGCTCGACTTCAATTTGAGCCCCTAGATTACCACAGTTTCTAAATTACATGGCCAAACTAGCAAAATCAATAATTTGATATTGCAAATAACCAATTTTTTAATTTATTTATAGTCTAATAGATGTCTAAGATCTTTAAATGAGTTTTCCAAAGTTCCTTTTGAAGCTATAGTAGAAATATAGATAAAAAATGAATAATAAGAACAAAAATAATTAATGCAATTGTATAACGAAGTGTTCCAAAAAAGTTGTAAATGAAAAGAATAATATATAAAACTTAATCACATACCTCTTTGTTAATTAAGTCGTTTTTATTCTCTTCTAAAGAGGAGCTGCTATATCCTTGGGCTGGACTATACTTCATGCAAAGTGGTACACAAGACTCTAGGCATCGATTGAAAACTCCTGAAGATTCTCTTGCCGAGGAGGAGCCAGCACTACGCTCTTGGGCTCTTAGATCCAATTCCGCATCCATCTTTTTTAGCTTGCTTCCGCTTTGAACTTCTGAACCAAATGTTTTTAATTTTGAACATCTAAACAATTTGATCTGCCCAATGGATGGCCACTTGAAAGAATGGGCTTCGCTACTGAAACTCACAAGATTTTCTAGATGATGCAAAGTGAAATGACTGATTTTTGGGAATACAATGATATCTGCTATCCTTTCTTCTCCAGCTTCGTGCTCGTTCTGAATAATATTTGTCATCGAGTTGCAATCCCATATGTGAACGTCTTGGAGTTGCACCAGTAGTTTTGCAATAGAAGCAGGGAGCAAATTTCTCAAACTATGACATTTCACAATATTAATAAATCTTAAGTTTTGAAAGCCTTGAAACCCTGGTGGAATATTCTTCCACACATATGACATCCCAAATAAGTTCTGTAAATGTAGATAAGAAAGTACTGCTAGGATGGGCTTGCGGTTCTCTTTGACCTTTAGTCTTTCTAGATCAAATACCGCTTCTAGTGATCCAGAGTGACGTACTTTAAGGGATTCCAAATTAGGTACCCCCAAAATGGTGTTGGATGAAAATAGTTTATGAGCGACGGTTGTTGATGCAATGCTACCTCCTCCTTCAACCTGTTTAATCCATTAATTGGAAGTAATAAGATGTTTTTATACATTATGTATTTCCTTAAGATA
Source organism: Cyclocarya paliurus (assembly GCA_029856935.1). NCBI lineage: Eukaryota > Viridiplantae > Streptophyta > Magnoliopsida > Fagales > Juglandaceae > Cyclocarya > Cyclocarya paliurus. The sequence continues at coordinate 13,668,828 of CM056959.1, read as the reverse complement.
GGAAAGTAATAAGATGTTTATTCCCTACAAAACCATATTCTTGAAGAATTATTCTATTCCTAAGTCGGTGTGTAGAGCACATTATCTATGTCATTTAAACAATAAGATTTGATTTTTAAGATTCAAATTTTAAAATTTATCTTCCAAATCAAATCATACCATGTAATACAAATTTTTCCAGCAAGGTTTAAAACCGTTAACTAGTCCATATAGAAAGTGAATCATATATGTATTGTTAACTAGGAGAACTTACCTCAACTGAATCCGTGGATTTACAGATGCCAATGAGCCTTGGTAAGTCCTCTAATGATAGTGACTCCAGGAGATGGAGGGTATTAGGTGGAGTACAATCCGATGTGGCTTCGAGTAGATATTCTAAATCTTCACATCTACAAATTGTTAGATCCTTCAGGCAGCATGGTAAAATTCCATTTTGCTCTTTCTCAAACCAAATATGTTTCATATTTTTTGCAATATCCAAACTCAAAACTACAGCTTTTTTCAATAGTGAACGAATTGTTCGGTATTCCCCAAGATTACTTGCATCCTCCACTTTGAGTTTCAAAGTATTTTCAAATAAATATGTCCCATATATCCAATTATCCATAGATTCTCTATTATTTATCCTAAATTTGAAATTGGAGTTACTGAAGTCCAATTCTTTTGGCAAGGCTTGAAACTCAAAGTGGATTTCTAAAACCACCAGCTGATCGGAATAAGGAATTAGCTCAGCAAGGCTTGCATTATTCTTTGTTATTTCAAAATTTCCTTTGATCGTAGTTGTACATCCCCAATTCTTGAATCCTCCCATGTACAATTCTTCTAGTTGAGATAAACCGGATAATACACCAGCTGGAATTCACTTTAGAGAATCACATCCCTTTACATCCAGTAACTTTAATCGACTAAGATTTCCTATTTCTGACAGCAACTCCTCGATCTGTGAATTACGAAAACCAAGAATTTCTAGGTTTCCAAGGGTTCCAATTGCTGACACATCTCCTAAACGACAATTCTCCAGATTCAACATCTGAAGGTTCTGGAGGATCTAGATTGATGGTGGCAACGTCGTCAAGGAAAAGCAACCTTTTTGCAAAGACAACATCTTCAGCTCATTCATCCCGTTAAATAAATTATCAGGGTACGTTTCTGAACGATTCAAACATGATAGTCGCAAGAGCTGAAGTTTGGGACACTTCAACTCAATAGGATGCCCTTTCATTTCTCCAAGTAAAAGAGAAATTGTGGTGTAACTGTCATATCTATCCTTCTGTGGCCATTCTTTAAATCCTTTATCCAACACTACCATAAAACCATTTTCATCTCTGGATGCAATTGATATGGCAACATCTCATACAACATCATGCATTTTGACGCATTCAACCCAAACGCTATCCAACAAGAGATTTGATCTTCTAAGATTCTTAACTATTGCGTTGACATGTACTCTTGTTTGTTCCACAGTACCCAAGCCTTTAAGAAATCTTTTTGCAACTCCATACCTGACTAAATGTTCAACTGGAACATTATAGTCTTCGGGATACAAACAACATAGCAAAAAACAAGATTTGGCTTCGTCACTTTCTAAGTAATTGTAACTGAACTCTATGCTGGAATATACCTTTGGATGCAGACCATAGATATTTTGTGGGATAGACACTTTAAGTTGCTGAAGCGCGGCTTTCCACTCATTTTTGTCGCTTTTGTTGCTAAGAGCACCTCCAACTGTCGCAATGGCAAGGGGTAAATGTGCACATTCCTTCGCAACCTGTTTTGCAATTGAGATTAGATCGGAGGAATTGATACAATCATCTGCCATCTTTACGAAAAGATTCCATGCTTCTTCTTCAGATAAAAGCCCAACTGGAAAAATCTTCTGAATTCTCATCCCATTGCAAGTTTCTTCGTTTCTTGACGTCAACAAGATTTTGCAGCTCTTTTCTTTAACTGCATAGTAAACTCCAATAGCCTCAATATCAAGTGGTTCCCAAACATCATCCAATATCAAAAGGACTTTCTTATTCTCAGTCAATCTTGAATATAATTCATTTGCTCTTCCATGTACAGTCTCTGCATGAAGTCTCGTACCTAGCATTTCTACAAGTTCGCCTTGAATCGTTGTCAAGCTTGGACTTTGAGGCACCACTGCAATGACAACTTTATGGAATAAATATCAGATTTCACTATTCTCTCAATCTCTTTGGCCATTTCTGTCTTGCCGATCCCTCCCATACCGCATAATGCAATCATGTCAATATCATCATCCCTTAGAGCTTCCAAAACATTTCGAATCATCAATTTTCGAGATTCAAAATCCGTAAACCGTTGATCTTTGGATGATGAACGTACTTCCAATGGAGTTTTAATATTGTACACCCGATCATATTTTCCACCTTCTTTTAGCAAGTCATTGATAGCTTGAGTATTCTTCTGAGCTTTCTTACCCAAGGAATAGCGTAGCTTCAGATCCGAACACCAACCAGTCAAGCACATCCTATTAGCTTTCACATCTTCTTCAAGGAATATCTGGGTTTCTTCAAATTTTTTCTCCACATTTATTAGCCAGGTCTTAACTTCACTTGCGACTACTTCATGATTCCATTGGGCTCCGTTAACAGATTGTTGCACTGCCTCCTTCTCAAGTACCCTATGAAATTTCTCTTCAAGAGTTGCGATACTGCTCTTGTAGAAAACAAGATAGCCAAACTGTTTTCCAATTGGACCAACTGAATAGTCTACTATTTTTCCCACGATTAACGAAATAATTTCTAGTCTTTGCCACCTGCCCATTTACCAATCAAAGAAGCAAAACAGAAGAAAAAAAAGTCAGTCAAATTGGAATATCAGAGAAAAAAGAAGCTAGTACATCGATGTCACCATGTTGTAAGAAAAGAAGGCTATGTCAGGGGACATTGATCTCAACTACCAACACGTTTTTTGTATCAAATTCTCTCGTCTATATACGATTCATTATATTCATAAATTAACATCATGAACAAATATTTACAAAGTTTGCGACCAATTTTAAAAAGTATTTTTAGTTTTAATTTTTGGCATTCATTTACAAGGTACATAACACACATATATCGTTAACATGTAATTAAAAAGTTTGTGACCAATTAAAAATAACTTTTTGCATGCATTAATAAGTGATCGAGAAAGAAATTAGTAAGAACCTCTTAATTTTGCAAGATCGACGACTTCCTTCAGCTCTTCTGAGTTTCCAGCTTTCCCCCTTTCTCAGACACACAACCTCAGCCAATTTATCATCTGCAAACAGAAAGTCATAAGTGTCTAACTATGATAACATAATATAATAAGGCAGCTACGTACTGTTTTTCGTCGGTCAGTAAAGCAAAGGACCCATTAGTCTTAACTCAGATGGGTATCTAATCCCATTTTCTTCTCTTTTAGTGTCGGCGTCCATCATAATTCTTTTCCACTATTATTATTATTATTATTATTATTTTTTTTTTATGGGTACTTTTCCATTATTTGATGATACATTTAAATGGTAAATATAGATATTCATTCTTGTAACGTTTTAAGGCTATGTACTGCTTAGTGCTTTTCGTCGGACAGTCAAGCACAGGACCCATTCATAATTCAGAATCTCAGATCATGTGGCCTGGACTCTGCTGACCATTATCTATCGGTCGAGTTGGTCAACTAAACAAAAAAACTAAAAGCATTTCAGTTTTGAACATCAACTATTTAACTTTATTTACACATTTTATTCTCGTATATAACTTAAAGAAAAGTTGAAAAAATTATCAAAATTATTCATATCCATCCATAAAAATTAGCAATCATCATAATAAAATTCAAAACAAAAAATAGAGAAAGAGAGATTGAAAAATTCAATATCATCCAAACTCTAAATAAAATAAAATAAAAAACAAAAGGAAAAAATAGTATGTATCATTTGTAACACCTGCTTAATTAACTATTAGATCAACCCTTAAATATTCTAGATTAGACTTATAATTCTAGATTATTACTTACATTAAGATTGATGGTAATGTTAGCTTTAATCTTGACACTTAGTACTATTAAGCTAATGATTAGAAAAATGAGATCATTAGTAAATTTAGTGAGGCTTTTACGACCTTAGAACATCCATGGACCTAGCCCAATATCCCTTCGGCTATAAACCCACACACTTTGCCCTTTTAAATCCACAAGGCTCAAAGCTATATTTAAGTTTATTTCACTGCCAAAGTTTATTTCACTCTCGCAACCAACACTACAAGAAAAAAGGTCTATTACGGCGATTTTATTATCCTTGCAAATAAAATCGCCGTAATAAGTAGTCATTTGCAACGAATTTGATATCGCCGCGCACTTTTTACCTCAACTAGCACCCGGTCCATTTGTTTTGTTTTTTGCAGCGATTTTACTACATATAGCGACGAAATTAATCGTCGCAATATGAAATAATATGTTGCGACGGTGGGTTTTGCGTCGGTATTGAGTTCCTGGGCGCCAAATGCAAGAAAACATTTGTATTTCCCCCCCTTCTTCACTTCCCCCTGTTTTAGAATCCCGATTGCCAAACTCTCCGAAATTTCCTTCTTCAACCTCCATTTTCATCTACCTGTAAGACATTCCCCCAGTTTGCACACGACGATTTAGGAGCTCCAGATTCCATACCGTTGCAGCCTCGTCGACCACTTGGTTCTCCTTTCGCAGAACCCTGGCCCCTCGTTCTAGATTCGAAGTGAACCAAAGTTTGTGCCTCCACGTCCGTTTCCGAGTGATTGTTTTGGGAAGTCCAATATCAGCGGTCGAGATCTTCGATCGACACAGTGGGGACTCTCTTTCATGCACCGCAGGTATCTATGGTTCCCTGTAAGAAATATCTCTCCCCCTTCATCCTCGCATGAGTTGCTTAGTGCAAAAATTGTGCATTTTGGTGGTTTTGATTAAACGTGTGTCTGAAAGCATGTCCTTTCTGGGCATATGGTAAGCGTCCTTGTTTCTGTGTGAATCTCCCTTTTTTTTATCTGTAGCTCATGGATTTTTCCCCTTCGTTTGGTTTATTCATGGCCCCTTCACTGGTTCATTGTTTGTGTTTGTCTCCTTTGACTGACTTTGAAGTTCCAAACTATCACCCATTCAAAATTAGTAAACATGCTGGGTAATTGAAGTTCCAAACTGTCGTTGATCATCCAACCTGATGCATTTAAAGGAAAGGGAATGCCTTTTATGTTTTCTGCTATATTCAAGTGCAAAAGGTTAGTTAGAAATCACTGGTACTAGCTTAGCTATCCTTGTATTATGTTATAGTTGTCTTTTTCTATTTTAATGAACTGACTTTTGTCCATACATCTGAATAATGCTTCTCCTTTTCATCTTAGCTAAGTTTTGCAATCGAATACAATCTTTATTGCATCGGGGGGAAAGTATATATTATGCCTCAAGAGCTGTGATTGGTTCCGAGTTTCATTATCTACATTTGTTGAACTGATTATAGTTATAAAACATTCATATATTTAATTGTTTACTTCAAATGTTAGTTTCTTGGGTGCCGAAAGAATCTTTGGTATGCATAGGTGGGGGAAAGGATTCCTGTGAATAACATATTACAACTAACACTGGTTGAACAGTTGAAAATATAGCATGTTTTAAATTGAAAATGATTTCTGTTAATAGTTGCAATAGACTTATTTATGAAGACCCTATGATAGAGAAGTAATGTGTTTTGGTCCCAATAAATTACAACTTGTTATTTTTTTTATTTGTCCCAGGTAGTTTAATCAAGCCTGCAAGAGAAAATTCTGCTTTAAAAATTAATCACTATACATATGGACTTCACAAATAAGAAAGGTTTTGCTTTAAAAATACTAAGGTAATTAAAAGTACCTATAGTACTACATGTTTAACTAAACAAAAACAAATCTCACAATTGAGTTGACATGAGATCAAACGATTGGTGCCATTAATTATATATAAGGGGGAATAACAATGAAACAAATACATACATGTAATTGCAAACAGAAATAGGCAAAAAGATCCCAGTACTTTTCTTCTTTTAACTTGCCCATTTCACCTCTGTATGAGATCTGATCAATTTGGTTTATTTGGCAGGAATCCCTGACCAAAGTACAATTAACAGTGATTACTGGGAATAAACAAATTATTCTTATATAGCATCCCACAAATGGCAAGTCTTAGTGCAAGAGTTTAATAGGAAAACAACTATAATTAATGATGTCAACTCTCATAATAAGATTACAACCATGCATGATATATGCAAAACTACTAGTTGACATCCATCACTTAGATCTCTTTTATTCTCAAGTAACAAGCTCATGATGGAAACAAACAAGGAACTTGACACAGCTGACATGACAGCCAACAACAGCTTCCCACATTTATCCTACAAATATTATTTTTAATCAAATAATACCAAATTCTAGCGCCAACACTAGCAAGCAATAAATATGTAGATATATATATATATAAAGAGTGATATATATATATATATATATATATATATATATATATATATAAGTTACTAGATTTTTAGTACTGCGGACTATACGATATGTCCTCATAGAAGAACTTCTTGTCTTTAATCCATGCATGCTGTTTGCAAACAGAGTGCTATGACTACAAGATCCATCATGCAGCTGGACTTGACATGATGAATGCTTTGCCATTATCATTTAACAATCTGGGATAAAGATGCCACCCATTAATTTATGCCAATTATTTCGGGGTACTTGATTTACTTAATTAGTCATTATGTTCCACATTAGATATTAAGTCGGTGTCAGGAATTCTCGGTGGGCAGGATGAACAGGTAATATATTGAAATCCCGTATGCCATTTCCTTTAGAACTTCCTAGTTGATTTAATGTTTGGAGTGTGAATTACATTGATAAGTGTTTGGCATTTTTACATCCATTTTGTTGAAGTACTATATAACAGAACTTAGTTCCTTAAACCAGTTGCATCAGATTGTTAATACCGGAAGTTAATGAAGAAGTTGTTCATTCTGATGGCAGCAACTTGCTCTTTTGGTTTTGCATTTGTGCATTACTGCTTCTTGGAGAAGATCCCATTCCCATGTTGTGGAAGTCAAAGAAACAAATGAAGGAGATATGATTTAAGCAGTAGTAAATTATATAGGGGAGCTGTTAATTCCTTCAATCAAATCTATGGTGAGTAAAAAAGCTTTAACTTTTAGAGTCCCTATATCTGTAGAGCCTTGAATGTTCAGAGTTTCAGACACTGTAGAGCCTTCAACCAAATCCCTTTCCCATGTTCTTTGTTTTTCTGCAACAGATGGTATAAATATGTTATTCTGCAGAAGACATTGATGAAAGTATGCAAAGTAGCATATGGGTATCTGTTAAGAACAGATGCTTGTACCTACAGGCTGCAAGTCATTGTTTTCAAGCTCAAATCCATCTCAAAAGTTATTCCTTGTAAAGAATATATCTTGAAAAGGAAAGTTGAAAATTTGTAAAATGAAATTTTGGAAATGAAATTTGAAACTGTTTGTAGAGGCGAATGTTATTGTTTGGCCAAGAATTCAAACAATTTATAACCATGTGCAATTATGCCCCTGGGTATGTATGGTTCATTTAAACAATACCTTTTGATATAAAATACAAACTTATTGGTCCTGAAAATGCTCAAGTGGAATTAATGTCTTTTCTGACTTGTGTTAAGTCATTGCAGCAGAATGTGCTGCCTAAATAGTTTGAGATTTATATTGTGAGGTTTTGTGCATTATGTTCTGTATTTCCTTAGATTTTTCTTTCGTGCCAAGTTGATGATTGTGCCTTTATTGTTGGGCTAGTTTCACTTAGTTTCTGCTCTTGTCATTGAATGAGTTCCTGTGTTGCTGCAGGTGCAGAAGCAATGTTTGCTGACTTAGGCCACTTCTCTGTACATGCCATACAGGTTTATTTCATCACTACATCAAAACATTTTTTTCTTGGAGAATAAATTCATGTATTTGCTTGGTACAGAGGCTCCTTAAAAACCATGGCATCTAAATCAGTCATTTTTATCTTTAAAAAGCTCTAGATAAAGTCACTTTTTTATGGAGTTAAGTGCAGTGGATTAGAATATGAACACTATAGTTGATTGCAAATGCAAACTATTTCTATCTTCCAGGTTAGCTTTGATGAGTTTGGATCCAGCAGATTCCTATGAACTAACTATTTATTAATATTCTCACTAATTAATGGTTGGACAATATTTATTAATATTCTCACTAATTATTGTTTTGTTATTCTTTCTAGGGAACTTCCCATTTTTTATAGGCCATTAGGCATTATGTTGTTGCTAATCCATTTCCCCAATGACCATGTTGGACAATATTTATTAATATTCTCACTAATTATTGTTTTGTTATACTTTCTAGGGAACTTCACATTTTTTATAGGCCATTAGGCATTATGTTGTTGCTAATCCATTTCCCCAGTGACCATGTCTTGCAGAATGGATACTCTTCAATTTTATCATTCACAAGGACTGACATTAACAATACAGTGACAAAATTGAGCAGTAAGGGAAATTACCATGAAAGCAAGGGGTTCTTTGTTTGTTTCATTCTTGTTTTCTTCTTTAAAGGAAGTTTCTTCCCCAATTATTCTATCCAGTCAGGTCACAAGAGTTGTAATGTTTTGAAGTAGGGAGTCACCTTTTTAGTTGTTTTGTTTACTTCCATCATGCGTTGTGTGTATGGGGGTGTATTACTGTTTTTTCCTTGGCCTTCTCAATCGATATTTATACTTCTTAATTTTGATTCCCTGGTTTCACAAGCTGTGCATCGTGGTTATGGAAAAGTTCTTGGGTACAATCACTTTACCATATCTTCACAATTTTGGGTTGGATGTCTGAAATTGTTCCTTTCACATAGCTTAAACTTTTTTATTTTATTTTTATTTTGGTTTATAGGATCATCCAGAGGACTCTAATGTGCAAAGAGGTGCATATAATTCCATTTTGGTTTTCTTTTGAACTAGTCAATGGGTTTTTTTTTTTTTTTTCATGTTTATGGTTTAAAGTTTGGCACTTTCTTACCAGATTTTATACTTTGGTCAACTATTTTTATTATAGTTTCCAGGTGACTCCATGTTTTTTATTTTTGACATGAATGGATTGTTTTGATCATTGGCATTAGATCTCTTTGTAAGTTATTTATTTGATAGCTTATTCTTTTACTGAAATACACACGCTCACGCATCCACGAACATATGTTTATTTACAAAGCATGAAAGATATAATTTTAGTTAAACTTATAAATAATTCTTGGATGCTTTCAGGCCAAAGGAGCAAGTGTTGGTGATGTGTTTCTTGCAGAAGCAATGTGTGCTTTCCATGATAGAAGAATACCTATACCTGTAAGCATACTGTACTTTACAGACAAAAAGGGGAAAAAAATGTGTTGTACTTTATCATTTTCACTCTTCCCATGTTTGGTGAAGGAGATCAGCAGTGGCTTACATGTTTATTCATTAGTTAATGATTTTATTCTCTCATTTTCGTGGCATTTAATTGGGCAGTTAATGAATTAGTTCCAATCATTTGCTTGACAAGTAAGTGAGTTAACTGCACTATGTTCGTTCATTTTTGTTTTTGCATTTAAATTTTATTTGCCTTAAATGTCTTCTGCAGGTGTTTGATATGTATGGAATTGGTTTATGCCAGGCCTTCTCCTCTCCCAATCTTCTTAAGGAGCTTAATCTAAAGGTGATTACTGTATAATAGAGTGCTAATAGATTTTGATCATTATGTTTACAACTCAGATTGTATTATACATTCTCCTCTGAATAAAGTATCATTCTCATATACTTGGGCATTTGTCTACCTCTTATATATGTTGAAGCTTCATATGAATAAAAGATGCTTCACGAGCACTGTAACTTGTGAAAATTGTGTAATTTTTTTTTTGTGCCCAAAAAAAATTGGATAGATTAGTGTTTTCACTTACTACCCAAGATCCACCTGGAAGATTGGTTATGAAAAAGTTGCTCTATAGATTGATTGGTACTGTTGATTGGACTCTTTTAAATAGAATGACATGAATGTTTCCAGGAGGAAGCCTTGAGGTTAAACTCACTAATGATCCATCTATTTTGCAAAAAAGTAGATAAATAATAATAATTTTTTCTTTTATATTTTTCTCATCCCTTGATTCATAGATGTGATTTCCTCACCGTGAATGTTAGCCAATGAGGAGGACTTCCCTAAACAGCTATTAAACTGTGCCTTCTTTATGCTATATTGGTGCAGGTGTTTCCCAATTTCAAAGAAGCTATTGAACTTTTAATGTATTTAGGTTTAAGATTTTAGAAATCACATCTGTAATGCTTGCACATGGGGGTGACAAATGAAGCATTCTTCATATACTTGAAAATGAGTGGAAAGCTGTACTATATTTAGTTTGAGATGATTTTCTTTGTATGTCAGGATTGCTTTGCCCCTATAATAGATTCAATTATGGATAGGAATTTATTTTTGTGACATTTTATATGATTTCCATTCTCAAGCTTGGTTTATCTGGATTTTTTGGTTTTAGTTCTTTTTATTCTTAAGCATATACTATAGTCCTTTCATTTGAGTTAAGGAGATCATAATATGGTCATATTAGGAGTAGGGATCTTTTTAGAGAATGTCAAAGAACTATAAACCAATATGCAAGGTAAAATTCTGCTGTCGGTCTTTTTTTTTTATTGTCTGAAAATCCTTTTCCGGCGAATTTTTTGCACCGCAAAAAGTTTTTTGTGAATAAAACTTATTTGCGGCGACAATATATTGTCGCAAAAACTTATTCCAGCGACAGTAACTCGCTGAGACGTATTCGGCCGACGAAAAATGAAAATCGTCGGAAACACTTTCATATGCAGCGATTTTACTATTTGCGAAGCAATATAAGCGCCGCAAAAAATTTTTGGTAGCGATTTTTTCAAGTATTTGCAAGGCAAATTGTCACCCGGTGGAGAGCCCTTTTCCAGGGCGTTCTACATATTTGCGACAGAGATGGGAACGCTACTTTTTGCAGCGACAATGACGGACGCAAAAAAGTTTTCCCATTCCCATCGATAGCTTGTAACGCTGCATTTCATCCATTACTTGCAGCGATTTTTTTTTTTTTTTGCAGCGATTTATTAACGACGCTATTATGTATTTGCAACACAAAAGGTCATCTGGTCGAGGCCTTTTTCTCAACGCCTAAATGCTTATTTGCGGCGATCTTAAAAACGCTGCAAATAAAATTATTTCTAGCGTTTTATGTTAATTCGACACTAATAAATATCAGCATCTACTTTTTGGCATCCAATGTACAACGACTCAAAAAATGCTGCAAAAAATATTTTTCGGCGATTTTTATGCTTTTTGCGGCGAATTTGTAGCACTACAAAAAGACATTTTTCTTGTAGTGCAACTAATGTAACAAAAATCACTTCATAAAATAATATTAAAATGTTGTAGTTGAATTTCAAATTTTACATAACCATCATGAGGAGTAGCTTGAGACTGATCCCGAGAAGAACAATTTTTTTTTTATATTTTTAAAGATATTTTTAAAAAAAATATATAACATTATCAAAAAATACTTCTTTAATCACTAAATAAAAATAAATAAATAAAAAGATTTTTTTGAGATCCAATCGGAATCCAAATGTCGGTAACTCTAGCATTTTTCAACTATCATTTATTTAAAAGAGGGTTGTCAAAATAGTTGAAAGTTGTACGTGTATCGGTACTTTTTTCACTTATATGTTAATTATTTGATATTTTATAAGGGGATGATGAAAATATGATAACTAATAAAAAGATGATGAATAATACTTTTCTTTCAAAATTGTTGAAATCTTTTATTTGAATTTCAAATTTTACATAGTTGCCATTCATTTAGGTAAGGTTTGGATAATGAGATGAGATGATAGATAATTTTAAATGAAAGTTGAAAGTTAAATAAAATATTGTTATAATAATATTTTTTAATATTATTATTGTTTTGGTATTTGAAAAAATTGAATTGTTTATTATATTTTGTATAAAAATTTTGAAACGTTGTAATGATGAGATGAAACACTTTCACTATCCAAACGGAGCTTTAAAATTTAAATAACTAACAAATATGATTATATAATAAGATGATAAATATTAGATCAGTAGGTACTCTTTAATTCTCTACGTGTATTGGATTATTCAATATGAAGAGAATTTTTTTGGAATCATCTTTAGGGAGTTACGCGACAACTGCTCAATTGGATCAGAATGGTTAAAGAAGACTGTTTTATGTTTTTAATTGGTTATTTCTCAAACTTTCTCTCTTTTTTTTTTTTTTTTTTTTTCTGAATATGTTAAAATTAACTAAAATTAACAATATGGTAAGAGGGGATGGGGGATCTCAACATATACTCCAAAACAAAAAGTTACAATGCAAAATATAAAAACAAACGAAAAAATAAAACCAAAATATTTTCATCCTGTATATTTTTTTTTGGTGGAAGAGGACGTATCACCTTTGTGAGTTAGGTTTTAAGCTAACATTTTCTAATTATGGTATTGATATACAATATCTTTAGATAGGCAAGCTCTTTGAGACCGATCGTAAGATCGATTGGACGTTTGTTCGATCTATCTTCTTTGCAAATTCCCTCCCACACATCTATTCATATTACTACTCCCACTAATTTCTCCAGTTTATGGCATTATGGATTGAGCAATGCCTCTTTTCCTTGTGTTCAACTTTTAGTCTCCCAAGGTCATCCAAGGCATACATTTTACGTCTTTTCCTTATGTGGTGCAAAGTAAACACTGACTATCCATGATATGGGGGAAGAAGGGAAATGAGAGTTTTTATTAATGGTATCCAACAATGTAAATAGATGATTTGGGGGGGGGGGGTGGTGGAAACAACAGATATTGCCCAAATCCAATAAAGATTTGGCGTTTCTTTATGCAAATCCGAATACCCCATAGTTGTCAAATATTGTAACTCATAAGCTGGGTAGGCATTAGATACACCTAGAAATAAGAAAATATTTCGAGTTTACTTGAAGTTGAATTCCTAATCTTAGACAATCAGTGCTCTGTAGCAGTTCATATTCCAGCATCAACATGATGAACCTGCATATAAAGTTGTGTGATGCAATTACAAACTTTTAAATGATCAAAAACTTACAAACTATCCCAAAAACATTAGCTGATAGGAATGGTGGTTTGCAACCCAAATTAAACTAAAGAAAAAATGATAAATTTCTCTACTATCATAAAGGAAACAATAAAAGTGGTAGTTCTTGTCCAATTAGTCTGTGTGTAGTAGTAATGGAATGAGATTTTTTTTTTAAGGGAGCTAGTTAAAAGACATATAGTGTGTAAAATTATTTAAATTCTACTTAATCACGGCTTAATAATTAGATTACCCACTTCCAAATGTTTTCTTATCCAAAAGGTGGAACTCACCATAGTAGAGTACTGGAGAAATTTTTCAAAAAGATGCATAGCGCACTGGCATACACTGTAAGATTGATTAGTCTTTCAAGTGTCAATACATAGAAATTGAGGCTCGTTAGGACACCTAGAATATGCCAGAATATTTGTAAATAATAGAGAAATGCTTTAAAAATAGTAGTGAAATTGTTTGAGTTAACATATTTTATTAGGTTTTGAAAAATAAAAGAAAAAGAAAAAGAATAAAGTTACTACTCTCCTACTATTCATTCACTACTTTTTTTGTATTTGATTTTTGTATTTTATTTTACTTAATGGTTAAGAAAATGACTATTAGATACTAGAAAAACATATTTTTTAATTTTTTCTTAATAATTAAGGATGTTGAAAAAATACTAGAAAAAAATGATAAAAAAATAAATATGCAATAAGTAGTAAATGGTTAGTAAAAGGGTAGTAACCCTATCACTACCCAAAGAAAAAAATCGAATAAAAATATTATAAAGTTAAAAAATTGTTTAAATATAATTTTAAAATATAATTTTGTTTTGAAACTTGAAAAAGCTTTATTATTTTTTTGTGTTTTGTTTGGAAGTTTGAAAAAGTTGTGTTAAGTTTTGTATTTGGATCATGATTATGTAATCGTTAGATGAAAATGTAGAAGACTTGAAATTGACAAATATTTTGTATTTGAATGATGTTTGGGAAGGAAATATCTAAGAATACTTTGTGACCAAAAGAAGGCATAAAGAAAACAAATAACAGAAGGAGAGTGTTGTTTGGCGATTAGAATTAAAGAGCAGGGGAAGTAATTGCCAAATTCATATGTCATTTGGAATTTCCACATCTAGGTTGCTAGCTAGCAGGCATCTTGTTTATATACATAATGGAAAAGACTAAACAATGGCCAGGAAAAAAATCTCCTCTAAATTTTTGCTTGTAAAACCCTCAAGTGGGAGAGAAAAGACACATAAATTTCGAGGTAAACATGGAGTTTGCATTTTGAATTGAAAACAACTTAAATTTTTATTGCAATGAAGTAAAGACTAAGCTCGCGAAGATCAATTAGGCCCCTTTCTTTCATGTATGGTCGAGATGTAAGGTTTTGCTTTTAAATTAAACTAGAGTTTATCAGCCCTTTTTCGGGAGTTTTACTTAATTTCTCAATGAATAGGAAACTTAGGGGTTGTTTGGGAATATAGATTATTTCATCTTATCTCATTTCCTTCTCAAATACAAACACTTTTCAATTTTAAATCTTCAACTTTTTCATCTAATATTACATAATCATTACAATTTTTGTAAACTTCTAACAAAACATAATTAAAAAGAAAACAAAATCAAAATCAAAATTTTTAAATAAAAATAATAATATTCTAACAATATTTTAACTTCTTAACTCAAACTATTTCACTGCTATTCACATATTCTCATTTCATGATCTCATTCTCCAAATGAAAAGGGTTTAGGGGTCAGGCACTTACACTTATTTGTGATATAAGGTTAATTGGAGTTTGTAATTTCAGTCTTCCCTTTAAGAATAGGCTATATGTGTCTTCTTAGATGGGGAAAGTTGATACATGCATTAGGAATTAGGTCTATAATACTTGTGTTAATCTTCATTGAATATCTCAAATTTCTTCCAACTTGTACAAATAATTACCTTATAAAATAAGAAAGAGAGAGAGAATATAGAATTACTAATGTACAAGAAAAGTAGACAATTAATAGAAAACTCACCTAGTAAGGAGATCTACGACTGCTAGCCAAGAGATTGAGATGAGGGGCCTGAAATTAGACAAAATTAATTATAGAAAACTGAGAAATACAACAAAAAAAAAAGAAAGGAAAGGAGTCAAATTATAGGAATGGATCAAATATAGAAATTTACGTGCTGTATTTGGAGACTTGGAACTTCTGTGACCTCTAAAAATCTTCAAAAACATCAGAAAGCACTGAAATTCGAAGAAAATAACTTTAAGAATTTAAATTCTAAAAAGGAGAAAAGTGTTTAATCACATTAGGTACCTGCTCTGTAACTCCATAGAGGAAAAGGTGGAGAAGAAAATTGATTCAACCCCTAAAAGAAAAGAGAACCCATATATCAAACCACGTCGTTAAACGCAATTATTAATAACTCATAAGATGCCTAGCATTTGAAAAACTGATTGATAGTACTCTTGGGTATCTAAACATTATGTTACTACGTGGTGAATGATGTTTAATTTCCATTTTTCTAACATAAAAATGCAATGTAAGTTTTATAATTTAGTAATATAACCAAACTATATGCATCTCTACTATTACGAGGGTAAACAAATAGTTGAAGTAAAACCTTTCCAGCCATTAAGCAATGTTTGTTATAAATTGTGACGTACCTTTCTTTTGATAATGTGTTGTATGGTGGCATTGAGGTCTCCTTCTACCATTGGTTGAAAAGTTCCAGACTTCGTATGCACTCCCTTTAGCTTAGGTGTTTTTGTACTTGTCGAAACAAACATTTTAAATTTGGGGCATCCAACTATTGTTATTTTATCCAAAGATGGCCACTCAAAAACATGATTCTCTTCGGTGTAAAAACACTCTAACTTTTGTAAATTCCCGAGCTTGAGGGTCTTCACTAGAGGGAATGTAATTACATCTCTATTCTCTTCATCTCCCAATTCTTTTGCAAGGATTTCTTCCATTTCATTGCAACCATATACTTCTATTTCCTCTACTTTCACAAGAAGTCTTGCTATGGATGGTGTGAACAAACATTTCAAACTATCACATCCCCATACTCGTAGCAATCTCAAGTAATTAAATCCCTTAATATCTCGTGGGCCTTTCTTCCATATATGCAACAACTTCGGTAAAACTTTTAAAACCAACAATGTCAAATTATTGAAGATATTGTTTTCTTCAGCATTTAGTCCCTCAAGTTCAAATATCACTTCCAATGAATCACAGTGATGTATAGAAAGTTGTTCTAGATTTTCCAAACTTTCAATCAAGTTGTATGGAAACAGAGACAACATCTTTGCTTGATTTTCAGTCTCACTCACATTTTGCTCCTCTGGCTTTGTCAATGTAATCTACCAAAACATCAAAAAGTGTGAAGGAGTACATAATCTGACCACATTTTCTAAATTACATGGCCAATAATTTGATATTGCAAATAACCGTTTTTTTTATTTATTTATAGTCTAATGGAAGTCTAAGATCTTTAAATGAATTGTCCAAAGTTCCTTATGAGCTTTAGTAAAAATATTAATAAAAATAAATAATAAAAAAATAATTAATGCAATTGTATAGCGAAGTGTTTCAAAAGAGTTATAAATGAAAAGAATAATAAATAAACATTGACCGCATACCTCTTTGTTAATTAAGCCATGTTTATTCTCTCCTAAAGAGGAGTTGCTATTTCCTTGGGCTGGGCTATAATTCCTGCGATGTGGTACACAAGACTCTAGGCATTGGTTGAAAAGTCCTGAAGATTCTCTTGCCAAGGAGGAGCCAACACTAGGCTCTTGGGCCCTTGGATCCAATTCCAAATCCATATTTCTTTCCTTTCTTCCGCTTTTAACTTCTGAACCAAATGCTTTTAATTTTGGACATCCAAACAATTCGATCTGCTTTATGGATGGTTCGCTACTCAAAATATCTGCTCTCCTTTCTTCTCCGGCTTCGTACTCCCTTTGAATAATATTTTCCATCAAGTTGCAACCCCATATTTTAATGACTTGGAGTTGCACCAATAGTTTTGCTATAGAAGTAGGGAGTAAATTTCTCAGACTATGACATTCGATGATATGAATAACTGTTAAGTTTTGAAAGCCTTGAAATCCTGGTGGAATATTCTTCCACAAATGTGACATCCCAGATAAGTTCTGTAAATGTAGATCAAAAAGTAGTGCTAGGATGGGCTTGTAGTTCTCTTTGACATTTAGTCCTTCCAGATCAAATATCACTTCTAGTGATCCACATTGTTCTACTTGAAGGAATTTCAAATTCGGTACCCACAAAATGGTGTTGGATGAAAATAGTTTATGAGCAACAGGTGTTGATGCAGTGCTACCTTCTCTTTCAACCTGTTTAATCCATTAATTGAACCATTACGATGTTGTGAGTAGTTTTCCCACATCATTTGAACAATAAGATTTAATTTGAAAGATTCAAATTTTAAAATTTATCTTCTAAATCAAATTATATCTTGTAAGCAGTGTGTGGTATAGAGACTTTAGACTAGGAGTAGTCAATTCTAAATTACAAATTTTCCAGAAAGGTTTAAAACCATTGAACTCTTTGTTGGGCTTGGAAACATGTACAAAAATTTTCAACTAATCCATATAGAAAGTGAATCATATATGTAGTGTTAACTGGGAGAACCTACCTCAACTGAATCCATGGAATTACAGATGCCAATGAGCCTTGGTAAGTAAGTTAATGATAGTGACTCCAGGAGATGGAAGGTATTAGGGGGAGTACCATCCGATGTGGCTTTGAGTAGATATTCTAAATCTTCACATGTATTAATTGTTAGATCCTTCAAATTGCATGGTAAAATTCCTTTTTCCTCTTTCTCAAACCAAATATGTTTCGAATTTTTTGCAATTTCCAAATCCAAAGCTACAACATTCTTCAACACTGAACGAATTGTTTGGTGTTCCCCAAGATCACTTGCATCCTTCAATTTGAGTTCCAAAGTATTTTCAAATAAATATCTCTTATCAGCCCAATCATCTCTACCAATTTTTATCCTAAATCTGAAATTGGAGTTACTGAAGTCCAATTCTTTTGGCAAGTAGCAGATACTTGGCACACTAATTTCTAAAACCACCAGTTGACTGGAATAACGAATTAGTTCAGCAAGGCTTGCATTATTATTTGTTATTTCTCCATTTCCTTCCATCGTAGTCGTACATCCCCAATTCTTGAATCCTCCCACATACAATTCTTCTAGTCGAGATAAACTAGATAATACACCAGGTGCAATTCGCTTTAGAGAATAACATCCCTTCATATCCAATAACTTTAATCGACTAAGATTTCCTATTTCCAACGGCAACTCCTCGATCTGTGAATTAGGAAAGCCAAGAATTTCTAGGTTTCCAAGGGTTCCAATTGCCGACACATCTCTTAAGCAACAATTCTCCAAATTTAACATCTGAAGGTTCTGGAGGATCTGGATTGATGGTGGCAACATCGTCAAGGAGAAGCAACCTTTTTGCAAAGACAACATCTTTAGTTCCTTCATCCTGTTAAATAAATTGGCTGGATACGTTTCTGAAAGGTTCAAACATGATAGTCGCAAAAGCTGAAGTTTTGCACACTTCAACTCAGTAGGATGCCCTTTCATTTCTCCAAGTAAAAGAGAAATTGCGATGTAATTGTCATATCTATCCTTTTGTGGCCATTCTTCAAGTCCTCTGTCCAACACAACCATAAAACCATTTTCGTCTCTGGATGCAATTGATATGCAAACATCTCGTACAACATCATGCATTTTGACACATTCGACCATGACGCTATCCATCAAGAGATTTGATCTCCTAAGATTCCGAACTATTGCATGGACATGTACTCTTGTCTCTTCCACAGTACCTAAGCCTTTAAGAAACTTTTTTGCAACTCCATACCTTATTAAATGTTCAACTGGAATATCATAATCTTCGGGATACAAACAACATAGCAAAAAGCATGATTTGGCTTCATCACTTTCTAAATAATTGTAACTGAACTCTATGTTGGAATACACCTTTGGATGCAAACCATAGATATTTTGTGGGATAGACATTTTAAGTTGCTGAAGTGCGGCTTTCCACTCATTTTTGTCGCTTCTGTTGCTAAGAGCACCTCCAACTATCACAATGGCAAGGGGTAAGCGTGCACATTCCTTCGCAACCTGTTTTGCAATTGAGATCAGATTAGAGGTATTGATACAATCACCTGCCATCTCTACGAAAAGATTCCATGCTTCTTCTTCAGATAAAAGTCCAACTGGAAAAATCTTTTGAATTCTCATCCCATTGCAAGTTTCTTCATTTCTGGACGTCAACAAGATTTTGCAGCTCTTTTCTTTAACTGCGTAGTAAACTCCAATAGCCTCAATATCAAGTGGTTCCCAAACATCATCCAATATCAAAAGGACTTTCTTATTCTCAGTCAATCTTGAATATAATTCATTTGCTCTTCCATGTAAACTCTTTGCATCAAGTCTCATACCTAGCATTTCTGCAAGTTCGCCTTGAATCTTTGTCAAGCTTGGACTTTGAGACACCACCGCAATGGCAACTTTATGGAATAAATTATTAGATTTCACTCTTCTCTCAATCTCTTTGGCTATTTTTGTCTTGCCGATCCCTCCCATACCGCATAATGCAATCATGTCAATCTTGTCATCCCTTAGAGCTTCCAAAACATTTTGAATCATTGATTTTCGAGATTCAAAATCCTTAAACCGATGATCTGTGGATGATCTTACTTCCAATGGAGTTTTAATATTATACACCCTATCATATTTTTCACCTTCTTTTAGCAAGTCATTGATAATTTGAGTATATTTTTGGATTTTCTTACCCCAGGAATAGCGTAGCTTCATATTCGGACACCAACCATTCAAGCACATCATATTAGCTTTGACATCTTCTTCAAGGAATTTATGGGCTTCTTCAATTTTTTTCGCCACATTTGTCTGCCATGTCTTAACTTCACTTGCGACTACTTGTTGATTCCATCGGGCTCCATCAATAGATTGTTGCACTGCCTCCTCCTTCTCAAGTAGCTTTGAAATTTTCTTTTCGAGAATTGAGATATTGTTCTTGAAGGAAATAATATAGCCAAATTGTTCCCCGATTGGACCAACAGAGTATTCTCCTATTTTTCCCACAATTAACGAAATAATATCCATTTTTCCAAAAGTAGTTTTTTTGCTTTTGTAATTTTTTCTTCTAAAAGATCGGGAAGAAATTTGTGACCTGCACATTTACCAATCAAAGAAGCAAAACAGAAAAAAAGTCAGCCGAAAATTGGAGCAAAAAGATATATATCCAAGAAACACAAAAATGAAGGAAAAGTTTTTGGAATATCACAGAAAAACAAGCTAGTAGATCGATGTCACCTTGTTGTAAGAAAAGAAGGCTATGGCAGGGGACATCGATCTCAACTACCAACACATTTTTTGTATCAAATTCCCTCGTCTATATACGATTCATTATATTCATAAATTAACATAATGAACAAGTATTTACAAACTTTGTGACCAATTTTAAAAAGTACTTTTTAGTTTTTTGGCATTCATTTAAAAGGTAACACACATATATCGTCAACAAGTAATTAAAAAGTTTGTGAGCAATTAAAAATAATTTTTTGCATGCATTATTAATAAGTGATCAAGGAAGAAATTGTAAGAACCTCTTGAATTTGCAAGATCAACGACTTCCTTCAGCTCTTCTGAGTTTCCAGCATTCCCTCTTTCTCCGACAGACTACCTCAGCCAATCTATCCTATGCAAAAGGGAAGACAAAAGTCTCTAACTATGATAACATAATATAATAAGGCTATGTACTGCTTTTCGTCGGTCAGTCAAGCAAAGGACCCATTACTATTAATTCAGAAGATGTGGTGGGTATATGTCTAATCCCATTTTCTTCCGTCTTTAAGTGTCGGCGTCCAGCATGACATAACTTTTCCATTATTAGTTGATACAATTAATATTGATACAGTTAAATGGTACATATAGATATTCATTCTTGTAACATTTTAACACTGGTGAAAATAATCTTAATCGAAAGATCCACGTGAAAAACTCCCAACAAATATATGATATATCAGCGGATAAATCATCCGGATCCCAACACAACATGCTTAAAAAATTAATTAAACAAAGTTATGAGAATTAAAAATATTTCATGTCTTCGACAATAAGATAGAGGTTATACGAGAAAAATTGAAATTAGATTTAAAATTAACGCTATATTCTAGGATCCACAACTCAAATTTCATTTCAATGGGATGAGGAATGGAAAAACTGACTCTCTTTTGCTTCCTTATCTGTTTCGCGCGATCAAGTTTATCCTTTTTCACTCTTATATTTACCTGCATATCACTGAACTCTGATATTAAACATAAAGAGTTATATCTCTTACCATATGCTAAGACCAGATCAGCACCGTCAGTGATCTTCCAAGCTCCCCCAGAGAGTGCTATTGTGTAACCGCTTTCATCAAGCTGTCCCACAGAGATCAGGTTTTTTTTCAAATCTGGAACATGTCTGATTTTCTGTAAAGTCCACATGTCCCTGCTTGGAAGTGTGATGTGCACATCACCCACTCCCACTATATCCAGTACCTTTCCATTAGCTGTATACATCTTTCCAAAATCACCAGTAACATAATTCTGCTATGGAACAAAACCCTTGAATCCAATACCCAAACATCAATGAAATTGTGCACTGCAAGAATTAGGACATCATGTATCTCTTCAGCCACTACATTCACACCATCATCATCAACACTTGCCAGATTCCTACAATTTCTCTTGATATTGCTCGACTTGCCACAACTCTAGCGCATGATCTGCTGTTCAGATCTCATCTTGATACTGCTTTTGGAGCTTGATATGTCATGTCCTCTATCCCGATTGTCAACATTCAGAACCGATCCCAAACTCGAGAATATCATATAAAACAAGCAAGTAGATCGATGTCAACTACCAGCATGATTTTTTTTAAAAATCAAATTCTCTCGTTTATATACAATTTAATCAACTGTAGATAGTAGATGCCGATAATTTTTAAATATTAATTATGCACATAATGAACAAGTATTTACAAAGTTTGCAACCAATTGTAAAAAGTATTTTTAGATTTTTGGCATTCATTTATAAGGTAACACACATATATCGTGAACAAGTAATTAAAAAGTTTGTGACCAATTAAAAGTAATTTTTTGGATGCATTAATAAGTGAGGAAGAGGTTAAAAAAAAAAAAAAAGTGAGGAAGAAATTATTAAACTTAATTTTGCAAGATCAACGACTTCTTTCATCTCTTGATCTGAGTTTCCAGCATATTCCCCCTTTTTCAGACGGACAACCTCAGCCAATCTATCCTCTGCAAAAAGAAAGATAAAAGTGTCCAAATCTAAGGTTGTAGTCATGTTTTTGTAACTCCGAGCACACAATCTGCAAAAATTTAATGTTAGAAATACACAATAACTTTCTTAGCCACACTTTTTGTCGGTCAGTCGGACTTCGTATTCAGATCGAGTGGTGGGTATCTAATCCCATTTTCTTTTGTCTTTTAGTGTCGGCATCTGTTAAATATTTTAACATGAATTTTAGATTTTTAATTGTTTATGATCTATAATAATAAAATAATAATAATTAAATACGTATCTTTTTCAATCAGTTTGATAAAGAATTTTATCTGATTATGAGAGAGTGATCGTCCTAACAACTTAACTTCTTATGTGCTTTCCGATGACTAGAGATACTCTAATGTTGTAGGTGAGAACCATTAAAATCTCAGTATTATTTATAGACTTCTAATCATCAAGAAATTTAGAGACTTTGTGTCTTATTGTAATTAGATATAGAGTTTATCTTATCTCATTGGAGTTAATTTTATCTCATTATAACTCATCTATTAACTGATAAGTTTTGAGCTATTCCAAACTTTATCAAAATCGGTGTGTGGGATATAGAGTTTGAATAAAATTCTTACATTCTTCCACTTGACCCATACGCCCATAAAATATTATTTTTCGTTTATGGGTTTATTACAGGAAATTAACCATACTGTACAAGTTCATTTCTATTAAACTTTCATACCTTAGAAGACATTACATGAGTTTCATAATATCAATATCAAATCAGCTACCAACGCGAGTCATAGCGGTCCTCTATTATAAAACCAACAAATGCCCTTCCATGTACCACAACACTAGTAATTTAATTTAACATGATCTTTAATTGGGACAATTAAGGCTAATATTGTAATGCCTTGGGTTTCAATTCATGTCTACTGTAGACATTGTCATTATCCATCTACACTATTTAATGTACATACAAAATAGAAAGACAAGAAAATAGAAACAATCATAATAGATATATTAAAATGTCTAGTAACAAAATACTCGATATATCAATGATCTCTTTAACATACTCACATCATGGGTACAAGCATATAACTCATATTTTCAACATGTCCTTTAAAGTATAATCATTAATATACTATCGTTATGGACATATTGTTTTTGTACTCTCTCTTAACACTTGGGTATTTAAAATTTCATTAAATACTTATCATTTGGAAAAAAATATTCTAAGAAATTCTTATAATACTTTCTTAGCAACTTGGCTATAAGTCAACAATTCCAAGTCCTAAGATAAATTTTCTCTATCAAATATCATACACTATGGCCTCAAAGCATGTCACAAACTCAGTCCATATTGCACATGAAGCAGTGAGAGATTTGTCTCATACTTTTTCATAAAATAACTCTACTAGATAGCAAAATGCATAACCATAACTGTATTTTTCATCATTCGAGTAATCTCATAAAATAGAGTCTACATATCCAGTTGCTTTAAGAGTATCAGTTCTTTTGAAGGTAACAATATAGTTTTTAATTTCTTGCAAATAACCTTACACTCTTTTCGCAGCTTTTGGGTCAAACATCCTTGGGTTACTTTGGCAACAACCAAGAATGCCAACTAAAAAACTAATATTCAATATTATACAAATTTGTGCAATTATCAGATTTATTATCACAATCATATACAAAATTTCCTTAACTACCTAATTAATTCGAGAACACTGTAAAATATTGAGCATGTCACATTTTATTTTTAAAGCATCTATTGAACAATAATTCTTCATGTAAAATCTTTCATAACTCTATGCAACTATATTGAGACAAACCTAACAGTCATCGTCTTGGTATTAAAATTTAATCTCAATTATGAAGGATGTCTCATTCATAAAATTCAATTTTAAAGTTATTTAGAGACATAACTTTATTGTTATACTACAAACCATAATCCGTACTTGCCAAAACTCATATACATGCATAACGATAAATACAAATATACTCACACTGACTTACAAGTATATACGTTAACAATATTTTTCTTAATTCCAAAACAATATTGGTATTATCAATTTTCAAATATCAACTTTTCAAAAAATCTGTTACCTCTTCTAAATAATCATTTTATTTGTTTCTTGTAGATTTCAAACTTTCATTCTACAATTGTTTTCACATCTTTTTAATATAACTCTAGACCATAATGAGTTACAAATGTCATAGTGATTCTTAATGAGTTCTTTCATGTTTAATAGAAAATTACTCTGATCAGTGCTCATTTCTGAGTTTAATTACAAGTCTAATTTTATAACGTTCAACATTGCCCTTAAAGTCAGGATTGTCTCCAAGACCCATTTCCATTCTACTTTTCATACATTTCAAACAATTTAGACGAAATTACAGACATTACATTAATCCATAGATTTCAATCACTCTTTTATGGATCGATCTGTTATAGAATCATTTATTTCTATAATTTGTGAAAACATATGTAAACTTTTATTTGTTTCTATATCACGTTCAAATTTTAAAGATATACCACGTAACCTAACCAAATATCAAATCAAGAAGATTACAAGAGGTTACCTGTTTTGATGTCTCTATAGTCAATTCTTCAATGGTGTTTCTTTGATGGGGTGGTTGATCATTAGCTTGTTGTTCTATATTATCATTAAGATAATCATAAAAGGAAACTACTAGAATTTTCAAAAGTACAATAATGCACTTCACGATAATCATATCTCTAGTTTCCATACTCCCACTGATTTTGCCAAGCATAAGAAATTTGACCTTTCAATTTTCTCAAAATTCAAACCATAAATAGAAGCAATACATCTTAGATCATTTGAATCTCTTTGAGTAATCAATAATGATAATGTACTCAATAACTATTATAGGATTCAACATTTTTTCATATGGGTTATAAAGTATTACTTTAATTTGACTATCCATACATGTATATCAATCCATAACTCAAAAATAAATCATTAAGGCTACATTACTAAGAACACGATATAAGTTCTACACCATCACTTTTAAGAGTTTTACTACATTTTTCAAGAAATTAACAAAATAGGTCAAAATTATAGCCCAACTCTTATCATGAAATTCAACTAAAAAAATAATGAAATACTTATATCAATCATTATAGAGAAAGCAATTTACATGCGTCTATATGCATTATCTCAAAAAACTCTCTATTCCTTGTACTATTTTTTCTTGATATACTTGATTTGCTTTCCTTTTATATAAATCAACACACATCCTAAGATTGGAAAATCTATAAGAGGAAAATATTTTATTTACTAACCTCTACAACTTTTCTTGGAGATATTCTCCAAATTTTTATGTCACAAATTATGTTTCAAATTCTATGTCACAAATTGTAAAGAAAAAATTCATAAATCAATTTTCGTTCGGTTCCAATACATACCTCATGAGTGAAAATGAAAACCTTTTAACAAAAACATTAATACGAAGGCATGACAAATAAAGATTTTATTGGAAGGAAAAATGGAACAAACATAAATGGCATTTTGAAACAATTTAAAATTTTAAACATTTGTGCTCAAGTTCAGCCACTAAAATAAGTATCAACATTTATAGAGTTTGCTTTGAAACTTATACAAACAAAATAAATATGAACATTTGCACTCAAGTTTAATATAAAGAAAATGTGTAAACATGTATAAGATTTTATTTGAAACTTATACAGAAAAAGGTTTACCCATCCCTTTGAACCATATCTTATACTTAGGGCACCTAAACCTTCATGTGTCATTGTTTCTTTCAACCTTCAATTGACACAATTCTTATATTTTTATCAACATCATTTCCTTCCTTTCCCAAAAGATACAAATGATTTTCCCTACAAATTAGTAAACTAAATTTGTATCTAGCTAACAACCATGTTACAAACTTGTTCATATCTCATTATTTTAATAAAATAATAATGCCTTTGAAGTAAACCATTATGTACAAAACTAAGAAATTCTTATAGTTTGATATGTAGTAATTAATTCAATATTCTTAAACATAATACTTTTCTGACCTTTATTACTATTCTCAATAATAATTAATGTTAGACTTAAAATGGATAAACCAGGGTCTAAAATTCTTAGCATAAATTTGACATGCTCGTGTTTCTCTATGTAACTAGAGTCCATTTTGTACAGAAAATCTTGTAAAGATTTTAGTATACTTGCTGCAAGAAAAGCATTTTAATCACATTAATGCTTTGAGTTCGACACTTACAAACAATAATCAGAATTTAAACAATTATAGATGAACTAGTAGTGACATCAAGACCCCCATTTGGGAGTAGATATTGATACATAAAGTGTTCTTACCAGTATTAAATTATGTGGATGAACTAGTTGTATAATCAGAATTCTCTTTTAGGAGTAAATTCTGACATACAAAGTATTCCCTCCAATCTTAAATTGTGTGGATGAACTAGTTGTATTACCAGAATTCTCCTTTGGGAGTAAACTCTGGCATACAAATTGTTCACTAAACTTTACTTTGATGGATGAACTAGTATTGTCATCAAAACTCTCCTTTGGAAGTAGATCTTGACACACAAATTTGTTCACTCCAACTTTACTTTGATAGATAAACTAGTAGTGTCATCAAAATCCTCCTTTGGGAGTAGATCTTGACACACAAAATTGTTCATTCCACTATATCCACCTTACCATGGAATTTAATGATTTTTCAAAGAAATTTAAGAAAATCTTGTACTTTTGGGCAACCAATCTTTTCTTTAATTTTGATGTAAATCATATTAGATAAAAAATATATATATGGCATGATAATAGGAGCCAAAATAAACAATTCACACATGTATTTAATAATAACATGTACATAGGATTTAATACATGTATTTAACAATAATAACATGAATATGACTTTAGGTCATAATCCAGTTCTTCTTTAGAGAACTGGAAAAATATCTCTCCGTCCATGACTTTAGGTGCGCGAGGTGCAACAGAGATTTCAGGAAGCGGTTGTGGAACCGCAGCAGCCATTTCAGCAAAGGTCATACGGCCAAGAGCATGGCCATCCATGGCTGCCATGTAGCCTCAACGACGCAGAGGCCAAACGTAGAAGAGCTGGAAACAACACGAAACCCTAGCAGAGCACGTAAGGGGCAGTTTCTGGTATGATAAATGGCGGGACAAAGGACCTCTGGTCAATGATATGCAAATTGTGGGTCATCCCAATCTTCAAGTGAAGGATTACCAATTAAATAATGATTGGGACGTGGATTTCATTCTTCAATTAGTGGGGCCAAATCATTTTTATGGTATTTTAGAGGATATTTGTAAGGCTAAACCAGGTCTGGATGTTTTGATTTGGACCAATAATGATAATGGATTGTTTTCCACTAAATCAGCTTGGGATTGCGTCCGTATTAGGGGTGATACTATTGAGGGGCATTCTTGGATGTGGCATAAGAATCTTCCTCTTAAAATGTCAATCCGTATGTGGAAAGCTTGGTTTATGGCCCTTAGTGTCGATCATCATCTTCGTCGTATTGGTATTCCTATTACCTCCCGTTGTGATTGTTGTGCTAACGGTCATTATGAGGACCAAAATCATGTTTTTTTTGCAGGTGATATTGCGCAATCCGTTTGGCGTTATTTCGGGGCTAGACTCGGCATCCCGATTGGCCGCAATTGGAAAGACACAGTGAAGATTTGGTTTCGCCGTGCAAGACTATCGTCTCAAGTTGGCATTATTGTAGGTATCCTTCCAGTGATTATCACTTGGAGAATTTGGCGGCGTCGCTGTTTGGCGCGTATGGAGGGTCGCTTTGAATCTGCCTCTGACATTATTATCTCTGTTCGTCGGTGGATTAGTCTTATTTGTCATGATATGCATGCTATTAATCATATATCTAGATTTGATCTGCAGGTTCTTGAGGACTTGAATGTCCAACCAGCTTGCCCCCCAATCAGGCGTTGCAAAGTCATTACTTGGAAACGGCCTCCGATGGGTTGGGTTAAGCTGAACACAGATGGCAGTAGTTTGGGTAACCCGGGGGCCTCTAGTATAGGTGGGATTATTAGAAATAATCATGGTCAGATTATTCATGCTTTTTCTTCGTTCATTGGCACAGGTTCTAATAATCGGGCTGAACTTCTAGCTCTTCTTCATGGATTACAGGTTTGTAAATCCTTAGATTTAAATTTTGTGGAAATTGAACTTGACTCTATGACTGTTATTTCTTGGTGGTTGAGTAAAAGATGTGAGGTGTGGTATCTGGAGGATTTCTGGGAGGACATTATGGACATTATGAACTCCATGACTTGCTCGATACATCATGTTTTTCGAGAGGGAAATAAAGTTGCAGATTGGTTAGCCAAACATGGGGCTTCTGGTAGAGATTTAATTGCTTTGCACTTGACGGAGACTCCCCGTGCTTTACGTGGTCTCATCCGCATGGATTATGCCGAATTACCTTCTCTTCGTTTTAGTTAATTTCATGTTTCTTGTTGTTTTTGTTTCCTGGTCGTTTACTTTTTGGATCTTTTCGCATGATGGGTCTGCTTTTGTACCCCAGATGCTTGTTTTGTAACCACGGTTTTTCTCCGCCACAAGTGAGGGTTATTAATAAAATTGGGGAGGGGTCACTATTGGACAGGTGACCCTTACTCTTTTTAAAAAAAAAAAAAACATGAATATGACATTTAATAAAATTTAATACCTGTATTTAACAATAATGACATACATATAAATAACATTTAATACATGTATATACCAATAATAACATGTATAGAAAATTTAATACATGTATTTAACAATAATAACATGCATAATTTTTTTTTTAATAATAAACCCGGTTCATTAGTGAGGCCGGTCAACACCCTAGGTCGGGCCTACTGTATAGGCTCGATACTTCCCCTCCATTTTTTTTTTAAGTTTTCTATCGGGTTGGGCTACAACAATGGCCCGTTCTTTTATCTTGGACTGGGCCAAGGCCCAAGCCTGGGCCCTTTAGAAGTTAGAAGAAACCTACTTCTTCCTTTGGCAATTGCAGCGCCACACCAGAGTCATGTTGCTTCCTTCAGCTCGATGCAACCGTGGACATCGCTAGCGAGGCGAAGACGGCATGGCGAGCCCAGCCTCCTTGTTAGAGCCCCTAGATCCCTAACACTCCTCCCGCTGCCGATGTCCACCTCCACTTATAGTATCCTCCTTTTTTTTTATGTAACAATCATCACCACAGCGGCCAATGGGCTTTAAAGCCCTTTGCAGCACCGTCATTAGAGGTATAATTGGTCCCGTTTTGGACAAAATTTGGAACCAAATCGGTATGCACCGGTTTTGCATTTTCAAAAACCGATTCCGCACCGGTTACTTCTCTAAACCAGTACTTCCAGTTTTACCGGTTTCGGTCCAGTTTTAATATACTATATTATATACTATATTATAGTATATAATACTATAATGATAATATAATGTAGTATATTATAATATATATATATATATATATAATTATATTATAGACTATGGTGATATATTATATTATAGACTATAGTGATATAAGATTTTAAAATTTAATATTTCATTAATTAGTAATTTATCATATAATACAAAACTATTTGTATATATAATTATATATTATATATAAAAATTATATACAACATAAAAAATTATAATATATATAAACCGGTCCGATCCGGTTTTAGAAATAGAAAAACCGGAACCGGACCAATTTTGACTAGTTTTAAGAAAAATAAAACCGGTACTGGATCGAACCAAACTCGGTATCGAACCAAACCCACTAGTTCGATCAGGTTCGATCTAATTTACTATTTTTTTTTACACCTCTAGCCGTCATAGAGACGTCGTGGAGGAGGTTCCTAGCCTTCTCCCAGTCCTGACAACCATAAGCCTCGATGAGATTCACAATCGGGCAAGGGCAGCGCCGATTTGGGAGTACATAGCCCCTTTGCGCTACCCCTTTATGCCACTCCTTTACCAGCATAGTGATATGGCCACCTCACGCCACACACTACCGACCCACACGGCAGCCACCTTCCTCAACCACCAACGCACATACACGGCAGTTACTCAATTCAATTTCTCCATCACACAACATTCCTTCCCATTGCAACATAGTATAAAAGGAAAAGAAAATTTACAACAATGCACAATACAACAAAGGAAAGTGTAAATAAAACCCGAGCATGATTAGAAGGAGGTGCATCAATACATGAGGAAGTTTCTTTCCTTCAGTACAAACTCAATACAGCAAAGTTGAAATCGATACACTCAAACCCGAAATACATAAATCAATGTCAGTGTATCATTACGTGTTCTTTCATAAAAAATAACAGAGTTGATGTTTAAAACATCATCATCATTTTATGTGTCAAATCAAAAGGATAGTATTTTCAATGTATCCAACATGATAAAATCACAGATACACGTAAAACATATATTCACTATATATTTTATTGAGATTATAAAAAATCTATAACCTAAAGTTCTGATACCACATGTTAAATATTTTAACATGAATAATAATAATTGGATCTTTGATTTTCTACTATCCACAATAATAAAATAATGATAATTAAATACGTACATTTCACTCAGTTTGATGAAAATTTTTATTTGACTATGAGAGAAGGATTGCCCTAACAGCTTAGACTCTTAAGTGTCTCCCAATGGTTAGAGACACTCTAATGTTATAGGTAAGACCCGTCAATACTATTTATAAACTTCTGACCATCAAGAAATCTAGAATATTTGTGTCTCACTATGATCAGATATATAGTTTATCTTATCTCATTGAAGTTAATCTTATCTCATTGTAACTAATCTATTAACTGATAAGTTTTAAGTTATTCTAAACTCTATCAAGATGGATGTGTGGGACAGAGTTTGAATAAAACTCTTACACGTTCATCATAATACTTTTCCATTATTTGATGATACAATTATCGATACAGTTAAATGGTAAATATAGATATTCATTCTTGTAATGTTTTAAGGCTATGTACTGCCTTTCGTCGGTGAGTCAAGCAAAGGACCCATTCATAATTCTGATCATGTGGCCTGGACTCTGGTGACCATTATCTATCGATCAAGTTGGTCAACTATACAAAAAACATTTCCAATTTTGAACATCAACTATTTAATATTATTTGCACATTTTGTTCTTGTAAATAGCTTAAAGAAAAGTTAGAAAAATGATCAAAATGATCCATATCCATCCATGAAAATTAACAATCATCATAATAAAATTCAATATCATCCAAACTCTATATAAAATAAAATAAATAAAAGAAAAGGAAAGGAAAAAAATAGTATGTATCATTGCAGAGTGAAGAACAATCGGTTCTAGAGAAAAAGAGAAGCACATCCCTACTTCGGAGGTTAAGGTTTGAGAGTAACACACTTGAGCTTCAATGTGCAGGCACTAAGTAAAGAACACCACCAAAGGAAGGGCAACCAAGATACGGAAAAAGAAAAAAAGCAAAAAAAGGAATGTCCGCCCTATTTGTGATTACCAAAAAGTGGGAGGGCATAGGACAGAAAACTGTTGTAACCTTAAGGAAAGAATACAAGCCATGCAAGAAAATGGAGAATTAGAAAGATTAGTCGCATGTCAAGACTCACCCTCAAGAATAAGTGGAGGGGACGATCTAGAGAACCCTGGAGGAGAGAAGGCTCGAAGAGAATAAGGAAAACGCAAAACAATACGAGTGACAATCCTCATCGTAACCCGACCAAGAAACACACTCCACTAAGCGAGATATGAACTATAGTAAGAGGATATTCCGGTGGAGGATCTACCTCATCTAGTACGAAGGCATATGCCATGAAAGCAAGATAGGAAGAAATATTTGCATTAAAATGGCCAACCAAGCAGGCGAGAATCCAAACCGCTTCCATTTCATTCGACAAGAAGGATTCTGAAGGCGTACAATACCCCTACGACAACACCTTGGTAGTAATGCAACTCGTTGCCAACTATACCACCTGAAGAGTCTTGATGGATAATAGAAGTTCGACTAACTTCCTCTTGGGGACGCATTGTTGAAAATGGGGATTGATCTCGACCCACTACGACCATGATTGACACCATTAAAAGGATTTTCGAGGGAAGTAGTCCAGCCTATAGACACTATTACGCTGCCCATAACCGTTGGAACTACCGAGACAGATTTCTTGGTGGTAAAAGCCCATTCCTCTTATAATGTGATCATCGGACAACCAACTTTGAATAAGCCGTCACCTCCACTTATCACATGAAGATGAAGCTTCCAACGAAGACAAGATTTGGAGAAGTGAAAGGAGAACAAGTGTTGAAGAGATAAAGGAGATAAATTGGCTTGTGTCCGATATATGTCGACTTTGGCTTTTGTGGGACTTTTGGGAGGAGATTGCCATTGAGATTAATGCTCGGTTTAGGCATATTTTTAGAGAGGCAAATATGGTTGTAGATTTGTTGGCGAAGGAAGGAACCCATGGTGTGGACAAAGATTTTATTAGTTTGGATTTTCATAATGGTTGGTTCAAAGGGTTGTTGCGTTTGGATGGGTTGGGTCTGGCTTGTATTAGAGCTAAATGATTTTTTCTTTATTTGAAATGTATTGTCTAAAGGTGTTCCTCCGCCATATGTGAGGATTTTATAATAAATTCAGGGTAGGAATCTCTATTGGACAGGAGGCTCTGACTTTTCATAAAAAAAAAAAAAAAAGTGTTGAAGAGATAATGTTACGTACAAGAACTCAAGAACAGAGGAAAAGATATGCCTTCGAAAGAAATGGAGGAGTCGATAGAAGTCATTCCCCTACCACCCAAACTCATCAAGGAATCGAGACATAGGATGAAGGCAGTTTGAAACAGGGGGAGTAGACGAGCCCCTCAAATTGATAGCCTTGGATCAAAGCAAACCGAGAGCGAAAACAAGGATTTGGACGAAATTGAACCTGAGGTCAGGTGGCAACTAAAGCAACTCTTGGAAGAAGACAAAGATGTGTTTGCTTGGAGCCATGAAGACATGCTTGGTATCGATACCAAAGTGAGTAGGATTCATACGAGAAGCACATTACCCAAAATGGCTCTCCAAATGTGGTCTTGATAAAAAAATCCAGTAGTAAATGGAAGATGTGTGTGGATTTCACAGACTTAAATAAGGCATGTACAAATGATAGTTTTCCCCTGCCATGAATTGATTTGATAGTCGACTACACGATAGTTCATCGGATGTTAAGCTTCATAGATGGCTACTCTAGTTACAATCAAATTCGAATGCACTAAAGCGACCAGGAGAAGATATCATTCATCACCAACTAGGATTTGTATTGCTACCGAGCAATGTCTTTCAAGTTGAAAAACACTGGAGCTACGTACCGAAGGCTTGTTAATCACATGTTCAAAGACCAAAGCAAGAGGAGCATAGATGTCTATGTAGATGATTTGTTGGTCAAAAGCAAGAGACTCGAAAGGCATATCAAAGATTTGTGAGACCCGAGGGATGAGATGCAAAAGAGCCATATAACCTCGAAAAGTTAGAGTCCTCACCAATAAAGGATGGCATGAGGTCACTTGCCCTTCCAAAGAGATGGGGTGAAGAAGTCGAGAGAGGCTGTGACAAAAAGGTGGCACTGGCCGAAACCACAAACCTGCCCTCCTAAGGAAGCTTAGTATTGCCCGAAGAAAGGGTGTAATCAGTTCGGTCTGGTCTGGGGGGGTCACGAACCTAAAATTTCGGTCCACCCTTTTCCAAACCAGATCGGACCAATTACCCCTAAGGACCAAACTGGTCTTTTAGCTATCTGTCCATATGAGCTAGTAAAATTTTTTTCCTCTTTTCTTTTTTGGTAGATAAATTAATACAAAAAAATTAATTAAATTAGTAAAATCAAAATTAAGTAAGCCCTTAATTTTAAGAGTTTCCAATGGGCAAGTGTTAATGGCAGTCAGTAAAGTAGAAGGTGAGGTATGTGAACCAGAAGCATAAAGGTATTGGCAATGTTAAGAGGTTTACAACTTTGTGTGAACATGGGAATTGATAATCTCATCCTTGAAAGTGATTGCTTGTCAATGATTAAAGAGGTTAATAGTGAAACTAAGTCTTTTACTCCTTAAAGAACATTGGTGCAAGAAGTTAGAAGGCTAATGCAATTCAAGGAATGCAAGCTACAACATGCTAACAAATTAGCAAATGAAGCTGCACATTGACTTACAAGATATACATGGAGTGCTACTAACATGCAAATTTGGAGGCAGGGTGCACCTTCTTAATTTGTTGAAAATGTTACTTGGATTGATAAACAATTTTTGTAAGCTGTTTATGGTTTGTTTCCACAATGAAATGAAGTTGTTTTCCTACCCAAAAAAAATTAAGTGAGCCCTTTCATGTAGATTATGTAACTGACTCATTAAAAAAATAATTAATTATAATTATATTTATGTTGTTTATTGTTACTAATACTTTAGTAGAGTGTGTATCTATATATAGTAACAAATATTATCATATGATCATATGATCTATTAGTTAATTGATAACATGTATTATTTCACATTTTATATAGTCAATGGTGATAGATTAGAGAAAATTATATAAGTAACTTATATAACTACTATATAAAATAATATATATAATTTAAAAAATTTATTTGTAAATGATTCAATCGGTTACTATCCGGTCCGGTCTAAAAAACCATAACACAGGACTAGACCAAAAATCGAATTTTGAAGACACCATGGATCAAGACCGAATAGGGACAGTCTGTTCCAGTCCGGTCAGTTTTTCTTATCCAGACTGAAAAATGATCTCATGACGGTTAGTGGATTTTACTTTTGTATTTTTTTTTTTTTTTATTTTTTGTCAATAGCACTTCTCAAATATTTTTTTTTTTATTGTGTTAAGGGATTATAGAATTAATAACAAATATGAGATGCTGAGACGATAAATATTGGATTAGTAGGAGTATCCCTGTATAGTTCTCTACTTGAATGAGATGTTTCAATATGGAGACTTATCTCTTTTTTTTTTTTCCTCTCCCTGTAGAGGCTCTCTCCCTGTCTTCGTACAGGTTTTCTGCTGTTTGGAAATGGCAGATGTTTTGGAAGAATCTGTCCCTTTCCGAAAGGGAGAGAGATGAGGAGCTGGTGAAGCCCCAAGATATTGAATCAAATGTGGCACGTAGAGACAAATGTCTGGTGGCTCTCTTACTGAGAAATACTATAATCGGGAGGCTGTCAAAAACACAATGAGGAAAATATGGCAATCGGTACCGAAACTTGTGTTCAAGGAGTTGGGGTCGAATTTGTTGTTAGCTGAATTTGAGGATGAACGTGACAGATTTCGTGTTATAGTTTTTTGGCATATATCGTGAACAGGTAATTAAAAAGTTTGTGACCAATTAAAAATAACTTTTTGCATGCATTAATAAGTGATCGAGGAAGAAATTAGTAAGAACCTCTTAATTTTGCAAGATCATCGACTTCCTTCAGCTCTTCCCCCTTTCTTAGACAGTGCCTTCAGCCAATCTATCCCCTAACAAAAGAAAGACAAAATGTGTCTAACTCTGAGGTTGTAGTCATGTTTTAGTAACTCGGGGCCCACAATCTGCAAAAAAATTAATGATGAAGTACACGAAAACTTTCTTAGCCACACTTTTTGTCGGTCAGTCAAGCAAAGGATGCGGACTTCATAATTCAGATCATGTGGTGCATGGGTATCTAATCCCACTGACGGCGACCATCAGAATACTTTTCCATTATTTGATGATACAATCATTGATACAGTTAAATGGTAAATACAGATATTCATTCTTGTAACATTTTGCTTTTCGTCGGTCAGTTTTGCATGTCCTTGTATGTCCGCAGTGGGCCTCTTTGTTCTTGTCTCTATCCATAGATACCAAGATATATACCATTCTTATCCATCCATACTTGTCTCTACCATCCGAAGTCACTTTCAATCAATTAAAATAGGAACCCAATTAGGCCAAGAAAGATATGGTCTAGGTAGAGTTGGATCTTTCCTGAGTCGACACCAACTCCCAACAAATAGATGATCAACTAATAAATCATCTGGATCCGAACATAACACGCTTAAAAAAAAAAACAAAATTATAAGAATTAAAATTATTTTATATCTTCTATTATTGGACAATAAGATAGGGGTTATACGAGAAAACAAAATTAGATTTACAATTAAAGCTATATTCTCATATCCACAACTAAAACTTCATCCCAAAAAATAGCCTAAAAAAAGGATAACTCATGGTATTTCAAACTTGATTACATATTTTCTCTTATTAAATGTAATCGGTCCGGATCCGTTAGTCCATGGGGGAATTTTTGGACAGGAATGAAAATTTCAATCCATGGATTTTTCGGATTGAGATCGTACCGATTCCCCTATAGTCCAGTATAGACCAATATATATCTGTTGGTTCAGTTGATCCATTCAGTCCAGTTCGATCCAAGCCAGTGCAAAATGGGTCAAACATACCAAAAATTCTAAAATTACATTCTAATGTGTATTTTCAGCCCAATTACACAAAAAACTATATATAAAAAAAAAATCAGTTTTGAACATAAACTATTTAACCTTATTTGCCCATTTTGTTCTTGTAAATAGCTTAGAGAAAAGTTGGAAAAAGTATCAAAATTTATATCCATATCCATCCATCCAAATTAGAAATCATCATAATAAAATTAAAAACAATAAATATAGAAATAGAGATTGAAAAATTCAATATCATCCAAACTCTAAATAAAATAAAAAATAGAAAAGAAAAGGCAAAAATATTATGTATTTTTGTAGAGCGCAGAACAATCAGTTCTAGAGAAAAAGAGAAGCACATCCCTACTTTCAAGGTTAAGGTTTGAGAGCAAGACACTCGGGTTTCAATGTGCAAGTGCTAAGTAAACGAATGCCAACAAATGAAGGGCAACCAAGATATGGAAAAAAAGAATGTCCGCCCTTATTGTGATTACCACAAAGTGGGAGGGCATAGGACGGACAACAGTCGTAACCTTAAGAAAAGAATAGAAGCCATGTAAGAAAATGGAGAATTAGAAAGACTAGTCGCACGTCAAGACTCGCCCTCACAAATAAGTGGAGGGGACGATCTAGGGAACCCTAGAGGAGTGAAAGCCTGAAGAGAATAAGGATAGCACAAAACAACATGAAAGACAATCCTCACCACAACTCGACCGAGAACAACACTCCACTTAGCGAGATCTGAACTATAGCAAGAAGATATTCTGGTGGAGCATCTACCTCATCTAGAAAGAAGCCCTATGCCTGGAAAGCAAGATACAAAGAAATATTTGCATTAAAAAGGCCACCCAAGCAGGCGCGAATCCAAACCGCTTCCATTTCATATGGCAAGGAGGATTTTGAAGGCGTACAATACCCCCAACGATGACGCCTTGATACTAACACAACTTGTCGCCAACCATACCACCTGAAGAATCTTGATGAATCATAGAAGTTTGACTCATTTCCTCTTCTGGGATACGTTCGTGAAAATGGGGATTGATCTCGACCAACTACGACTCTTTGACACATTTAAAAGGATTTTCTAGGGAACAGTCCAACCCATAGACACTATCATGTTGCCCATAACAATTGGAACTACCAAGATAGATTTCCTAGTGGTAAAAGTTCAATCCTCTTATAATTGATTATCGGACGACCAACTTTGAATAGTCTGAAAGTCGTCACCTCCACTTATCACCTGAAGATGAAACTCCCAACAAAGGCAGAATTTGAAGAAGTGTAAGGAGAACGAGTGTTGAAGAGATAATGTTACATACAGGAACTCAAGAACGAAGGAAAAGATGTGCCTTCGACGGAATGGAGGAGTCGGTAGAAGTCGTTCCCCTGCCACCCAAACTCATCAAACAAAGAATCGGACATGGGATGAAGGCAATTTGAAACAAGGGGATGTAGATGATGCCCTCAAATTGTTAGCCTTGGATCAAAGCAAACCGAGAGCGAAAATAAGGATTGGGATGAAATTGAACTCGAGGTCAAGTGGCAACTAAAGCAACACCTAGAAGAAGACAAAGATGTGTTTGCTTGGAGCGAGGAAGACATGCCTAGTCTCGATGCCGAAGCGAGCTGGATTCATACAAGAAGTACATTACCAGGAATGGCTCTCCAAATGTGGTCCTAGTAAAGAAATCCAACAGCAAATAAAAGATGTTCGTGGATTTCGCGGTCTTAAACAAGGTATGTCTAAATGATAGTTTTCCCCTGCCATGCATCGATTTGATAGTCGACTCCACGGTAGGCCATCGGATGTTAAGCTTCATAGATACCTACTTCGGACAATCAAATTCGAATGCACTAAAGTGAATAGGAGAAGATATCATTAATCACTGACCAG
This sequence comes from Cyclocarya paliurus, assembly GCA_029856935.1. NCBI lineage: Eukaryota > Viridiplantae > Streptophyta > Magnoliopsida > Fagales > Juglandaceae > Cyclocarya > Cyclocarya paliurus. The sequence goes on along the minus strand of CM056959.1, from coordinate 13,629,952 downwards.
GGTTTGTATTGCTACCAAGCAATGTCTTTCAAGTTGAAAAAAACCGGAGCTACATACCAAAGGCTTGTCAATCATATGTTCAAAGACCAAATCTAGAGGACTATGGAAGTCTATGTAGATGATTTTTTGGTCAAAAGCAAGAGACTCGAAAGGCATATTGAAGATTTGTGAGACCCAAGGGACAAGATCCAAAAGGGCCATATAACCTCAAAGAGTTAGACTCCTCATCAATAAAGGATGGAATGGGGTCTCTTGCCCATCCAAAGAGATGGGATGAAGAAGTCGGGAGAGGTTGTGTAAAAAAGGTGGCACTGGCCGAAACCACAAACCCGCCCTCCTCCAAAAATTGAATTTTGGAGATACCATGGACCGACATCGAATGAGGGCAGTCTGTTTCGATCCAGACTAAACCACTCAATCATATCAGTTTTCTGGTCCAAACTGAAAAATGTTCACCCCTACTTCTAGTTTGCGAGCGAAGAAACTCTTCCCCTAAGCGGCGAAGTATTGAAGGGCGATGAAGGTATAGAAACTCGATCCTTGCTATGGTCAACACTTTAAGGGTCATCACAAGGTAATCCCTGATGATTAAAGGGGGAATTTCCCTGTAACAGCCAGCTAAAAATTCAGTGGATGAATTTCTTTAGAATATTGAAATGAAATATTTGAGGAACCTAAGCTACTTTCTTGGCCTTGAGGTCACATCAGGTGCATATGATTATAATCTTTTTGAAACTAAATATGCTTCTGATGTACTTTCTAATATTGCATTGACTGATAATAAGACAACTACCAATTCTCTCAAATACAATGCTAAATTTCATGCCACTAATGGCAAACCTCTTTTAGATCCCACCCTTTATAGATAATTAGTTGTTAGTCTCATTTTCTGTACTGTTACAAAACCATATATTTTTTATATTGTTCATTTGGCTAGTCAATTTATTATTGCACCACATTACACTCATTATGATGTTATTCTTTGTATTTTGCATTATGTTAAGGAGACTTTATTACATGTACTTCACTTTTCATCTCATTTTTTCTTGAGCTCTGGGCTTATTCTAATATTGATTTGGCTAGTGATCCCATTGATCGCTGCTCCACCATTGGCTAATATCCTATTACTTTTTCCTTCAAACATTTATGATTCATTGAGGCTAAGTATCGCACATTTGTCAACACCACCTCTAAACTCATGTGGCTTCAATGACTCTTGATAGACATGGGCATTCCACAAAAGAATATTGACATTGGATTGTCTATTTTTTTAGCTTAATTTTTTCTAAAAATGGCATATTGGCTATTTTAGTTAATCTAGAGTATCTAGTTCCTATACATCCATATTAGATTATCTATAAATTTGGTTAGATTGTAAAAATAATATTTTTTTAGTATTTATATATTATTTCTTCATGTTGAAATGATCAACATTGAATAAAAGTTGATGAGATGATATAAGAATTAAAATTTGAATCAAATATTATTAGAATATAATTTTTTAATATAATTTTTGTTTTAAAATTTGAAAAGTGGATGTTTGGAAAAGTTGTAATGATTATATAAGATGAGATGTGTTAAGGACGTATTTCACTGCTGCACACTCTCGACCTCCTGCAACCAAAGAGTAAGAGGACTTAGAGGTAAAAGGGACCATCTGATGTGAAGTCAGTCACGGTATGTGTAATCTCAAAGCCAAAGATATTCTAGACCTTCATTAGCGTATTTGATCTCTTTAAATAGAGAGTTTGCCTTCTTGGGACCCTTCGGGTTAACTGCCTCATCTGTTATTTAAAACTTGAATCCCTGTTCTTCTGAGCTATCCATCTATTTTGAAGGGATGAACATCTTAACAATACTGGGATAATAGAAGGGTATTCTCTTTGTTGATTCAACCTGAACCCTACTAGAATGGAGTAATTGACATCCTCTCCTACTAGGGTGAGGTTCTTTCTCTCTAGAGAGAGTTAAGTCCTTTAGACGGTTTTGGCTACTCTGAAGAGGTGACAATGGAGGATAATCTAACTAAACAGTGGGAAGGACTCAGTCTCACTAAGAAGGAAAAAGAGGAAGTTGTTTTCTCTACAAATTTGTCCGAAAAAATAGAACAATATGGTAAGTTTTGCCTACTGGTCATGATCATTGCAGAAAGACCAGTCAGTCGAGAAGCTTTCAAGTCCACAATGGCCAACATATGGAGATGTGAGAGCTGGCTCAAGTTCTCAGAAGTAGGTTTGAACAAGTTTCTGATCAAGTTCTCAGAAGTAGGTTGGAGCTCAGATTGGTGGCAGCATTGGTAAAGTAATTACTGTCCAGATGGATGATAGAGGATTGGGTGGGGGAAATATTTGAGAATGAGGGTGGAAGTTAACATATCAGAAACTTACTCAGGGGGGGGTGTTCTTATCATTAGTAGGAAAAAATTCTTGGATTCCTTTCAAGTATGAACGTCTTCCTACTTTTTGTTTCAAGTGTGGGGTGATCAAGCATACCAAAACTAGCTGCTCAATAGGTTCACTTGGAGACAGCAAGTTGCAATATGGAGCTTGGTTGAGAGCTTCAGCAACGAAAGAAAGTGATAGCACTAACAAAACTTATGGCAATGTAGATACTCAGGACTAAGGAGAAGGTCAGCATGGAGGAGGGGAGCGGAGGACAGGGATGATAGCCCAGACATCGACACCAAGTCAACTGCAGAATTCTAGGAAACATGTCTGCTTAATGTAGACAATACAGGTAATATAAAGGCTACTGAAAAGTTGTTCTCCCCCATGTTTTCTGCAGAAATTGCCCAGAAGCCTTTTAAGGAAAGTCACTTTGAGCTTAATTTGGAAAGTTAAGAGCTGACTTCTGACGTTGGGAATGCCTTTTCCATGCAAGGCATTGAGGGGTGTACCAAGTGTGCAACTGCTGCTATATGCAAGGACAATACACAACAAACAGGCCTGGGCCTTGAGGGTATCCTTGACCTTAGGGCCCAAGCCTCATCTTTAGCCCACTTCGTCACTGACCAGGTCCAAGCTTTGGAGCAGATCAAAACATGAGCCAGCTTAAAAAGGCAAGCTAGGAACAAGAGCCTTGGAAGCTTTTCAGCAGGCCTGAGGAGAGCAAAACTTTAAAGTGATTTCTTTTATGTTAAATTTATATAAATATAACTTTAAAGATAATATCATTTTTATATTATCATGAACGTCAAGTAAAATGAAAAAAATAAATAAGGCAGCAAACACGAAAAATAAAAACTATACATTAATTACATCTCAAATATATAATGTTCAATACAACAATAAAAAAATAAAATAATAACTAAAATGACTATTTGCTAAGTAGATCAACATTTTCTTGTAACATTTTAATGCGTCCATCCAAATCCCTAAACTTCTCTTTGATAAGCTCAACGAACTCTACAAACAGAGCTCGTACCTGATCCAAAGTAGCCCCAGGAGGCTGTCTCTCAATAGCAGAGTACTACTAGAAGCTGGATCAATGGGTGGGATAGTAGGTTGTTCTGGTGCAGTCCCGTCCCTCCCATGAAAAATCGGAGAAATCAGACAAAATAATCTCACGCTCGACGAGTATGGGCCTCGTCTCCTGAGCATGAGCTGCTCCACTACTTTGGCCAGCCTGATCTCTTGCACATTTTCTTCAGCTAGATGCCATTAGTATACTATTTAACCACAAGAAAAGTAAGAATATAATTAACCATAATATTTAAATTATATTATTGAAGAATTATACTATATTGAGCTGAATTGAAATAACTAGTTCAAACAAAACATATTCTATTTCGAACTAGTAAAATCAATTCGAATGGAATATTCTATTTATTCGAACCGGCAATTTGTGTTCATTCGAATGAAATTATTTATTCAAATAGAAATAAATCCATTTGGCAATAAGCGTTCAAACGGACAAGAGTTAGTTCGAATGAGAACACGCCAAACAGCCATGGCTGAGTCGACTCAGCCCCAAACGAGAAAACCAAATTTAGACCAAAAGCTTTGTTTTAATATGTAGAAATAATTAAAGACTGAAGTCCAATCATTTCTACTGATTAAAAACTTGTTATTTCTATGGAATGCACCAAGATGGGGGGATTTCGGATTCGAAATCCATACCCCTCAAACACAACCCATTCGTGCAAAAAACTAAACAATAGATGTGGAGAGTTGACCCATACCTCTTAGAAATTAAAATGTGGGGTTGCTACAGCAGATATAAGAGGCAAACTTGGAGGCTCTCGATAGCTGCAGGTTTGAACGAGAGAGTTTTTTTCATTGTAATCGAACTGGGTATATAATGACCGTGGCGTCTCGTTCAAATGAGATAAATATCCGTTCGAATGGTTATTATACTAATATATTTATAATTATGTTGCTAATAGTAATATATAATAATACTAACATTACAAAGTATAAAAATAAAACTAATAATAGTATTATAATACTTTTATTTAACATATTTAGTATATTATTTGTAAATATACTTATTCTATTACCTATAACAAACTAAGTACTTATGTATAGTATTTATTAGTTATATAGCTAATTTAGTGTAAGTATTATATAGTTACTATATAGCTATAGCTAATATAAGTTATGATAACTATACAAGTTAATATAATTAAGTACGATAAAGTTCTAGGCATGAGGAGAGGGTTAAAGGCTAGGATAGCATATGGAAGTTGGATGTTCTAAGAAAAGTTAAGCTTTTCCTTTGGAAAGCTACAAATAACTTCCTTGCTACCAGAAAAAATCTTTTCTTGAAAAAAATTACAGATAGTCCTCTATGCCCCATTTGTAAACGAGATGAGGAGACAATTATGCATGTGATTTGGCAATGCCCTGCAGCTAGTGATGTGTGGTCAAAATTATTAAGTGTTATAAAGAAAATGAAAAATGAAGAACATGATTTGCTAGCCTTGTGGGAAAAACTTACTGTTAAGCTCAAAGAACCAGAATTAGAGGATGTTGATGTGGTGATGAGGGGTCTTTGGATGAGAAGAAATGAGAGTATCTTTGAGGATAATTTCAAGTCTCCTACTCAAGTCATCAGAATTGCCACTAATGACTTGATAGAGTACAAGTAGGCTCTACGGATGAACAAGGTAGTACTAAGGAGTAATGAAGAGAGCTGTAGCAGAACCTTGAGGTGGGAAAAGCCAAGAACAGGCTTTGTTAAAGCCAACTGGGATGCAGCAATAGACAAGAAGAAGAGGAAGGTGGGAATAGGGGTTGTAATCCGTGATGAAGATGGGGAACATTTAGTTGCTGTTGAAAGGCAGAAGTCCAATGTAGATCAACCTGCTGTGGCTGAAGCTTAGGCTCTATGGAAGGCTATGGATATATGCAAGGAACTAAGATTGGAAAGGGTTGTCTTCGAAGGTGATACACAAGTGATTGTCAAAGCTATAAACAATGCAAGTGAAGATTTTTCTTTTTATGGTAGCCCAATTGAAGGCATAAAACAACTGTTAAATGGGAGGACAAATTGATCAGTTCAATATACACATAGATCTAACAATGTAGCAGAACACACTTTAGCTAAGGAAAGCTAACTTTTACCGACTGAATTAGTTTGCATAGAAGACATACCTGATAGTATTCAAATAATTGTAGAGAGGGATGGTTATTGTAATAAGTGACATCCGGATATCAATGAAGATGATTGTTTCTTTCAAAAAACAAAAAGGTACTATATATAGTATTTATTAGTTATATAGCTACTATAGTGTAAGTATTATATCCTAGTTACTAGGTACTAGTTATAAGTTATAACTATACTTATTATATTTTATATAACAAGGTAACAAGTTATATAATATAATATAGTGCGAAATTAGAAGTAACTATACTATATATATTAATAAGTCGTCATAATTATACTCATATAAGTTATAATAATATAACACTAAGTATTGTATAAGTACTATAGATTAATAGTTAGTATATATAGTATAAGTATTATATAAACTATTAGACCAAAAGTATATTATATATTATCAATTATAATACAAAATAGTTGCTATAGTGTATATAAATACTATATACTATATAATATAAAAATATAAAAAACTATACAATAAATTATTAAAATTATAGGAAATTACTTATAAACATAATAATACTATTATTAGTTCGAACCTAATAACGTACTGTTAGAACAAATTTATCTGGTAAAATGTATTTTGAGGGAAATTTCGCTCTAAATACTCTGAATATCAATTTATTCGAATGTGAAAATTTCTCATTTGAACGAAAATACCCTTTGATCTTCTCTACATTTGAAGAATATGCCAAGGAATATTCTGATTTGTTAGTTCAAACGAGAAATTTTCGCGTTCAAACTTGAATTAAATCATGGCGGAATTTGGCGCCTATTTGAAATTTTCGTATTCCAATGAGTAAATGTCCAGTTTAAATGGGACTTCACAGATTCAAATACCTCAACCTCTGGTTCATTTTCACTTCATACGTCAATTTCTTTGGAGGTAGAGCTTACTGGTGTGTGTGAGAGAGTGTTGTGGAGAGAGAGAGGTACAGACTTAGTGAGAGAGAAGGGAATCTTGAGAGAGAAGAGAGGTTTATAAGAGGTATTATCTTTTTGGTATTTTTTTTTTTTTTTTGTATTTCGAATTTCATTAATGTTATTTTATTGCATATGATTTAGGGTTTTCTCATAATGTGTTTTATGCTTATGTAAGTATTGTATATTGCTATTTTGTTTGGATTGTTTAAATTTCTATTTTGTTTGGATTGCTTAAATTTGAGGCAATATTTCTAATTTTTAGATTTTTGATAATTTATAGTTTTTAATTAATTATGTTAAAATTTTTGGTATATTTGTGTTTGTGCAATCCCATTTAAAATGTATCATACACTAATATGCATCTTATGAGATTATGTTTGTGAAAATTGTGTGTTGTGGCAAATGTTTTGTCTCTATTTTGTGTTTGGAATATGGGTTTGTACCGTTTGAACGCTATAATCTTCGTTCGAATATAATTTTGTCTGAACATAATCTTGTTCGAACATAATCCTGTTTGATCAGACTAATAAGATTTTACTTACTAAATTTTACTTAAAAGTATAAGATTTATAAAAGTTGTACTTAAAATATAAAAAACAAAGCTTTATTAAGTCTAAATTTTGCACTTAAATTAAAATGGAAACTTATAATATAATATAACATAGCAATTATTAATACTTATATAAAATATTTAATTAAAAAACTTTATAATAATATAATTACAAAATATTTTGCACTTAAATTAAAATGAAAACTTATAATATAATATAACATAGCAATTATTAATACTTAAATTAATGTTTAATACTTATAAAATATTTATAATATTGGTGATTTGTAATGTAAGTTTGCAATGTATTTGTGATTTGGAATGTGATTTACTTTTAAATTTATAGTATAATTGTAGGAGTTAGACAATGTTGGATTTTAGGGTTATTTTTATATGTACTTGAACCTTAAACCCATTCGAGAGTTGTGGCCAAATAATTCTCTTAAAGAATGATTGGGTATAACTCTTGAATTGTCCAAAGTGGACAATTTGGAATTCTATCATCTATATGGTAGATATATTCAATTTAAACTCTTGTGTTAGTCAATTAAAATTTTAGTTCAGTATTTCCTTATATTCTTTAGGTATGTGGTCTGTAAGTTTCTTGGCCCATGAATAGGGTCGAGATTTATCGTGATTAGGATATTTAGAAAATTGTAGGAAAATGCTGGCAAAATTTTTACTAACATTAGAGTTTTGGACTGAGTATATATGCGATATAGATGATAATCTCTCAAATGGGATAGGATCAACTATCTTATAAAATAGATGGCAAACAAGTATGAATATACTCTTGATAGTGTTTATCTCATGAATTGGATTTTTTTTATAGACATCCGATAAATAACTAATCGTAGCAATGGATAAAAGTTGGATGTCGTTCGGAGATAGACTTGGGCTAGACTATAACAAGTATGCACAAGGGGTGAAGTTTTTTCTAGAGTTTGCTAGCATTAGTATTGACAATTGAGAATTTATAAGATGTCCGTGCAAGAAGTGCAAAAATTTTAGTTCTTATAATTTGGTGGTAGTGGAGGATCATAAAACAGATTTGGGCAAGATACAAGAGTTCAAAAAAGAAAACGACAAGTAGAGAAGTTGAATTGAATAAAAAAAGTATTTTCTTTGAGTTGCCATACAAGTCTACATTGACACTACGCCACAATCTAGATATTATGCACATTGAAAAATATATATATGAGAATATATATTAGGCACTTTGATATCAATAAAAGGGAAGACACAAGATACAGTTAACTCTCGTAAAGACTTGAAGGAGTTTGGGATAGGACCAGAGTTGCATTTGCAAGATAATGGGTCGTCAGCTTATGTGCCCAACGGATGGTATATACTTTCAAATTATGAGAGAAATAAATTTTGTTATTGGTTCATGACAATCAAATTATCCAATGGTTATGCTTCAAACATGTCAAGATGTGTTTGAACACATGATTGGAAAATAACTGATCTTAAAAGTCATGACTGTAGTGTATTTCTGCAGCGTTTGTTGCCGGTTGGTGTGCGTGGAAAGCTTATTCGAGATGTTCATACAACTCTCACAGAATTAGGGAGATTTTTTAGAAACATTTGTAATAGAATGTTGAAAGTCGTGCATTGTTAAAAATGAAAGCTAACATTGTAGTAATATTGTGCAAACTGGAGAGTTTATACCGCCTTCATTCTTTGATGTAATGGTTCATTTGGCTGTGCACCTACCTCATGGGACTTTAGTCGCTAGCTCGGTTCAATATAGATGGATGTATCTTATTGAACGAGTTTTGGGAAAACTTCAGAGATTTGTAGAGAATTAAGCTCATCCAGAAGGTTCGATTACAGAGTCATATATTGATAATGAATGTCATACATTTTGTCCAATATATTTCCATGGGGTTGATACTAGATTTACAATATCAGACCGAAATTATGAAGGCGGATGAGAGATGAGAGTCTCATCGACATTTATCGTGTTTTTCCAGATAGTACGTCCCATAAGTGCACAAGAGGGCTACAACCTATGTGGGCGAGAGTTTGAAAAAGTTCGATGGATGTCTTGAATAACTATGCAGAGATTGACCACTACTTGAGGTTAATGATGATCATCTAAATCAATATTATCTTTAAGTCCATGTATAATAATATAGTATAACTTGATATAAATCAACCATTCACATAAACATGTGCAGCGAACATATACAATTATTTTGTACGAATGGTGTAACTGACGTAGAAAAGACGCACGAAGAGATTTGCCTCATGGTTGGAACATACGGTATTACTGTAAAACCCCATTTTATAATACGAACTTCATACCACTAAACTTCACTTTTTTTCTATATAATAATATTTATTGATGTAGGTTGTATCGAAATATGATGAAAATTCAGAAGAAATCTCACTAGAACTATATGCTCTGGCATGTGGTCTGTCCAGGTGAGCCATCCAGTACTCGAGATGTTTGGTACGTGGATATAGATTTCACACAACTGACAGAATACAATATAGAAAAATTCAAAATTATGAGGTCGTAGTCGAAGGAAGCCATGAGGATGATAATATTGATTTCTACGAAATTGTGGAAGATATGATAGTGTTAAAGTACGTGGAGGATATATGGTCTGGTTGTTTAAATATATAATTGGTGGAATGTCTCAAATCTTAGGTTGGGAGTGCGTAACGATGATTATTTTGTGATTGTCAATACATCTCGCACATGGTATGAGGACGATCCCTTCGTTCTCGCTTGCTAAGCGAATCAAATTTTTTATTTAGATGATTCGGAGTACAGAAACTCATGGCAGATAGTGGAGAAGTTTGCAACAAGAAATGTATATGATTACATTCTAGAGGTAGACGAACTTTCAGAAGAAGTTGATAGTCTAGCAAATGAAGAAGCATATCAAGAAAATGAAGTAGGCATCAAACTATTTGTTGATCTAAGGTAATATGATATGGTCCCATTGCGTAAAGAAAATGTTTAATCCAAAGTAATTAAGGGTGAAATATCGGAAGAAGATGAATCAACTGAAGTGTCTAGTGAGGATGAGGGCAACTAGTCTAGCAAAACAGATAGTGAATGAATTTCAAACATGAATTTTTGTAAATATTATTCTTATAAATATCTGTAATATTTGTTTGAATAATAATTTGTTACAACTTTAAATAGATATGCCTCATAAATGCAAAACAACACATGTGTTATCCCCATCCATTACTGACTTCCCGTGTTGTTCACCTGCCATGAATAGTGAGTCAACACTACCAGACTCAAAATAAGGTATTTTATCAAATTAAATACAATATTTTATGCTCAATTTAAGTAATATATCTATAAAATAAAATAATTTAATTAAAATACATGCTTTAATTACTGTATATATAGGTGTTGTAAGCCAGCACTGAAGTAAAGACACTACAAGAGGTGTCTACATAGAAAAAGTAAGGAAAGTGGGTAAAATTAAAATTAATATTCTTGATTATCATACCGGTGGCTCTGAAGATTCGGCAGCGTTGCTTGCTTTTTATGTTGGTACACTTACTCTGACGTATGCACCAATTCCTACATCCTCTTGGTCTAAAGTTCTCCAAGATGTGAAAGACCACATCAAAAATCGTTGTTTGGTAATAAACTACATCTCAAGTAACTAAGTATATAACATGTTACTTTCAAGTTACTTTGTATTTATACTAATTGTTTATAATTATTGAAATGATGAGTTTGAGCTTGATTTTGATTTTGGATGATGAGATGATTGATTAACTGTTGAGGAACTGATGTCGAATGCATTTTGGAAGTACAAAAGTCGATGCCATGTACACTATAAGAAGTTCAGTACTACAATAGAGGTACGCCAAAATCCATTCAAAGCAATGCTACCAAACGAATTGGAGAAGGTTTGTGATATGTTTGAAGATCCTGCTTATTAGGTAATTTCGTTGCTATCTTTTTTTAATAGTATATAATAGATGTATTAAACATATAGACATAATATTTTTTTTAGCAACAGAGTACAATGAACAAAGCAAATAGATCAAATTTAACGATACACCATTATACGGGTTCTCGATCTTTTCATCATTTGTCTAACAAAATGGTAAGTTATTTTACTCCCCGTTAAATATTAACATATAATACACTTTTCTTATTTAAGTTCTAATATAGATTTTCTTTCTGCAGAAAGAAAAATGTCCTGCTGACTATGATCTAACCCAATTTATGCTAAATCATATAAAAATCGTGATGGTATTTAGACCAGTCCCGAAAAATCGTGATGGTATGTAAGTTTAAGTTTTTTTAATTGCATTGCAACTATATATTTTTGTTACTTATACTAACTAGTATGTTTTTGTTTTTGTAGGACAAGATAATATCTCTTAAGGAAATTGTTGTAGATCCATCTGATGCATCATCTGTCAACGATGCTTAGATCCCTTCTTAAGTTCTTGGATCACGTTCTGGATATTTTAGGGGTTTAGAACGTTGCATCAACCATCCTTAACATCATCATCCTCTTCTCGAGCCAAATAGAATGACAAAAAGACTAAGGAATTGGATGAAGCAACACTTGAGATAGAACAATTGAGGTCAAAGAAAAAAGAGTTGCTGACCCAATTAGATCAAGCAGTGGATCTTGAGGTGAGATTAGAAGAGAACATGCAGATGAGGGGATGAAGGTATAAAAAGCTGTGCTTGAACAGTTGCAGTCAATTATGTCACAAAACTCTATACTACCACCACAATTGTAAAAATTTATTTTTGGTCTTTCATTTTCTTTCTATTATTATATTCCAAAACATTTGAATAATTGATGTTTAAATTACAATTTGTGTAATATTAGTATGATATTTTTAATTAATTAAATTCTATTATGTATGATTAATACCGTTCGAATGGAAAATAACCAATCCAAATGGTAAATTACCATTTATAAATCCATTCGAATAAAAACAGACACATTCGAACAAAAAATAACCAATTCGAACTATAAACGAGAAATACAGTTCGAACAGACATAATTTATATTCAAACAAAAGTCATTCGTATTGGTCTCGAACACTCTCCTTTCGTTCGAACATGATTAAAATATAGTTATTTGTTCGAATGGATGGGTCGGTTCGAACTGACAAATATTTCGTTCAAACAATTTGTTGAGATGAAATTGGTTCATCTCAAAAAAAAAATTCTCATTCTTACAGTTTCGATTTGTTCCGCCAAATTGTCCCTAGAAGTGATTTTTTGAGATGAAAGTTGAATTTTGTCTCCAAAAGCCTTTTGAGACAGTCTTTTAGAGACGAAAATTTTTCATCTTCAATTATTTTTTGAGACGAAATTAGGATTTTTTAAGACAAAATTTGTTATCTCAAAAAACCATATCTCTTGTAGTGGATCCTTCTCAACATAAACATCTCGTCCTCATTCAATTAAAGGCTAAAATAAAAATGAATACAACAATATTTCTATTAATATTACAACTTCAGCTCGGCCACCTTCTTCCTCTACAATTCAAGGAATATGGGCTTGGTATGCTCGACAACACCAATGCCAGAAGAAGCATTTGTCATTCTTGAAGTTTTTAAAACCAAACACAATTAATACTGCAAATATAAAATCAAAACAGCTTGATATGAAGAACAAGACCCTTAGCATCAATATGGGAGCAAACCAGCATCAACCCATGTATTTACAATGCAAATGGAGTTGTGCCTTGATGGCCAAAAAAAAACACACAAAGCAGTAAATTTAGAATCAAGGGGCTTTATGACATAAATATGAGAAATGCTTTACAAAAGGATTTCAAAAAATTAAATTTACAAACTGATGTGATTTAATATGCTAAATTAGATTATAAAACTACTTAATTTTATTGCAAAGTAAATTTAATGTATCATATGAACCCACGTCAGTTCGTAAATTTTACTTTTGTGAATTTTTTTTTTCTTTTGTATGTCTATAGCACTTCTCAATAAATATCATTACCAAGCAAAAAATAAAATATAATTTTTTATTGTGTTAAGGGATTATAGAATTAATAACAAATATGATGACGATAAATATTGGATTAGTAGGAGTATCCCTGTTTAGTTCTCTACATGAATTAGATCTTTCAATATGGAGACTATCTTTTTTATATTTTTATTGGCTACTGATCCTATAAAGATATGAAGACCATATTTTATAATCATCTTTTGAGAGTTACATGACAACTACAATTGGATTAGTCGATTGGATTAGTCTGATTAAAGAAGAATATTTACATTATATATTATAACTTTTTCTACAAGTTTCGATAAAAAAAAATTAAAAAAAAAATAAGAAACTGGGTTCATTTATATAATAATAATTTAAAAGGTTAATTACTTAAATAAATATTAGATAATTTAGAATGTTAGAAGTCTCAAACCCTTAATATTCCGTTTCTTATTTTCTAAAATATTCGTTTAATTTCTTTAAGAAAAATAAAATTGATACGTGGCAGTTATACTTCTGCAACGTATTTTTCGATTAAAATTTGATAAATAAAAAATTAACATTCTATTTTAATTAACTCGTGCCACAAACATTTCTTAAAATTAATAAACCAACAATGATGTTTAATCGAAGTTTCCTAATAAAATATTATAAATATTTAGTTCTCAATTATTAAATTCCAGTTAAAAAACAATTTAGTACAAAATTTAATTATTAATTTATTATATTACCCACAGCTCACAAATACATTCTTTTTTTTTTTTTAAACATTCTCGATGACAAGAATTAATCTCCAATCAAACCCCTTTTTTTTTCTTTTTCTTTTTTTATCTAGATGTTATTACAAAGATGAAAAATGCTATTATATCGTCTCAGTTATAATTTGCTCCATTGACATGATATTAGTATGTGGAATAACGTGACTTATAATTTTCTATCGTGTTAGGAGACACATTAATTAATATATTCCACACAACTCACGTATATGCACTTCTATTTTAAAATTATCCGATCAAGCGTATGAATTAAAAATATGATTTTTTTTCTCTTGACAAGAATTATGTGAATTCTCTCAATCAAACCTAATTATTTTTCTATGTAGAAATTATTAAACAGATAACATCCTAAATGATACATGCACCCACAGAGACATGGGGTGGAGGCGTATAGGATGACCCAAGAATCCCTCCCTCTTTAATATTTTTTATTTATTTTTTTAAAATAGAACACGCAAGGTTTGCACACTCAAGAATTGTGCGTCACATTACTCATAAATATATATAATAGTGCTTTTTAATACAATAAATTACATTTTCGTCCCATTTTTATTTATCATATTTTGATAAATAATATTTATTAATCAGCTTTCAATTTTTATTTTTTAAGAAAGAAGAGCAAATCAAATAATGATGAGAGTTAATACAGTATGAGAAAAATAAGATGAGAATACAGTAACATAAAAGAAATGCTGACAAACGATAATCATATTTAGATCCCTTAAATTTCAAGATTTAATATAAAATAAAGATATATATAAATAAATTTCCAATGATTTAATACTAAAAATAATTATATGAGAAATAATAATGTTATAGAATTTATTGTTTATTATTTTAAATTCTAAGATAAATAATAAATAGATAAATTTATTATTACTTTCTAAGATAAATTTAAAAACAATCAATAGATTTTAGATTTTTTCAATCTTATGTAGTGATTGTGTATTCAAAGAAATTTTCTTTTGCCATCCACAACTATGGAGATTCATTTTTTTTTTCCTTCATTGAAGAAGTCGACTGAAAAATGAGGAGTGATTTGGCTGAGAAAATATCCTAATTCTATCGAAATAAAAAATGATCTGTATAAATTTAGATGTGCAAGCACAGTCACTTTTAAAAAAGTGAGTCACGCACAAGGTCCACATAAAAAAATCTACTTTTTCATGATGAGTCTAATTTTTTAATATTGTGTAGAACTCTTGCATACATTAAAAGTCTCATGCATTTTTTTTTTTTGAAAAAAAAATGAGATCCATTATTTAAAAAATAATTTTTATGTGAATTATAAATTTACCTACTTTTTTCAAAAGAATCGTACAAGACTTGCGCATCTTATAACTGAAAATATTATTTTTCTTAAAAAAGAAGTGAGTTCAGCATGAGACCCACATAACAAAATCTATTTTTTTATGATGAATCTCATTTTTTAAAAGTAAACTCACAAACTAGCATGACGTCATATGATACGTTAAATCTACTTTACAATAAAAATAATTTTACAATTTAGTATCATATTAAGTCACGTCTATTTATAAGTTTACTTTTGTAGAATCTCTTAATAGATAAAACATTTCTCTTTTTAAAATACCATGTAAAGCTTGTTTATCCTAAAAAGTATTTTAGAAATATTTTAGATACAAATAGATTATATAAAAATAAATTTACAAAGTAATATGATTTTATGTAGTACGTTAGATTGTAAAATTATTTTTATTATAAAATAAATCTAACGGATCATATGAAACAAAGTCACTTTGTAAATTTACTTTTTGTGTAATTAATCCATCTCTATACACATTTCTCTAAAATATATATATATATCCACTATTACTAATTAAAAACTCGGATTTGTTTTTATGCTTACTTGCAAACATTTTTTTTATTTTTTATTTTATTTTTCTGGAGTAGGAACGACTTTGATATCCCACGAAACCAGTTACCGGTCTTCTCCTCCCAGCTCAAGTTATGGAAGCCCCAGCTGTGCATACAATTCGACGTGGCATTCTCCTCCTACTCCTCCTCCAAAGTCCAAACGATTTCCCGCTGGGATAAACAGAAAACGAATCTTGAATCGTACTTATCCTGGGAATTAAATTCCTCCCAACATGGATTATTCAATTCCAGACGGGAATAAGTAGATTCAATCTCTCTTCGACCCTGCAACTTCTTATTCTCATCAATTATTGTTAATGGCCGACGTGTGAATCGCGTCGCTTCGGGAATCCCATTTCTGTCCTTCCACCGGTCACCACTCCGTCTTATTTATAGCTGGTTGGTTTGGGTATAAGAATTTTAAAAAATTTTCATTTTATCTCAACTCATCATTACATCTTTTTCAAATCCTTATGTAAAATATAATAAACAATTCAATTTTTTCAAATTTCAATACACATTTTTCAAATCCCAATTCAACTTTTTCAAATTCTAAAACTAAAAAATAATATTTTAAACTCTAAAACAAAACACAAAATTCTCATCTCACTTCCCAAACCTCCCATTAATTTCACCATGCGTATTTCCAAGAAGGAAAATTGCGTATTTTCAAGAAGGAAAATGCGTCTTTGATATCTCATTTTGACATTTTTTATAATTATTTTTATTTAATAATTAAGAAAATAATTATTAGTATATTAATATTTTTTTAAAACTTTTAAAAAAATGGTTAAATATAATAAAAAAATTTTAAAAAGAATAAGAAGATGAAATTGTGCTAGCGGCACGCCCAATCAATATTAGACGGCAGCCTAGCACTACTCTTTCAAGAAACCCGTTTCTTTTTGCCTCTCCCTCTGCTCTCGCACTGTCTCTTTCCGAATTCCACTTAACTCTGGAACGCAAAGAGCAATTCACGCTGCAGGTTCGTCTCCGTAGTTGGGTCTTGTCCCATTGGTACAACGGTTCATTACTGTCTTTCTTCAAGAATGGTTCGATTTTTTTTTCTTTATTGTTGAAAATTATCATGGGTTTATTCTGGGTCCGTGAGGCTGCCGATTATTGTGGATTTTTAGGTGTTTCTTGGATCGTACCTTGGATGATTCCTATAGTTGGAACTTTTTGTTTTGAAAAAGGTGGATCATCATCCTTCATTAAGATAGGACATACAAATATGACTTGAAAACAAGCCAATTACAATCATTAAAAGCACCTCAGAACACATATGTGTCTGACAAAGTCTAGTCTAGACGGAAAACCTCTAAAGACCAAAGTTTTAGAGAAAATACCACATCTGTACACGACAGAGGTTACACAACCCCCATACCCCGACAAAGCAGGGTAGGGTACTCCAAACCCTACCATCCGACAACGTGGAGGGAGGACTTCTTTTTTAGACTTTTATTAAACTAAAACAACATTACACAAAGAAAAAAATAAACAAAAACACTGGCGCATGCACTACAAGAAGCAAACTGCAAAAGCAGTGTACAAAAGGAGCTGCTATGGCCCGTGCAGCCCACGCGCCCAGCTGAACAGAGAGTCGCTGAACGATCTTGGGAGTACCAGACACGGAGACACCAGAAACGCCACGCGTGGCAACGTCAGAGGGCTTGCCGGTGGCGCGTGATAACCATGCGCCGGAAGACTCCGGGGACTCGCCGCTCCGTTTAACGCCTCGTTCGGTGGTCTTGTAGATCGGTGGCTGGGCAACACCATGGCGTGGCGCGTTCGGGCCTGTGGTTGCCAGTAGGTCCTAGATCGGCAATTCTCCCTATAGAAGCTCTGAAAAATGAAAAAAACACAAAAAAACTACAAAGAAGAGAGAGAGGAGGGAGGGACGAGAGAGGGGGAAGGGAGCCGAAGCTCCCACCCCCTCTAGCTAGATCAAGAAAGGTTTTTTCTAGAGAGAGAGAGTCTAGGTTTTCTAGAGAGACGTAAGAACTTAAACCTTTGGCGGGAAAAGATTGTTTTCTTGTTTATCATTTTCATATGGGAACACTAGTTCTGTGATAAGAAGACAACTACTCAATTGAATTAGTATGACTAAAGAAGACTATTTATATTATATATTATATACCTTTTCTACAATAAAAAAAAATTGGGTTTTCATAAATATATAATTTTGAAGCAATAATTTTATTATTGTTGAATCACATCCACCAACTTTGCATTAAATTTGGTGATTTAAGATTGAAACAATTTAAAAGAAGGCTATTTATATTATATATTATAACCTTTAAAATAATGGGACTTAAATTCTCTAAAAATTTGTGGATCAAAACAGACCCTTTGTAATGTTTCAAAGGAAGTCTCAAGCCCTATATGGGTCTGTTGATAGGTCCCGCTATACTCAAATACGAATACTTTAGGAAAATATTCTCTTCAGGTGAGAATGTACCATAGATTTGGATAAACTTGCATAAAAAATCCATTAATAATTATTGGTTGCTTAAATAGCAAACCACTTAACAACCCACGTATATAAAGTCGAAAATAAAGGATAACATGATACTACTATCAACTAGTAACTGAAACACAAACACACGTAGAATAGAATTAAACACACCTACTAACGGAAATAAATATGCATAAATAAACATATGCAACCGAAAATGACCCAGTCCCAGTGACCTAGTCCATGCCTCATTCCCTGCCGTACGCATGCAACATCTTCCTCGTTCATGCAACGTCTTCCTTGTACATGCAACGACTTTTTCCACATGCATGCAACGTCTTTCACGTCTCCTACGTCCACCCATTTCCCAGATACTTCAAATTTGGCTTGAGGCCCCTCTTCGAAGATCGTGGCCTAACATTACTCCCCCATTCAGCGGATCCTTGTCCTCAAGGACCATATGCGAGAACTCATCCAGCAGCTTCTTTGTTGGTTCCCAAGTGGCTTTCTCGGCTGGAAGATGCTTCCATTGCACTAAGCTTTCTTCGACAAGCTGGCCTCCTTGCTTGATCCAGCGAGTGTCCAAAATAGTCTGAGGCTCCAGTTCGGCAGCCCCTTCGTTGGTGACTGGTGATAACTCTGTATGTTGCGGCTCTGCAAGTCCGCCATTGTCCTGGTATCGTTTAAGTAGTGACACATGAAACACTGGGTGGATGCGCGCGCCTTCTGGTAATTGTAACTTGTATGCGACCGGTCCACATTTCTCCAAAATTAAGTAGGGTCCATAAAAAGGGTTAGCCAATTTCTAGTGGACCCGCTTGAAGGCCGTTTGTTGGCAGTATTGGTGCAGCTTTAACAGCACCTGTTCGCTGACGTCGAATGAAAGATCCCTCCGCTTGTGATCCGCCATTTGCTTCATTTGATTAACTGATTTTTTAAAGTTGGCCTTCAGTTGCTGGAGCAGTTCATCTCGAGTCAAGAGTTGCTGATCAACCTCGTGTATGGGCGATAGTCCTTCATTGTATGACGAAATAAAGCTGGGCAGTCTTCCATATAGTGGCTGGAAAGGGGTCATCCTTGTAAAAATATGTTGTATTGTACCAATATTCTACCCAGGGTAAATAATAGCTCCATTTGCGTGGCCACTGGTGAACGAAACATTGAAGATACTGCTCAATGCAGCGACTGACGACTTCTGTTTGACCATTAGTCTGTCTGTGGTATGTTGAACTGAGCTGCAATTTGGTGCCCAACATCTTGAAGAATTCTTGCCAGAACTTGCTAATGAAAATTGGGTCTCGATCACTAATAATGGATTTGGGCATCCCGTGGAGCTTGATGATTCCTTCCACAAATTTGTCTGCCACAGTTTTAGCAGTAAATGGATGGGTTAAAGTAAGAAAATGAGTTGATATACTAAACCTGTCAACAACCACCATGATTGTATCTTTGCCTAGTGAGGTCAATAATCCTTCAATAAAATCTAAGGTGATGTTGTTCCACACCCGACACGGGATTGGTAACGGTTGAAGGAGCCCTGTCGGAGCCAGTATTGGCCTTGATCTTTTGGCATACGTCGCACTCTTTGGCATATCCTTGGACTGATCTATGCATGCCGAGTAATGCTATACACCACACTCTCATCCTATTTTGATCATATGAAGTAGTATGTGGCACATTTATCACTATTAGATGATAAAGAAGCATGCAATAAATGATCATTTAATGGTAATAAATATGCCACATCATACTTAGTGAGATGAAAGTGGGATGGTAGTTTGGTGTATAGAATTTTCCATGCATGCCAGGCCAATAGAACTATTGTCCTAATTTTTTGAATGTGCATAAAACACCTGAGTGTCCGCCCACTTTGGTGTCATGCATTTCATGTAGTAGTTTAGTCCGTAAGGCTCCATCGTCCAGAATGATGACCTTGCCTTTGTAGAAAAGTTGCCCTTGACACCACGCATATGGTCCCTCTTGTTGGTCAATTGCCATACAGCCCATTGACTGGATATATTGGTCCTTCGTTGCAGCTTGTTTAGTGTCTTCCCATATATTGACCTGTGGAATAAAAATATGGTGAAGAATGGGGCTACCTTGTTTTCGTGAGAGAGCATCGACTATAGAATTTTCATGTATTGATCGGTATAATATCTCGTAGTCGTAGCCTAAGAGCTTAGCTACCCATTTTTGCTGTTCTGGTGTGGCCATCCATTGCTCCAAAAAATACTTGAGACTACATTGATCAATCTGAATGTAGAATTTTTGGCCTAGAAGGTAAGGCTGCCATAAGCATATGGCCTCTATGATGGCCAACATTTCTTTGGCGTATGTAGACCAAGATTTCTTGGTCACTCCGAGGCCTCGACTCATGAACGCCACTGGTTTGTCTTGTTGCATCAGTACCACTCTAATTCTGTCACCAGATGCATCAATCTCGATAGTGAAAGAGTCGTTGAAATTTGGCATTGCTAGTGTAGGGGTGGTCATCATGGCATGTTTGAGTGCAAGGAAAGCAGACTCAGCTTTGTCATTCCATCCGAATTGGCCTTTATTGAGGAGATTGGTGAGAGGTCGAGCTATAACGCCATAATTTTGGACGAACTTCCGGTAATAACCTGTCAAGCCTAAAAAACCACGTAGTGCCGAAATATTAGTAGGACGTGGCCAGGCCACCATCGTTGCAATTTTACTTCCATCCACCTTTACTCCTTGGCTAGTGACAATGTGCCCCAAGTACTCCAATTCTTGTTGCCCAAAGGCACATTTACTAGCCTTGACAAAGATTTGTGCTGCCTCAATATCTCCAAGGTCTGTTTTACATGCACTAAATGTGTGTCCCAAGTATGACTATAAACCAATATGTCATCAAAGAAAACTAATATGAATTTTCTAAGATGAGGACGAAAGATAGAATTCATAATGGCTTGGAATGTAAACGATGCATTACATAGGCCAAATGGCATAACCAAGTATTCATAATGTCCATTATGCATTCGGAAAGCAGTTTTAGGGATATTAGGAGAATTTACTCGTACCTGATGGTACCCAGCCCTCAAATCTAGCTTGGTAAAATAAGAGGCACCGTAGAGTTCGTCCAACATGTCCTTGACGGTGGGGATCGAAAATCGGTCCTTAATGGTTGCAGCGTTGAGTGCGCAATAATCTGTGCAAAAGCGCCAATTGCCATCCTTTTTCTTCACCAGCAGCATCGGTAATGAGAAAGGGCTAGTGCTAGGTTGAACAAGTCCTGAGCTTATCATTTCTTGGACTTGTTTCTCAATCTCCTCCTTTTGATAATGTGCATATCGGTATGGTCGTATATTAACTGGTTTGGTTCCTTCTTTAAGGGGGATGCTGTGATCAACCTCCCTGATAGATGGTAAGCTTGAAGGCTCTATGAATACATCACAGAACTCCTGCAACACCACCTGCATGCTTAAATGTATATTATCTTGTGGGTCCTTCTTGGTGACCTGTAGCTAGAAAGCAAATATTGCACAGCCTGGGTGAACTCCTTTAGATATCTCCTTGAGTGATGCCACTTGAATATCTTGGCCATCGATCCCTACCAACGGCCTGGTCTGATTTTCCCAAGAAAATTCCATGGTTAACCGTTTCCAGTTGCAAACCACGGAACCAAGTAGCTCAAGCCATTGAATCCCAAGAACTAAATCCAACCCCGTGAGTGGTATAGAATATAAAATTAAGGAAAAAAAAAGTGCCTTGTAGGTCTACTTGTACCTTGTCGAACCTCCCGTTGTATCTGAGATTTTCTCCATTGGCTACCCGTATTGTGAAGGCTTCAGTCGGCACCACTGGTAATCGTAGGAGGTTGGCCATACATTCACTAATAAAATTGTGAGTTGACCCACTGTCGATTAATGTAATGATGCCATGTGAACCGATCCTAGCAGCTACTCGCATGGTCTTGGGCGCGGTCCAACTTGTTAATGCATGCAGCGTAATCTCTGGTTCGAGAAGCTCCTCATGGTTCTCCTCAACTGGTTGTTCTTCGGTTATGTCATCACAAATAACGTTGTCGCCGCCATCGTGTCCCTCCAACATGAGTATCCATGGCCCTTGACATCTATGTCATGCGGTAAAACGTTCGTTACAATTAAAACATAGGCCTTAGAGTCTCCTCCACTGCATTTCCTCCTAACTCAGTCACCGAACAGGAGCGACAAGTGCTGCTAGATTTGCTGGGGGAAGAGCTAGGGGAGCTCACACAGGTGGTGCAGGCCTTATGAACCTCCTTTGTCTCACTAGTTGATCATCTTTCATTCGCGCAAAGCTGATAGCATCTTTTAATGTCTATGGTTTAAACATTCGAATCCCATCCGAGATGTCTGTCCTTAAGCCCCCCATAAATGTTCCCACAAGAACCTTTTGCGTCCAGCCTCTAACCCGATTGCCCAATCGTTCAAATTCCCGCTAGTATTCATGTAGGGAGCCAGTCTGTCCTATCCTTGAAAGAGCTTCATCAAAATCTTCGTACTCCAAAGGCCCAAAGTTCATATTCAAAATTTGCCCACAAGAGGATGCGTCCTTCCTCTTAGAATGTCCTGCGAATCCATTGCCACCATTGGTTGGCTTCTCCTTCCAAGTGGTAGGAAGCCAAACAAACTTTCTAGGCTTCGAAAGCATTTTGGAATTCAAAAAATTGGTTCACACGATTAAATAACTCTGTTTGATCATCTCCGGAGAATCAAGGAAACTCTAGTTTTGCCGTTTTGGAGAAGACAACTTGTCGTCCTCCATCGTGGCCTTCACAATATTGGTTACCGTGGTTTGGAGGCTCCTGGTTTGTGAGCAATACATCAGAGAGGCGATTGAGGGTTTCTTCCAACTGACGAAGCCTGTCAGCCATGCCGAGCTTCATCCTATGTAACCCATCCTACACTCCACCAAGCTCTGCCTCCAACTGCTCAATACGTTCTTTATTGGTTCTCATAACCTGGCTCTGAGTCCAATGATAGGTCCCGCTATACTCAAATACGAATACTTAAGGAAAATATTCTCTTCGGATGAGAATGTAACACAGATTTGGATAAACTTGCATAAAAAATCCATTAATAATTCTTGGCTGCTTAAATAGCAAACCACTTAACAACCCATGTACATAAAGCTGAAAATAAAGGATAGCATCATACTGCTATCAACTACGAACCAAAACACAAAAACACAGAGAACAGAATTAAACACACGTACTAACGGAAATAAATAGGCAAAAATAAACATGTGCAACCGAAAATGACCCTGTCCATGCCTCATTCCCTGTTGTACACATGCAATGTCTTCCTCGTACATGCAGCATCTTTTTCCACGTGCATGCAACGTCTTTCACGTCTCCTTCATCCACCCGTTTCCCAAATACTTGTGATTTGGCTTGAGGCCCCTCTCCGAACGTCGTGGCCTAACATCTGTATTATAAAAGGATTTGTCAATAGTACAATTGAAGCTTCAATGAATCATTATAAAACGTAAGAATATTTTCCTCACAAATTATAGGTGACACGGCTCAAGTCCACACTTCTAGTTAAAATATAATCTGATATGATTTGTAATGCACTGAGAGGAGGCCTAAGCTACATCTGACATATACTCTAAAAGGAACTAGTTAACGGTAGAATTACAGTCACGTTAGAACCATTATAAAAAGTAAGAACTTCTCCCTTCTAAATAATGTGGGATCACATACATCAACAACACTTATCAATTAATATGGGGTATCACCCTTAGTGCACGGTGTTTCACAAAGCTTCGACCGATAATTTTGAGAATCTCCATCTCTAAGAGTGCAACTTTGAAGTTGGGGGATAGGAAGCAATATAATAGGCATTTGAAATTCCAATACATAACCAGTGAGGATGTGGGCAATAAAAATGTTCCACGAAAAAGGAAAGGCACATCCAAAAGAGCACATTTTTCCTAATTTCAGGGACAAGAAGACAGAGATAGAGAAAACTGTAAATGCACGAGCGCACCTGCTTCTCTAAGCTCGCCCTAATCACCGGAGGCACCATCTCTTTTCTCCCATTAAATTTCCCGTTACTTTCAGCCATTACCACCGACTTCCTTGATGGCCCTTTTCCCGCAATATCCTCCAGATCAACAATCTCCGTGCTGCCTTCCCGATCCTCATCCCCAACTGAGTTACCAAAACTCTCAGCATCACTCACCCCCACCAACTAAGGCCTTAGTCTCATAAAGCATAATTGCACCATTATCTTAAGACGCCAACCTCCAAAAGACGACAGAGGTTTGGGCCCCGTGCTCTTTGTTATCCAACTGGACTTTTGTAATCTTTATGGGCCTCATGTGTAATGTATGGGGGCCGAACAAAGCACATCACTTTTCGCTCCAAATGTATGGGCTCCGTCAAAGGAGATAATATTGAGGCCCAACTAAATGAATTAGTTTTGAGAAATAGATAATACTATTTATCAATTTATAATTTTTTTAACTATCATTCTTTTACCGTCTCGTAGAAAATTATTTTTAACTTTTCAGCTGATAGTGATGTTCAAATAATCTTTTTATATAATCACTCTCGCAACCAACTAATGTAATAAAGATCACTTCATAAAAAAATATTAAAATGTTTTAGTTGAATTTCAAATTTTACATAACCATCATGAGCAGTAGCATGAGACCGGTGCCAAGAAGAACAAATTTTTTTTATATTTTTAAATATTTTTTTTAAAAAATTAAAATATCACTAAAAAATATTTCCTTAATCACTAAGTAGAAAAAAAAAAAAAATTTATCGAGACCCCGGTGACTCTAGTATTTTTCAACTATCATTTATTTAAAAGCGGGTTGTCAAAATTGTTGAAAGTTGTACGTGTATCGGTACTTTTTTCCCTTTAATTATTTGATATTTTATAAGGGGATGATGAAAATATGATAACTAATAAAAAGATGATGAAGAATACTTTCTTTTAAAATTGTTGAAATCTTTTATTTGAATTTCAAATTTTACACATTCATTTAGGTGCGGTTTGGATAATGAGATGAGATAAGATCATGATTTTATATGAAAGTTGAAAGTTGAATAAAATATTGTTAGAATAATATTTTTTAATATTATTATTATTTTAAAATTTGAAAAAATTGAATTATTTATTATATTTTATATGAAAATTTTGAAAAATTGTAATGATAAGAAGAAACACTTTTACTATCCAAACGGGACTTTAAAATTTAAATAACTAATAAATATGATTATATACTAAGATGATAAATATTAGATCAGTAGGAGTGGTACTCTTTAATTCTTTACGTGTGTTGGATTATTCAATATGAAGAGAATTTTTTTGGAATCATCTTTGGGGAGTTACAGGACAACTGCTCAAATATTAGATCAGTATGATTAAAGAAGACTATGTTATGTTTTTAATTGGTTATTTCTCAAACTTTCTCCCTTTTATTATTTATTTTTCTCTTTTTTCTGAATAAGCTAAAATTAACTAAAATTAACAATATGGTAAGAGGGGATCGATGGGGGATCTCAACATATACTCCAAAACAAAAAGTTACAATGCAAAATATAAAAACAAACGAAAAAATAAAACCAAAATATTTTCGTCCTATATATTTTTCTTCAGTGGAAGAGGACGTATCAACTTTGTGAGTTAGGTTTTAAGCTAACATTTTCTAATTATGCTATTGATGTACAAGATCTTTACACAGGCTAGCTCTTTGGGACGACCGACCGTAAGATCATTGGATGTCTGATCAAGCTCTCTTCTTTGCAGATTCCCTCCCACGCATCTGCTCATATTACTACTCCCACTAATTTCTCCAGTTTATGGCATTATGGATTGGGCAATGCCTCTTTTCCTTGTGTTCAACTTTCAGTCTCTCAAGGTCATCCAAGGCGTACATTTTGCGTCTTTTCCTTGTGTTTCATGTCAATTTGAAAAATAAACACATTTTTGGTGGTACCCAAGCAGCCACCACTCTGCAAATAAGGATTTACAATGGAGACATAAGATATTATACTTCTAAACCGGTGGCCGCAAATCTGTACGAAAAGTGGTGCAAAGTAAACACTGACTATCCATGATACGAGGGAAGAAGGGAAATGAGAGTTTTTATTAATGGTATCCAAAGAGCGTGAGGGGAACGACAGAGGGGCAGGCAACATGTATTTCAAATGTGGTGTTTATGATGTGCCAGCTGATTCGAGTAACTACATGGAATCGAGCTGAAAATGTATTAAACTTTACAAAAAAGTAACAATTGAAAAAAATGAACATAAATAGATGATTTGGGGGAAAAAAACAACAGATATTGCCCAAATCCAATAAAGATTTGGCGTTTCTTTATGCAAATCTACTATTTTAAATTAGTTCAATACTATCAACATATTATCTGAACTCGAATACCCCACATTAGTTTGGGTTTGCATCAAGTATTGTTACTCATAAGCTGGGTAGGCATTAGATACATCTAGAAATAAGAAAATCATTCGAGTTTACTTGAAGTTGAATCATCATGTTTTCAGAAATAGGATGAACCTGTATCATTCAATTTGATTCCCAATAACATCATATAATTTGATTCGTTCCCTCTTACTTCTAAATCCAAATGACGAATATCTAAAATATATACGAAAACATTCATATAATCTCAATCTTAGACAATCAGTGCGCTGTAGCAATTGTTCCAGCATCAACATGATGAACCTGCATATAAAGTTTGTGTGATGCAATTACAAACTTTTAAATGATTGAAAACTTACAAACTATCCCAAAAACATTAGCTGATAGGAATGGTGGTTAATTTTCATCATGATATCAGTGCACATGGTTTGCAACCCAACTTAAAGTACTCAAGAAAAAATGATAAAGCTGGAAACAATTGAAGTAGTAGTTCTCGGCCAGTTAGTCTGTGTGTATTCGTAATGGAATGAGATTTTTTTTAAGGGAGCTAGTTACAAGACATATAGTGTGTGAAATTATTTAAATTCTACTTAATCACGGCTTAATAATTAGATTACCCACATCCAAATGCTTTCTTATCCAAACGGTGGAACTCACATTTTCAAAAGGATGCATAGCGCAATGACATACAATGTAAGATTGATTAGTCTTTCAAGTGTCAATACACAGAAATTGAGGCTAGTTAGTACATTTAGAATATTTCAGAATATTTGTAAATAATAGTGAAATAATTTAAAATAGTAGTGAAATTATTTGAATTAAGATATTTTATTAGGTTTTGAGAAATAAAATAAAATAAATAAAATAAAAATATTATAAAGTTAACTAAGAAAGGAGTGAAAAAATGGGAATCGGTCAACTAAGAAATTTACGTGCCGTATATGGAACCTTGGAAGTTGGAACTTCCGTGACCGGCCGGCCTCTAAAAATCTTCAAAAACATCTGCATCCACCGAAATTCAAAGAAAATAGCTTTAAGAATTTAGATTCTATAAAGGAAAAAAATATTTAATTGCATTAGGTACCTTCTCTGCGTCTTCCTAGAGGAAAAGGTGGAAAAGAAAATTGATTAAGCCCCTAAAAGCAAAGAGAACCCATATATCAAAACCACGTCGTGAAACACCATGTCACTACGTGGTGAACGCTGGTCTATAAATAGTTGAAGTAAAAACCTTTCCCATTAAGCAATGTTTTTTATAAATTGTAACATACCTTTCCTTTGATAATGTGTTGTATGGTGGCATTGAGGTCTCCTTCTACCATTGGTTGAAAAGTTTCGGATTTCGTATGCACTCCCTTTAGCTTAGGTGTTTTTGTACTTGTTGAAACAAACATTTTTAATTTGGGCCATCCAACTATTGTTATTTTATTCAGAGATGGCCACTCAAAAGCATGATTATCTTCGGCGTAAAAACACTCCAACTTTTGTAAATTTCCAAGCTCGAGGGTCTTCACTAGGGGGAATGCAATCACATCTCTATTCTCTTCATCTCCCAATTCTTTTGCAAGGATTTCTTCCATTTCATTGCAACCATATACTTCTATTTCCTCTACTTTCACAAGAAGTTTTGCTATGGATGGTGTGAATAAGCATTTCAAAGTATTACATCCCCATACTTGTAGCAATCTCAAGTAATTAAATCCCTTAATATCTTGTGGACCTTTCTTCCATATATGCAACAACTTCGGTAAAAATTTTAAAGACAACACTATCAAATTATTG
This sequence comes from Cyclocarya paliurus, assembly GCA_029856935.1. NCBI lineage: Eukaryota > Viridiplantae > Streptophyta > Magnoliopsida > Fagales > Juglandaceae > Cyclocarya > Cyclocarya paliurus. The sequence goes on along the minus strand of CM056959.1, from coordinate 13,601,622 downwards.
AAGATATTGCTTTCTTCAGAATATAGTCCCTCAAGTTCAAATATCGCTTCCAATGAATCACATCGATATATAGAAAGTTGTTGTAGATTTTTCAAACTTTCAATCAAGCTGTGTGGAAACAGAGACAACATCTTTGTTTGATTTTCAATCTCACTCACATTTTGCTCCCCTTGCTTTGTCAATGTAATCTACCAAAATATAAAAAACTGTGAAGGAGTACATAATCTTTAAAAAAACTGACACTTTCAAGCTAGGCTCGTAAGGAGGATATTTTTATGCTCAACTTCGATTTGAGCCCCTAAATTACCATATTTTCTAATTAAATTACATGGCCAAACTAGCAAAATCAATAATTTGATATTGCAAATAATCGACTATTTTTTATAGTCTAATGGAACTCTATGATCTTTAAGCCCCATTTGGATGTTGAAATAGTTTCATCATCCTATCCCTTCCAATCTCATCTCGACATCCAAACATCACTCAAACACACATTTTTTAATTTTAAATCTTCAACTTTTTATTTAATCATTACCTAATTATTACAACTTTTTTAAATTTCTAAACAATACAAAAACAATTCAATTTTTTCAAATTTCAAAAAAAAAATAATATTAAAAAATAATATTTAAATTTTATAATATTTTTATTCAACATTTTCTCTCTCATTTTTCAAAATTTCACAAAAATATCTTAACTCAACCTATTTTACTACTATTTACAAACCATTTTACTATTATTCACATATTTCTCGCCTTATCTCAACATCCAAACAAGAACTAAATGAATTCTCCAAAGTTCATTTGGAGCCTTAGTAAAAAGATATATATAAAAAAGAAAGAAATAATAAGAATAAAAATAATTAACGCAATCAAGTGTTTCAAAAAAGTTATAAATGAAAAGAATAATAAATAAACCTTAATCACAAACCTCTTGGGCTGGACTATAATTCCTGGGACGCGGTACACAAGACTCTAGGCATCGATTGAAAAGTCCTGAAGATTCTCTTGCCAAGGAGGAGGCAGCACTAGGCTCTTGGGCTCTTGGATCCAATTCCGCATCCATCTTTCTTTGCTTTCTTCCGCTTTGAACTTCTGGACCAAATATTTTTAATTTTGGACATCTCAACAACTTGATGCTCTTTATGGATGGCCACTCAAGAGAATGGGTTTCACTACTCAAAATATCTGCCCTCCTTTCTTCTCCAGCTTCGTACTCCCTTTGAATAATATTTTCCATCAAGCTGCAATTAAATATTTCAACCTTTTGGAGTTGCACCAGTAGTTTTGCTATAGAAGCAGGGAGTAAATTTCTCAGACTATGACATCTCGTGATATTAATTAATGTCAAGTTTTGAAAGCCTTGAAATCCTGGTGGAATATTCTTCCACACATGTGACAACTTAGATAACCCTCGTAATTCTAGTGAAGAAAGTACTGATAGTATGGGCTTGCAGTTCTCTTTGACCTTTATTCCTTCCAAATCAAATACCACTGTTAGTGATCTACAATCTCCTACTTCAAGGATTTCCAAATTTGGTACCCACAAAATGGTGTTGGATGAAAATAGTTTATGAGTGACAGTTGTTGATGCATTGTTGCCTCCTTCTCCAACCTGTTTAATCCATTAATCGAACCAGTACAATGTTGTGATTAGTTTTCTTATATAAAATGTACTTCCTTAAGATAGGAAAGTAATAAGATGTTTATACCATGTAAGCAGTGTGCAATATAGAGACTTTAGAATATGAGCAGTCATTTCTAAATTACAAATTTTTGCAGCAAGGTTTAAAACCATTAAACTCTTTGTTGGGCTAGGCAACATGTATAAAAAATTTAAACTAATCCACATAGAAAGTGAATCATATGTGTAGCGTTAACTGGGAGAACCTACCTCAACTGAATCCGTGGAATTACAGATGCCAATGAGCCTTGGTAAGTCATGTAATGATAGTGACTTCAGGAGATGAAAGGTATTAGCTGGAGAAGTATCCGATGTGGCTTCAGATAGATATTTTAGATCTTGACATCTATAAATCCTTAGATCCTTCAAGCTGCATGGTAAAATTCCTTTTTGCTCTTTCTGAAACCAAATATGTTTCAAATTTTTTGCAATATCCAACCTCAAAACTACAGCTTTCTTCAACAATGAATGAGTTGTTCGGTATTCCCCAAGATCACTTGCATCCTCCACTTCAAGTCTCAAAGTATTTTCAAATAAATATCCATCATCATCTATACCAATATCTATCCTAAATCTGAAATTGGAGTTACTGAAGTCCAATTCTTTTGGCAAGCACAAGATACTTGGCACATTGATTTCTAAAACCACCAGTTGATTGGAATAAGGAATTAGTTCAGCAAGGCTTGCATTATTATTTGTTACTTCTCCATTTCCTTCCATCGTAGTCGTACATCCCCAATTCTTAAATTCTCCCACGTACAATTCTTCTAGTCGAGATAAACCGGATAATACACCAGTAGCAATTCGCTTTAGAGAATCACATCCCTTCATATCCAGTAACTTTAATCGACTAAGATTTCCTATTTCTGATGGCAACTCCTCGATCTGTGAATTACAAAAGCTAAGAATTTCTAGGTTTCCAAGGGTTCCAATTGCCGACACATCTCCTAAGCGACAATTCTCCAAATTCAACATCTGAAGGTTCTGGAGGATCTGGATAGATGGTGGCAACATCGTCAAGGAGAAGCAACCTTTTTGCAAAGACAACATCTTCAGCTCCTTCATCCCATTAAATAAATTTCCTGAGAACGTTTCTGAATGGTTCAAACATGATAGTCGCAAAAGCTGAAGTTTGGGACACTTCAACTCAGTAGGATGCCCTTTCATTTCTCCAAGTAAAAGAGAAATTGTGGTGTAACTATCACACCTATCCTTCTGTGGCCATTCTTCAAGTCTTGGGTCCAACACTACCATAAAACCATTTTCGACTTTGGATGCAATTGATATGGCAACATCTCGTACAACATCATGCATTTTGACGCATTCGAACTTATGGCTATCCAACAAGAGATTTGATCTTATAAGATTCTTAACTATTGCGTGGACATGTACGCTTGTTTGTTCCACAGTACCCAAGCCTTTAAGAAACCTTTTTGCAACTCCATACCTGACTAAATGTTCAACCGGAATATCATAATCTTCGGGATACAAACAACATAGCAAAAAGCATGATTTGGCTTCGTCACTTTTTAAGTAATTGTAACTGAGCTCTATGCTGGAATATACCTTTAGCTGAAGACCATTGATATTTTCTGGGATAGACATTTTAAGTTGCTGAAGCGTGGCTTTCCACTCATTTTTGTTGCTTTTGTTGCTAAGAGCACCTCCAACTGCCGCAATGGCAAGGGGTGAACCTGCACATTCTTTCACAACCTGTTTTGCAATTGAGATTAGATCGGATCTATTGACACAATCACCTGCCATCTCTACGAAAAGATTCCACGCTTCTTCTTCTGATAAAAGGTCAACTCGAAAAGTCTCTTGAATTTCTATCCCATTGCAAGGTTCTTCGTTTCTTGACGTCAACAAGATTTTGCAACTCTTTTCTTTCAAAGCATAGTAAACTCCAATATCCTCAATATCCTCATTATCAAGTGGTTTCCAAACATCATCCAATATCAAAAGGACTTCCTTATTCTCAGTCAATATTGAATATAATTCATCTGCTCTTCCTTGTAAACTCTCCGCTCTAAGTCTCGTACCTAGCGATTCTGCAAGTTCGCCTTGAATTTTTATGAAGTTTGGATTTTGAGACACCACTGCAATGGCAACTTTATGGAATAAATTATCAGATTCCACTCTTCTCTTAATCTCTTTGGCCATTTTTGTCTTCCCCATCCCTCCCATACCGCATAATGCAATCATGTCGATATTGTCATCCCTTAGAGCATTCAAAACATTTTGAATAGTTGATTTTCGTGATTCAAAATCCTTAAACCATTCTGTGGATGGTGATCTTACTTTCAATGGAGGTGCAATGTTGTACACCCTATCATATTTTTCACCTTCTTCTAGCAACTGAATGATAGCTTGAGTATTCCTCTGAGCTTTCTTACCCAAGGAATAGCGTAGTTTCAGATCCGGACACCAACCATTCAAGCACATCCTATTAGCTTTCACATCTTCTCCAAGGAATTTGTGGATTTCTTCAATTTTTTTCTCCACATTTATCAACCAAGTCTTAACTTCACCTGCGACTACTTCATGATTCCATTGGACTCCATTAATAGATTGTTGCACTGCCTCCTTCTTCTCAAGTATCCTCTGAAATTTCTCTTCAAGAGTTGCGATACTGTTCTTGTAGAAAACAAGATAGCCAAACTGTTTTCCAATTGGACCAATTGAGTAGTTTACTATTAACGAAATAGTATTTTCCATTTTTCCAAAAGTAGTTTTTCTGTTTTTGTAATTTTTTCTTCTAAAAGAACGGGACGAAATCTGCCACCTGCCCATTTACCAATCAAAGAAGCAAAACAGAAAAAAAAAAAGTCAAAAATTGGAATATCAGAGAAAAACAGGCATGTTGTTAGAAAAGAAGGCTATGGCAGGGGACATCGATCTCAACTACCAACACCTTTTTTTTGTATCAAATTCTCTCGTCCATATACTATTTATTATATTCATAAATTAACATCATGGACAAGTATTTACAAAGTTTGCGACCAATTTTAAAAAAGTATTTTTAGTTTTTTGGCATTCATTTACAAGGTAACACATATATCGTGAACAAGTAATTAAAAAGTTTGTGATCAATTAAAAATAATTTTATGCATGCATTAATAAGTGATCGAGGAAGAAGTTAGTAAGAGCATTAGCATTGGTCTATGCATATGCATATATAAAATTACCTTTTTTGTATAACCATTTGGCCATTCAAGCAAAACTCTCACATTGGCTTATGTATATTTAAGACCAAATAATAATAAAATATTATTTTTTTATTATTATTAATTTTTTTCTAAACTCAAAATTTTTATATATATTTTGTAATTAACATCCACTATATACATTTGAGATTAATAATACAAATGCAATAATAAAAAATATAATTTTTTTTATATATCATATTAAAAATATAATAAAATGAAAAAAAAATATATAATATATTATAATAATAAAATGAATGTTTATGTGAAGATTTGTTGTGTTGTTGAGGGAGGGAGAAGAAGAAAAGATTGAGAGAGAAAGAGTGGAAGGAGAGAGAAATAACAATTAAAATATATTTGATGGAGTGAATAGTTGTTATCCAACTGTTCACTGCTAGCCAAATTTAAACATATGCATAAGTCAATGTGAGTGTTTTTTGAGTCATATTATACAAATATGATTTTACATATAGATATACATAGACAAATACTAATGCTATTGAACCTCTTAATTTTGCAAGATCGACGACTTCCTTCAGCTCTTCTGAGTTTCCAGCTTTCCCCCTTTCTCAGACAGACAACCTCAGCCAATTCATCATCTGCAAAAAGAAAGTCGCAAGTGTCTAATTATGATAACATAATATAATAAGGCCATGTACTGCTTTCCGTCGGTCAGTCAAGCAAAGGACCCATTAATCCCATTTATAAAACAAAATATTAATTATTTATACATAATCCTACGTATTGACATGTTATAAGTCATGAAAAGTATAAGGATTTTAAAATTTAAAATTCAAATTAAAAAATAAAATCAAGCTAGTAGATCGATAGCATAATATGATGGCATAATATAATAAGGCAGCTATGTACTGTTTTTCGTCGGTCAGTCAAGCAAAGTTTCCATTAGGATTAATTTAGATGGCTATCTAATCCCATTTAATTTCTTTTGTCTTTTAGTGTCGGCATCCATCATAATACTTTTCCCATTAGGACTGCTTAGTGCTTTTCGCCGGTCAGTCAAGCAAAGGACCCATTCATAATTCCGATCATGTGGCCTGGACTCTGCTGAACATTATCTATCGGCACTACAACATAATTTTTCTTTTGTAACAGAAACAACCATCACAAAAATTAACAAAAACCTCACTAAAGATATTTAGTGACGGTTTGAAACCATCATTTAATATGCATTACAGAAAATATTTGATGACAGTTAATGTTGAACTGTCACTAAAAGTATTTTTAGTGACGATTGGAGGTGTTCCATTTAGAGTAACGTTCGAACATTAAGTTTTTTATGACAGTTAAGATCTATCATAAAAAGTAACGTTCGGATGTAATTATTTACGTCCGAACGTAAACCCAACCAATTGACATTCGAATGACAGGAGTTGACGTTCGTTGATTAGAGTTCGAACATATCATATTTACGTTCAAACGTTTATATGTCAAGACGTTAACTGCATTAAACGTTTGAATTTCCTTTCAAACTTTAACAGATCAATGCTCGAACGTAACGAGTATAGCATTCAGACGTTTGTTTGAATGTTAAAGAAGAAGTGTTTGAACGCCCTTGGTACGTTCGTAGGTTTCTTCAAACGTTAATCGTTTAAACATTTGGACGTTTTGCTCGTTTGAGAGTGAGTACGTTCAAACGTTGACAAGTACGTTCCAACGTTATGTAATAATTTTGTTTAATTACATTCGAACATTTGTTCGAATGTGAACTAATGTTTGAACGTTTTTTATTTACATTCGAACGTACAGATCAGAAATACTAATTTCATAAAATTAAAAAACATACAAATTGTATCATATTATACACCATAAATATTCTACAAAAAATAATGTCTTATAAAGTTTTAAAATTAGATACTAAAAGTTATATACACTAATAAAATAGAGAAAATTCATTTCTTCTTTCCTCGCCCATCGCAATTCTGTTGTAATGACATAACACGCTCCATTTGCACCATCATCTCCTACTATACTTGCTCTTGGACTTCACTGCGTATTATTTTCTCCTGGTCTCTCTGTTAGTCCTGCAAACGAGTCTCTAAATGAGATTGTCGCTCTAAGAGGGACTCCAACTCTTGCTATCTCAACCTCAAATACTCATTCTGGCACCGTGCAACTTCTAAATCTTTGATAAGATTATTAATTTGTGAAGCCGATGAGGATGAGAAGGATGAACCAGAATACTTGAAAGATTGTCCCAAACCTCTTGCCATACTAGACTTGGGCTCGAATACTTGTATGAATGTCTATGTCACTCGAAGAGGATTCCCTAGAAGCTGACTACATCTCCATCATTTTTTCTTGCAATTTGAAAGAAAACACACAATAAGTAACTTATTAAAAGAAATACAAATAAAAAATAAATTATTTACATGTTGCATAATTTATTTAACAAAAGTAACACTGCTTACATAATTATCTGTAGCGGCATGATCCATCTACTCACTACGCTCATTAGTGTGAGCAACAACATAAACATTAACGAGGGAAAAGTTTTCAACATAAGTAGTTTTTCTATTTTTGTAATTTTCTTCTAAAAGAAAGGGACAGAATCTGCCACCTGCCTATTTACCAATCAAAGAAGCAAAACAGAAAAAGAGTAGGACGAAATTTGGAATATCAGAGAAAGCAAGCATGTTGTAAGAAAAGAAGGCTATGTCAGGGGATATCGATCTCAACTACCAACACGTTTTTTGTATCAAATTCTCTCATCTATATACGATTCATTATATCCATAAATTAACATCATGAACAAGTATTTTCAAATTTTAAAAAGTATTTTTAGTTTTTTGGCATTCATTTACAAGGTACGTGACACACATATATATATCGTGAACAAGTAATTAAAAATAACTTTTTGCATGCATTAATAAGTGATCGAGGAAGAAATTAGTAAGAACCTCTTAATTTGGCAAGATCGACGACTTCCTTCAGCTCTTCTGAGTTTCCAGCTTTCCCCCTTTCTCAGACAGACAACCTCAGCCAATCTATCATCTGCAAAAAGAAAGTCGAAAGCGTCCAACTACGCTAGCATAATATAATAAGGCTATGTACTGCGTTTCATCGGTCAGTCAAGCAAAGGACCCATTAATCCCATTTATAAAAAAAAAAAATATATTATTTATACATAATCCTACGTATTGACATGTTATAAGTCATGAAAAGTATAAGGATTTTAAAATTTAAAATTCAAATTAAAAAATAAAAACAAGCTAGTAGATCGATATGTACTGTTTTTCGTCAAAAGCGTCTTAACTATGATATAACATAATATAATAAGGCAGCTATGTACTGTTTTTCGTCGGTCAGTCAAGCAAAGTTCCCATTAGTATTAATTCAGATGGGTATCTAATCCCATTTAATTTCTTTTGTCTTCGTCGGCGTCCATCATAATACTTTTCCATTATTTGATGATACAATTAATATTGATACAGTTAAATGGTAAATATAGATATTCATTCTCGTAACGTTTTAAGGCTATCATGTACTGCTGAGTGCTTTTCGTCGGTCAGTCAAGCAAAGGACCCATTCATAATTCAGATCATGTGGCCTGGACTCTGCTGACCATTATCTATCGGTCAAGTTGGTCAACTATACAAAAAAACTGAAAACATTTCCAGTTTTGAACATCAACTATTTAATTTTATTTGCACATTTTGTTCTCGTAAATAGCCTAAAGAAAGGTTAGAAAAATTATCAAAATTATCCATATCCATCCATGAAAATTAGCAATCATCATAATAAAATTCAAAACAAAAAATAGAAAAAGAGAGATTGAAAAATTCAATATCATCCAAACTCTAAATAAAATAGAAAAAAAGGAAAAAATAGTATGTATCATTGCAGAGCAAAGAACAATCGGTTCTAGAGAAAAAGAGATGCACATCCCTACTTCGGAGGTCAAGGTTCGAGCGCAACGCACTTGAGTTTCAATGGGCAGGCACTAAGTAAGGAATGCCACCAAAGGAAGGGCAACCGAGATACCGAAAAAAGGAATGTCCGCCCTTATTGTGATTACCAAAAGGTGGGAGGGTATAGAATGGAAAAACTGTTGTAACCTTAAGGAAAGAAGAAGTCATGTAAGAAAGTGGAGAATTAGAAAGACTAGTCGTACGTCAAGACTCTCCCTCAAGAATAAGTGGAGAGGACGATCTAGAGAACCCTAGAGGAGTGAAAGCCCGAAGAGAAGGACAGCGCAAAACAACACGAGAGACAATCCTCGCCTATTGGAGCAACCAGTATTCTCCTATTTTTCCAACAATTGAAAAAATAATTTCCATTTTTTCAAAAGTAGTTTTTCTACCAACTGCTCATTTACCAATCAAAGAAGCAAAACAGAAAAGAAAGTCAGTCAAAAATTGGAATATTAGAGAAAAACAAGCATGTTGTAAGAAAAGAAGACTGGCAGGGGACATCGATCTCAACTACCAACACGTTTTTTGTATCAAATTCACTCGTACGTCTATATACGATTCATTATATTCATAAATTAACATCTTGAACAAGTATTTACTAAGTTTGCGACCAATTTTAAAAAGTATTTTTAGTTTTTTGGCATTCATTTACAAGGTACATGACACACATATATCGTGAACAAGTATTTAAAAATAACTTTATGCATGCATTAATAAGTGATCGAGGAAGAAGTTAGTTAGAGCATTAGCATTGGTCTATGCATATGTATATGCAAAATTATCTCTTTTGCATAACTATTTGGCCATTCAAGCAAAACTCTCACATTGGCTTATGTATATTTAAGACCAAATAATAATAAAATATTATTTTATTATTATTATTAATCTTTTTCTAAAATCAAAATTTTTATATATATTTTATAATTAGCATCCACTATATACATTTGAGATTAATAATACAAATGCAATAATAAAAAATATAATTTTTTTATATATTATAATGAAAATATAATAAAATGAAAAAAATATACATAATATATTATAATAATAAAATAAATGTGTATGTGAAGATTTGTTGTGTTGTTGAGGGAGGGAGAAGATGAAAAGATTGAGAGAGAATGAGTGGAAGAAGAGAGAAATAACAATTAAAATATGTTTGATGGAGTGAATAGTTGTTATCCAAATTTGTTGGATAACAAATTTGGAAAAGATTTGTTGGATAACAACTGTTCACTGCTAACCAAATTTATGCATATGCATAAGCCAATGTGGGTGTTTTTTTAAGTCATATTATGCAAATATGATTTTACATATAGATATGCATAGACCAATGCTAGTGCTCTAAGAAAAAATTGAATTATTTATTATATTTTGTATTGAAATTTGAGAAAGTTGTAATAATAAGATGAGAATTTTGTGTTTGAACTTAGTTACCAAACCTAACCTAAATCGAGTGGGAAATTTCCTGCCCACATCTTTGCATGTTCTAACGTAAATAATGCACGTTAGAACGTGAATACAACTAGATTATTAATAGTTGATATTTATTAATAATCTAGTTATATATATATATACTATAGTATATATATATATTATATAACATATTCATAATTACTATACTATATTATATTATATAATATATTATATACACTATATAGTAGTATATATAATATATTATAACAAATATATAACATATTAATATAATACGTTATAACTACTATTATAACTATTGAACATATTTTTTTAATAGTTATTGATTTTTTCAATTTATTTTTGAAAACATTATTCAATTTATGAAAAATGTATTTAATATAATAAGGCAGCTATGTACTGTTTTTCGTCGGTCAGTAAAGCAAAGGACCCATTAGTATTAATTCAGATGGGTATCTAATCCCATTTTCTTGTCTTTTAGTCCATCATAATACTTTTCCACTATTATTATTATTATTATTTTGATGGATATTTTTCCATTATTTGATGATACAGTTAAATGGTAAATATAGATATTCTTTCTTGTAACGTTTTAAGGCTAAGTACTGCTTAGTGCTTTTCGTCGGTCAGTCAAGCAAAGGACCCATTCATAATCCAGATCATGTGGCCTTGACTCTGCTGACCATTATCTATCTGCACTCAAGTTGGTCAACTATACAAAAAAACTAAAAACATTTCCAGTTTTCAACATCAACTATTTAATTTTATTTCTACATTTTGTTTTAGTAAATAGCCTAAAGAAAAGTTGGAAAAATTATCAAAATTATCCATATCCATCCATAAAAATTAGCAATCATCGTAATAAAATTCAAAACAAAAAATAGAGAAAGAGAGATTGAAAAAGTCAATATCATCCAAACTCTAAATAAAATAAAATAAAATAAAAAAGAAAAGAAAAAAATAGTATGTATTATTTGTAACACCCCGCTTAATTAACTACTAGATCAACCCTTAAACATTTTAGATTAGACCTATAATTTTAGGTTATTACTTACATTAGAGTTGATGGTAAGGTTAGCCTTAATCTTAGCACTTAATACCATTAAGTTAATGATTAGAAAAATGAGCTCATTAGTGAATTTAGTGAGGCTTTTAGGACTTTAGAACATCCATGGACCTAGCCCAATATCCTTTCGGCCATAACCTACACACTTGGCCCTTTTTAGTCCATAAGATTCAAAGAGCCATGTTTAGGTTTATTTGATGCCAAAGTTTATTTCACTCTTGCAACCAACTAATGTAATAAAGATCACTTCATAAAACAATATTAAAATGTTGTAGTTGAATTTCAAATTTTACATAACCATCATGAGCAGTAGGATGAGACCGATCCTGAGAAGAACAATTTTTTTTTGGTTTATTTTATTCATTTTTTTATATTTTTAAATATATTTTTAAAAAAAAAATACAACATTATCAAAAAACACTTCTTTAATCACTAAATTAAAATAAATAAATAAATAAAATAAAAACACTCAAGTCATCGATAGCTTGAGTATTTTTTTGAGCTTTCTTACCCAAGGAATAGTGTAGCTTCAGATGTGGACACCAACCATTCAAGCACATCATATTACTTTGACATCTTCTTTAAAGAATTTCTGCACTTCTTCAATTTTTTTCGCCACATTTATCAGCCACGTCTTAACTTCACTTGCAACTACTTCTTGATTCCATTGGGCACCTTCAACAGATTGTTTCACTGCCTCCTCCTTCTCAAGTAGCCTTAGAAATATCTCTTTGAGAATTGCAATACGGCTCTTGTAGAAAACAAGATAGCCAAACTGTTTTCCGATTAGACCGACTGAATAACCTACTATTTTTCTCACGATTAATGAAATAATTTCTATTTTTTCAAAAGCAGTTTTGGCCACCTGCCCATTTACCAATCAAAGAAGCAAAACAGAAAAAAAAAAAAAAAAAAAAAAAAAAAAAAAAAAAAGTCAGTCGAAAATTGGAATATCAGAGAAAAACAAGCATGTTGTAAGAAAAGAAGGCTATGGCAGCGGACATCGATCTCAACTACCAACACGTTTTTTGTATCAAATTCTCTCATCTATATATGATTGATCATTATATTCATAAATTAGCATCATGAACAAGTATTTACAAGTATCTGATTAGAGAGTTGTAGTGTTTTCCATTTTTACGTTTGGATTTAATATCTGAAAGGTAGGAGGTTTGTGCTGTTGAATGAGATTTTGGTATTTCTTAATGCTATGGTTATAGTAATTAGTTTTGGATTTGATTTGTTCATTAAAAATAAAAGAGAGAGAGAGAGAGAGAGAGAGAACAAGTGTTTACAAATTTTAAAAAGTATTTTAAGTTTTTTGGCATTCATTTACAAGGTACGTGACACACATATATCGTGAACAAGTGATTAAAAATAACTTTTTGCATGCATAAATAAGTGATCGAGGAAGAAATTAGTAAGAACCTCTTAATTTTGCAAGATCAATGACTTCCTTCAGCTCTTGATATGAGTTTCCAGCATTCCCTCTTTCTTAGACGTACAGACTACCTCAGCCAATTTGATGCAGGGGGATCCGAGACAGATGATGCTGAACTGTCAGATTGCACCTTAATGGCGCTGAGATACCATGAGTTGGCAGATCAGCGCAAAGGCAGGAATTGATTGTGATATGTTCCTCATTGGGGCCGTTTTGAGTGTGTTTCAGTCTTTTGGCCATAACTTTGGCTACGGGTGTCGGAATCGCACATAAGACCCCAATTCGGAAAGCTCATTTCGATGCGCACGCTGTCCACATCGAGCGTGGCTCTATGTGCCTTTTTTTCGACCTCAAATTCTACTGTTTTCCCCTCCGAATCACTAGTTTTAGTTATTTTTTACTATTTATGGTAATTTTTCGCTTGTCAGTTAGGAAGTCGTTTTAAATCCGATTTGGGCCGGATTTTTTGCAGATTGCTTATTTTATTTTGAATTTCAATTTAGAGTGATTTCTGAGATTTGCTATTTTTGGAAAAATTCGGATAAACACGATTTTTGGCTATAACAGTCCGGCTTGTGGACTGATTTGGATGATTTGGTTGGATTTTATAATATTCCGTTAAACCCTAGAGACTTTTCTCTCTGGTTTTGGACGAATTTTCTCCTGTGAATCATCTGTTGGAACTAGTTTGCAGGATAATCGTTATCCTGTCCGGCGTCACAATCTATCATCTGCAAAAAGAAAGTCAAAAGTGTCTAACTCTATGATAACATAATATAATAAGGCTATGATAACATAACTCAAGCAAAGGACCCATTCATAGTATCTATCGGTCAAGTTGGTCAACTATACAAAAAAACTAAAAACATTTCCAGTTTTGCATGTCCTTGTATGTCCGCAGTGGGCCTCTTTGTTCTTGTTTATCCATAGATACCAAGATAGCATTCTTATCCATCCATACTTAGCTCAACCATCCGTAGTCACTTTTAATCAATTAAAATAGGAACCCAATTAGGCCAAATAGATCAACTAATAAATCATCTGGATCCGAACATAACACGCTTAAAAAAAATAATAAAACAAAATTATGAGAATTAAAATTATTTTATCTCTTCTATTATTGGACAGTAAGATAGGGGTTATACGAGAAAACAAAACTAGATTCACAATTAAAGCTATATTCTCAGATCCACAACTGAAACTTCATCCCAAAAAATAGCCAAAAAAAAAAGGATAACTCATGGTATTTCAAACTTGATTACATATTTGTTCTTATTAAATGTAATCGGTCCGGACCCATTAGTCCATGGGCGAATTTTTGGATAGGAATGAAAATTTCAATTTACGGATTTTCCAAACTAAGATCGGAACGATTCCCCTATAGTCCAGTCTAGACCATTATCTATCGGTCCAATTGATCAATTCAGTCCAATTCGATCCAAGCTAGTGCAAAATGGGTCAAACATACCAAAAATTCTAAAATTACATTCTAATGTTTATTTTCGGCCCAATTATACAAAAAAACTATAAGAAAAAAATCAATTTTGAACATCAACTATTTAACCTTATTTGCACATTTTGTTCTTGTCAATAGCCTAAAGAAAAGTTGGAAAGATTATCAAAATTATCCATATCCATCCATCAAAATTAGAAATCATCATAATAAAATTACAAACAAAAAATAGAGAAATAGAGATTGAAAAATTCAATATTATCCAAACTCTAAATAAAATTAAATAAAATAGAAAAGAAAAGGAAAAAAATATTTTTTTATCATTGTAGAGCAAAGAACAATCGGTTCTAAAGAAAAAGAGAAGCACATCCCTCCTTTGGAGGTTAAGGTTCGAGAGCAACGCACTCGAGTTTCAATGTGTAGGTGCTAAGTAATGAATGCCAGCAAAGGAAGGGAAACCAAGATATGGAAAAAAAGAATGTCCACCCCTTATTGTGATTACCACAAAATGGGAGGGCATAGGACAGACAACAATCGTAAACTTAAGAAAAGAATAGAAGCCATGTAAGAAAGTGGAGAATTAGAAAGACTAGTTGCACGTCAAGACTCACTCTCACAAATAAGTGGAGGGGACGATCTAGGGAACCCTAGAGGAGCGAAAGCCCGAAGAGAATAAGGACAATGCAAAACAACGTGAGAGACAATCCTCACCACAACCCAACCGAGAATAACACTCCATCTAGGGCGAGATCTGAACTATAGCAGGAAGATATTTCAATGGAGCATCTACCTCATCTAGTAGGAAGGCCTATGCCTGGAAAGAAATATACAAAGAAATCTTTGCATTAAAAAGGCCACCCAAGCAAGCTAGAATCCAAACTGCTTCCATTTCATATGGCAAGGAGGATTATGAAGGCATACAATACCCCCAACGACGATGCCTTGGTAGTAACGCAACTTGTCGCCAACTATACCACCTGAAGGATCTTGATGAATCATAGAAGTTTGACTAATTTCCTCTTCTGGGACGTGTTCGTGAAAATAGGGATTGATCTCGACCAACTACGACTATCGTTGACACCGTTAAAAGGGTTTCTGGGGAACAGTCCAGCCCATAGACATTATCACGCTGCCCATAACCGTTGGAACTACCAAGACAGATTTCCTAATGGTAAAAGATCATTCCTCTTATAATGTGATCATTGGACAACCAACTTTGAATAGTCTGAAAGCCGTCACCTCCACTTATCACCTAAAGATGAAGTTCCTAACAAAAACAGAATTTGAAGAAGTGAAAGGAGAACGAGTGTTGAAGAGATAATGTTACATACAAGAACTCAAGAACGGAGGAAAAGATGTGCCTTCGATGGAAATGGAGGAGTCGGTAGAAGTCGTTCCCTTGCTACCCAAACTCATCGAACAAGGAATCGAGACATGGGATGAAGGCAGTTTGAAACAAGAGGAAGTAGATGAGCCCCTCAAATTGTTAGCCTTGGATCAAAGCAAACTAAGAGCGAAAATAAGGATTGGGACGAAATTGAACCTGAGGTCAAGTGGCAACTAAAGCAACTCCTGGAAGAAAACAAAGATGTGTTCGCTTGGAGCAATAAAGACATGCCTAGTCTCAATGCCGAAGCAAGCTGGATTCATACGAGAAGTACATTACTCGGAATGGCTCTCCAAATGTGGTCCTGGTAAATAAATCCAACAGCAAATAAAAGATGTGTGTGAATTTCACGGATTTAAACCAGGCATGTCCAAATGATAGTTTTCTCCTGCCATGAATCGATTTGATAGTCAACTCCACGATAGGCCATCGGATGTTAAGCTTCATAGATACCTACTTTGGACAATCAAATTCAAATGCACTAAAGTGACCAGGAGAAGATATCATTCAACACTAACCGAGGTTTGTATTGCTACCAAGTATTGTCTTTCAAGTTGAAAAACATCGAAGCTACGTACCAAAGGCTTGTCAATCACATGTTCAAAGACCAAATCTGGAGGAGCATGGAAGTCTATGTAGATGATTTGTTGGTCAAAAACACAAGACTTGAAAGGCATATTGAAGATTTGTGAGACCCAAGGGACAAGATCCAAAAGGGCCATATAACCTCAAAGAGTTAGACTCCTCGTCAATAAAGGATGGAATGGGGTCACTTGCCCATCCAAAGAGATGGGGTGAAGAAGTCAGGAGAGGTTATGTCAAAAAGGTGGCACTGGCCAAAACCACAAACCCACCCTCCTCCAAAATTTGAATTTTGGAGATGCCATGGATCGACACCAAGTAGGGGCGGTCTGTTTTGATCTAGACCGAACCACTAGATCCAGTCAGTTTTCATGGTCCAAACTGAAAAATGTTTCACCCCTACTTCAAGATTCGTGAGCGAAAAAAACTCCTCCCCTAAGCGGCGAAATATTGAAGGGCAATGAAGGTATAGAAACCCGATCCCCACTATGGTCAGCATTTTAAGGGCCATTGCGAGATAATCCCCAAGGATTAAAGGGGAGTTTCCCTGTAATAGCCCGGCAAAAATTCAATGGATGAATTTCTTTAGAATATTGAAATGAAATATTTGAGGAACGTAAGCTACTTTCTTGGCCTTGAGGTCACATGAAGTGCAAATAGTTATAATCTTTTTTAAGCTAAATATGCTTCGATGTACTTTCTAATATTGCATTGACTGATAACAAGACAACTAGCAATTCTCTTGAATACAATGCTAAATTTCATGCCACTGATGGCGAACCTCTTTCAGATCCCATCCTTTATAGATAATTAGTTGTTAGTCTCATTTTCCTTACTGTTACAAAACCATATATTTTTTATATTGTTCATTTGGCCAGTCAATTTATTAGTGCACCACATTACACTCATTATGATGTTATTCTTTGAATTTTGAATTTTACATTATGTTAAGGAGACTTTATTACGTGTACTTCACTTCTCATCTCATTTTTTCTTCAGCTCTGGGCTTATTCTAATATTGATTTGGGAAGTGATCCCATTGATCATTGCTCCACCATTGGTTATTAGGCTATTACTTCTTCCTTCAAACATTTATGATTCCTTGGTGCAAGAAGAAATAGTAAGGTATCTCTCAATCTAGTATTGAGGCTAAGTATCGCACATTTGCCAACACCACCTCTAAACTCATGTGGCTTCGATGACTCTTGACAGACATGGGCATTCCACAAAAGAATATTGACATTGGATTGTCTATTTTTTTAGCTTAAGTTTTGCTAAAAGTGGCATATTGTCTATTTTAGTTAATCTAGAGTATCTAGTTCCT
Source organism: Cyclocarya paliurus (assembly GCA_029856935.1). Classification (NCBI taxonomy): domain Eukaryota; kingdom Viridiplantae; phylum Streptophyta; class Magnoliopsida; order Fagales; family Juglandaceae; genus Cyclocarya; species Cyclocarya paliurus. The sequence continues at coordinate 13,584,117 of CM056959.1, read as the reverse complement.
ATACATTGACATTGGATTATCTATAAATATGGTTGGATTGTAAAAATAATAATTTTTAGTATTTATTTATTATTTCTTCATGTTGAAAGAAAAATAAGGAAATGATCAACATTGAATAAAAGTTGATGAGATGAGATGAGAACTAAAATTTGAATCAAATATTATTAGAATATGATTTGTTAATATTAATTTTGTTTTGAAATTTGAAAAGTTAAATTGTTTATTATATTTGTGTGGACGTTTGGAAAAGTTTTAATGATTATATAAGATGAGATGTGTTAAGGACGTGTTTCATCGCTGCACACTCTCAACCTCCCGCAACCAAAGAGTAAGAGGACTTGGGGGTAAAGGGGACCATCTAATGCCTAAGTCAGTCACGATATGTGTAATCTCAAAGCCAAAGATATTCGAGACCAACATTAGCGTATCTAACCTCTTTAAAATAGAGAGTTTGCCTTCTTGGGACCCTTCGGGTTAACTGCCTCATCTATTATTTGAAACTTGAGTCCCCGTTCTTCTGAATTATCCATTTGTTTCGAATGGATGAACATCTTAACAATATTGGGATAATATAAGGGTATTCTCTTTGTTGATTCAACATGAACTCTGCTAGGTCAAGGGTGTTTAAACCTCAAGTGTCTTGTTGGGCTGTGAAGGTCCAAGCCCAGGGAGTCACCCCACGGGCCCCTATGGTGGTATTAAAGCTCTTTCAATTACCCCGCGAAGTCTTATTGCATATTGTGGGCTAGGACTTTTACGTTGGGTGTCTTTAGGTTCCTTCGGTTGAATTACTTTGTTCCATTCCTCTTGGGCCAATAGTAGCCTGCCCTCATGACTTTCACCACCAATGACCTTCCTCCTAAATGGTTCCCACAAACGCTTTCATGCACTTCCCTTATTACATATTCGACTTCCTCTTTCGATATGCATCTCAGCAATGGGCTCGAGAAACAACATTTATACAACATCTAGTCTATCAAGGAGAACCAAGCTACTCTGTTTCTTACTTTCCTTGCCTCATCTCGAGAAGCAGGTAGCTCCCCCTCCTTCAAGTACTTGATGATGTCATCTGCTCACTCTACCAAACTTTCATAGATACCAAAAATTTCTTCCCCTATTGTTGCCACATCTATTGTCCTGAGGATCACTTCCCATGGCAACGCCTTCCAATTGTCCCCCTTGGGAATTTGTTCAATCCGAAAATATTGGAACTAACGGGATTTCTCTTGGACGTGATGGAGGTACCTTATTAGTTTTGGTCCCTTCACTAAATATTCTCCTGTGATCTGGTTGACTACTACTTTAAAGTCTACTTTCATCGTTATCGACCTTCCCCCCTAGATTTCAGCTCTGGTTAATCCCATGAGTACTGCCTCATACGGCGCCAACTATTAAGGACGTGTTTCACCGCTGCACACTCTCGACCTCCTGCAACCAAAGAGTAAGAGGACTTGGGGGGTAAATGGGGCCTCTGATACCTAAGTCAGTCACGGTATGTGTAATCTCAAAGCCAAAGATATTTCAGACTTTCATTAGCGAACCTGACCTCTTTAAATAAAGAGTTTGACTTCTTTGGACCCTCTGGGTTAACATCTCATCTATTATTTGAAACTTGAATCCCTGTTCTTCTAAGTTATTCATCTGTTTTGAATGGATGAACATCTTAAGAATATTGGGATAATAGACGGATATTCTCTTTGTTGATTCAACTTGAACCCTGCTGGGTCAGGGGGTGTTTAAGCCTCAAGTGTCTTGCTAGGCCGTGGAGGTCTAGACCCATAGAGTCACCCCACGGGCCCTTATGGTGGTATTAAGCCCTTCCAAGATGAGATGAGACCAAACCATATGCCGTGACTTTAATAATTCTCCCAAGTGTAGGGTTGTCACACAGTAATAACTCGGTGAGTCCGAGATCAGATCCATAGGGAAGGGTGTAGAATTGCAATCCAAAGCAAGAAAATCAAATAGAATAAGAAAACTTAATAGAAAATATTATCAAGAGTTGATTGAGTTGCTGAAAATAAAAAAGCCAAAACTATAGAGAAAAATATCAATATCTTAAAACACTAAGGTTTCGAGATTCGCACAAAACACATCTAATGATAGTTTTAACAATTTATTTTATAACTCAACTAAAATTCATACGAAGAATGATCTTAGTCTGATGATTTAGTCATAAAGCACATATTACTTTTCAAATATAGTTTCATGAATTGGATTGATTTTAGGCAAAACAAATATAGAGAATTTATGCGCAAGGTATTTTAAGCATTGCCCGAAGTCTACAATAAATCAAAAAATTATACAAAATAAATCTCTTTTCTAGAATGGTAAATCAATCAGAAAACACCAGAACTTAAATATAAAAACCATAAATAGATTGTTAAGAACATACTAAAAAATGGTTGGGCTATACCCTAACCTTAGCAGGGTATAGCCCAACTAAAATTAAACAATAAACTAAAATTGTTCCTGGCCTCCTCCCACTCAATTTTTGTCCAGTGGTATGCTTCCCCTAGGTATAAAAGAAACCCTAACATTTTCATGATTCTCGTATAAAAAATGGCCTAACTTTTAGAACTTGGATTGGCAGCAGCGTATGCACTTCAAGAGTTAGAATTTAGACATCCTTATTGATACTAATTTGTAGCCCTTTAAGATATCTTTCCAACGCATCAAGAATCACATCAATCGGATGTTTGAGTGAAAAATTATGATCAAAATACTAATGTATGTCCAGGCTGTCTTCTAGCACCTTTCGGACTTGGACTCCTTGCTATTTCTTTTATGATTTCTTTCTTTTTTTTCTTGATCTAAATTACTCTCAAACCCTACAAAAATATATTTATGCATTAAGACTCATTTTAAGTACAAACTTAAGAAAAGAACTTTATTCTAAAACAACCTATAATATGCATGAATTAACATAAACTAAATATAATAAAGCTCTCTACTAATGAGATAAATGTGCAAAACTAAGCTATTATCACCATCCTTGAAGCTAATTACAACGATGCAACTCTAAAAAACTTTTCTCATGAAAACTTCATGTAGACATTTTTTTTAATAGACTAATCATCGAAAAAACAAATAGTGGTTGCATGAAAAGATCATCTTAATACATCACAAAAGTTGAGGGGAGCCGGTCCATGGACTCAAGCTCATCCTTTATAGCTCCTTCTCAACACAAACATCTCATCCTCATTCAATAAAAGGCCAGAATAAAAATGAATACAGCAATATTTGTATTCATATTACAACTTCAGCTCGGCCACCTTCTTCCTCTGCTATTCAAGGAATATGGGCTTGTTGTGCTAAACAACACCAATGCCAGAAGAAGCATTTGTCTGAAAACGAAGCTCTTGAAGTTTTTAAAACCAAACACATGAATTAATACTGCAAATATAAATCAAAACAGCTTGTTATGAACAAGCAAGACCCTTAGCATCAATATGGGAGCAAACCAGCATATCAACCCATGTATTTACAATGCAAATGGAGCTGTGCCTTGATGGCCAAAAGAAACACACAAAGCAGTAAATTTAGAATCAAGGGTCTTTATGACATAAATATGAGAAATGTTTTACAAAAGGATTTCAAAAAATTAAATGTACAAACTGACGTAGTTTGATATGTTACATCAGATTATAAAATTATTTTATTTTATTACAAAGTAGATTAAACGTACATATTATATGAACCCACTTTGGATTTTACTTTTGTATTTTTTTTTTGTTTTTGTGTCTATGACACTTCTCAATAAATATCAGTACCAAGCGAAAAATAAAATATAATTTTTTATTGTGTTAAGGGATTATAGAATTAATAACAAATATTATTACATGCTGAGACGATAAATATTGGATTAGTAGCAGTATCCGTGTTTAGTTCTCAACATGAATTACATGTTTCAATATGGAGACTATCTTTTGTATATTTTTATTGGCTACTGATCCTATAAAGATATGAAGACCATATTTTATTATCATTTTCTGAGAGTTAATTACATGACAACTTCTCAATTGGATTAGTCTGATTAAAGAAGAATATTTACATTATATATTATAACTTTTTCTACAAGGTTCGATGATAAAAAATAAAATAAAATAAAATAAAAAAATGTATGTTCTATATAATAATTTAAAAGGTTACTTAAATAAATATTAGATAATTTAGAATTTTAGAAGTCTCGAACCCTTGATATTCCGTTTCTTATTTTCTAAAATATTCATTTAATTTCTTTAAGAAAAATAAAATTGATATGTGGCAGTTAAACTTCTCCAACGTATTTTTCCATTAAAAATTGATAAATAAAAAATTAACATTCTATTTCAATCGAAATTTCCTAATAAAACACTATAAATTATTTCTCAATTAATAAATTGCACACCAAAAAATAAAAGGAAAAAGGAAAAGAAATTAGACCACCAACGTGATACAACACTTCCAGTTATAAAAAAACAATTTAGTAAAAAATTTAATTACTAATTTAATATATTACCCACAGCTCACAAATATATTCTTTTAAAAAAAAATTCTCGATGACAAGAATTATGTGAATTCTCTCAATCAAACCTATTTGTTTTTATCTAGATGTTATTACAAAGATGAAAATTGCTATCATGTTTATATTTTGCTCCATCGACATGATATTAGCATGTGGTGTCGTGTGAATTAAAATTTTCTTTCGCGTTAGGAGACGCATTAATTAATATATTCGACACAACTCACACATGCACTTCTATTTTAAAAGGAAAAAGCTATCTTGCCTTTCAAGTTATACCGTTTAAATGTATAGTTTGATAAATTTTTATTTTTATTTTTATTTTTTTTACTTAATGATTAATAAAGTAATTTTAAGTGTATTGATGTAATTTTTTAATTTTTAAAAATATTTAAATATATTAAAAATTTGTGAAAGGAAAAATGGAAAAAAAAGAAGAGTAACTAGCAGTCATTTGGAGCGGTACTACTCTACTGCCTGAGTAGCACCACTCATTTTAAAATTATCCGATCAAGCATATCCTTAAAAATATTCGTTTTTTTCTCCGATGTCAAGAATTATGTGAATTCTCGCAATCAAACCTAATTTTTCTATCTAAAAATTATTAAACAGAATCCCTCCCTCTTTAATATCTTTTATTTAAAATTTAAAATTTCTTTGTACATTAATTGCAATGATCAAATTTATAGAAATAATATTTGTAGTCTTAGGCTATGTAAATTTTTGCGCACTCTATTTGAAACTTAATTACATGAAAACCTTACTTTTTTACCAGTATATCCTTCTTCTTTTTTTCCAAATAGAGCATGCAATGCTTGCACTCTCTAGATCTATATATAGAATTACTCATAAATTTAAAATATAATAGTGCTTTTTAATACAATAAAATACATTTTCGGCCCATTTTTTCAATTTTTTATTTTTTAAGAAAGAAGAGCAAATCCAATAATGATGAGAGTTAATACAGTATGAGAAATATAAGATGAGAATGTACTATAAAAGAAATGCTGACAAACGATATTTACACAATTTTACGATTTACAATATCATATTTAAATCCCTAAAATTTCAAGATTTAATATAAAAGAAAGATAAATATAAAATAAATTTCAAATTACTTAATACTAAAAATAATTATATGAGTAATAATAATGTTATAGAATTTATTGTTTATTATTTTGAATTCTAAGATAAATAATAAATAGATAAATTTATTATTACTTTCTAAGATAAATTCAAAAACAATAAATAGATTTTTGATTTTTTCAATCTTATGTAGTGATTGTGTATTCAGAGAAATTTTCTTTTACCATCCAGGCATCCTAAACCCTTCAATGAAGAAGTCAACTGAAAAATGAGTGATTTGGCTAAGCAGATATCCTAATTCTATCAAAATAAAAGAAAAATGGTCTGTATAATTTTAGATGTGCAAGCTTGTTTCAGTCACTTTAAAAAAAAGCTAGTCACGCACAAGATCCACATAAAAAATCACTTTTTCATGAAGAGTCTAATTTTTTAAAATACTGTATAGAACGCGCACACTAAAATACTACGAGTAATATTAAATGATACATATAGTTCTAAGAGAATTATCATTGGATTCCCCATAATTTAACTAAAAAGTACATTTTCTAAAACTTTTCTTTAAATTTTACTCATCTTTCAAAAACCTTCTACATCTCATTCATCAGCCTTATCTCTATTCTATTAAATAATATTTCTCTATTATTTCTTTATTATTTTTTTCTCTCATTTCCATTTACAATCTTAACTACTAACTCTTTTGTCTTATTATCTTCTTTTCAAATATCATATTTCACTAAATACTTATACGATTTTGACTACCGAATACAGTATTATTTTTCAAACTGAAATCCGTATTATAAAAATAGTAATTTTTTTTTAATATTTACATTTTCTAACGGTAACATTTTGAACCCCTACCTCCAACGGTAACATTTTGAATTCTTACCTCTAACGGTAATTTTTTTTATCTTTTCTCCAATAGTAACTTTTTTTCTTTTCTCTCAAATGGTAACATTTTTTGTTCTATATGTAACGATAACTTTTTCCTTTATAAATACGCATTCTGCTTGCATTCAGATTCTCACAAACTCAAGTCTCATTTGATCTAAAGAACTGAAATTCAACAGTCTCCCCTAATTGAACATCAATGGTTATTATTTTTCCAACAATAGACCTGTCATATAATGATTTGTTTTTTCCGCCATTTTAGTAGTGATAATATTTGAGTTAATTACGGTTGTTTCGTATTTCCTTCATGTTAGTAGTGGCTATATTTGAGTGTGCATCTGTAATAGTTTCTGAAATTGTAATGGCCAATTTCCTTATTTGAACATTTAAATTTAGACAATCCAAATACAATTAAACTGTCTTAGTATCAATAATATTTTCATACATCATTGTTTGAAACAGAAAATAAATAAATAAATTGTGAAAAAATTCTTAATTTTTTATCAATCCAAATGTGCAAGATCATTGCGTTTCACCATGATTTTCCTCTGCAGTTCCTCAAAATATAACTGTTGTAGAGCTGGCATGGCACTAACGTCCATCATCATAATGTTCCGATTCGTTTCCTTCTTGGCGAGCTTTACTTTCTCCACCTCCAACCTCAGTCTTTCATCCTCTTGACGGATTTTATTTACCTCTTTTTCCTTATCATATTTCATCTTCTCGGCCTTGAGGCTATAAAACTCTTTCTCTTGAGCACGTGACTCCTCCAAAAGCGTATACTTCAGCCTGCTGAGCACAACGATCTCCTCTCCTGCCATGCCTTTGGCCTTTCATTTTCCTTTCTCAGCTTCCCTTTCTATTGGTCGGTCTAATTCGATCACATCATTATCCATCACCATATCCGATCCGAGATCAAAAACTGAATCTATCGTCTCAGAGCGCAAACATTGAGTCGAGGTCGGGACGGGGATATCGTCTTCCATCGCTTTGGATCCTCCTTTGTGGAACTCCAAATCTATTTAAGTTGGTCCTTCAACAGGTGCCAACAATGCTCGAATTGGAAGGAGTATTTCTCTAGTGATTGGTACATAATCTTGGCCTTGTCATACTAGCATGTAAATAAAATAATGACATGTTAAACCAATGTGAAAAAAAAAAACTAATTATTCGTAACTCAAGTAAGAATATGGATATTTACCTTGTCTTGCTCGGTCATGCCACTCTGATTCAACCCTTCAAGAGCTAGTTTTACACAAAATTTGTTTGTCGCCTTTTGAATAACTGACCATCAATGTATTAAAGACTTTATTGTCCGGTCATTTGTGGTTTTTTTAAATTGCTCGAAGTATTCAAAAATGTTTTCCCAGAGTTGGGAGTGTTTTTAGTCTGTTCCCTAAATGGCATCAAGGCTACAATTAAGCTATGCAGAGACAAGTAACTTGTCTTCTTCATGGATGAAGTTCGCACCCCTGACTGATTTCCTAACTCCGATAGGATTGTTACGAGGTAGGGGTGGAGAGTCATCAACAGTCATAGGAGAGTTTCCACTTTGCCTATCGTAAGTGGGATCTAGTTGAAGATCTTGACTTAGGAGGTTGGTGAAGTACATATAGTTAGGGTCTTGTGAATCCATATCTAAAAATGCATTGAAATGTTAGAAACGTAACTATGAAGTTTGGAATTTTTCCATTGCCAGCTCAAGAACCGAATGATAACATCTACGAAATTTGGCCACCCTCTCATGGCTAAACAACCGGTTGCCACTACTTGTTGGCCATCCGGATTACTTAGCCATTGAGGAAATGACCATAATTAGTGTATCCCCACCACGGTTTGTCATCATCACAGCGAGGAAATTTAATTTACAACATTACTTTTCTATCACAAAATAACACAAAACAATGACACAGCAAAAAGCAACTGTACAGAACTGACCAATTCACGTATTCACACAAAACAACAACCAAACAGCATGCAAATCACAATAATGCTAAATAAGAGCATTCTCATTGGATTCCCATAAAATTCTGAAAATATAGAAATAAATGGGGTTCAGAATGGTGGAAATATTGACAGAATGTGTAACCAAGGAGCCATTCACATCGAATGGCTGCAAAACCCCACTCAAACGTCCATTGCCTTTTTTGGAAAGTACTACAAACTGCAATATGGCAATTCGGGTGAGGATTACCCCGCCATATTAATGGGGCCCTATTAACACTTATGAATTAACTCACACTATAACACCATCATCACAACCTAATAACAGCCCCCTCCCCCGAGAAATACGAAACACTGCAAAGAAACCCAACAACACAAATCAAGTAACCCATGGAAAGAGCAATGAAATATAATTGGTTTAAGGAACCTAAATTACATTTTTTGGATATCATGAAATTTACATAATTGGTTTAAGGAAGCCGTGATGGACTGATGTATAAGGAACATATTTTGGGATTAGAACATTTGGTTTAGATCAGTTCTAGGCTATTCACAAAGAAAACCCGATGCCTATCTATATATAGGCATTGCAAACAGAAGTGATGTGATGATTTCATGAATTCTACAAAGCAACAAGTCCAACCTCCCTCATCATAATATTCAAAAAGCAATTTGCAAACGAAATGCAAGTGCAAAGTACGTGTTTTTTAAACAGAAAGGGATTATTAATCTTTATAATATTGAAGCCAAGTGTTGCATGTCTTGTTGACATCCTCAATTAATGCATGTCATATATATTTAATTGCAACTAGCTTTAATTTGTTTAAGTTTGAGCCTTCTTAATAATTAGTGTTTTCCTATGTTTTATATATATATAGTCATATCGTGCACATGTTAACATCATGAATTAGTTGAGAATTATTCACTAATGCATGCAAAAATTGAGTACTTCCAAGCTAATTGTTTAGGATATGATCTTATTTTGGGGAGAAATTTATACTAGCTATGAACTTGCATATATATATAGTCTCCTAGTGCAGAAAGCTAATCTCCCTTGCAATTCGTAGTACTACTTTTTTTCCTTGTCATATATTAATTACTGATGCATGACGCTTGGTTCCCAAACTGTTCTGTGCTACCTAGCTATATTAGTATATAGTGCTTTCCGATATATATATCTACCAAATCATGATTATCATTGAATGAAAATCTAACTCCACTTGAAGTCCATGATCATCATGAGTACCATATCTAAAGAAGCATACGTATCAAAAAGACATATATCTGAAGAAATATAACTTTCTATAGTAACAATGGAATCAAACTGCATTTGCCTCCATATGCAACCGTAAACATCCTCCAACTGAAGGCTCTATATGACCAAATACGATCACTAGGAATTTTACTAATTAGGAGTAATTCAATAAATAACATTGGATTTTTGCAGCAACCAAACAGCGGTGAGAAAAATGAGAGCAAAATTGGAAATATCATATTCAACCACAACACAAAACAAATTTCACAACCATATAAGTCCATAAGTCACATCTCATAGAAAGTGAAAGAAAAAACATCTATACAGAGTAATTTAAAAAAAAACATCTACAAAACATCATCAATTTCTCGGCAGTTAAACACTCAACACAGCCAACCAAAATACAGACAAATCAATGGCAACACAAGGTCAAAATGAGAACTGGTTTCCTCAAACAAAGCCCAAAATGAGAATGACTAAACGAGAGTGACAAAAAATAAAAATAAAAATTGAACCAATCTAAAAGCATCTCAACATTCTCGACAGCCAAACATTAAAGAGATAGCCGACGTAGAGCACCAAATTGTAAGCTCTCCATTGCATACTTACCTTGATCATGGCCTCGGGAGGAAGAAAAATGGGAAAAGGGAAACAGAGAAGGAGAGAGGTATGAAGTGGGAAAAAATTTTCGACAATAAGGCAAAAGGGCTGCGAAATTTGGTGTTGCGAAATCAAAGTATCAAAATTTTGAAGAAATCGAAATCAAAACTTATAAAATTTGCCGATGGAGTGGGGTTGTGATCGTTAGTGTTTCAAGGGAGGGGTCAATGCTGAGAGAGAAGAAGAAGCGGGACGAAAGACTCTAGAATGCGATGAGGAGCTACAGTTGTTCCCCAACAACTATAGATGTAAAGAATAGAAGAGGAGAAAAATACTTCTTTGTTTTAACTAACTTGCAGTCTTACGTACAGTTGTGCCTTTATATAGGACTTGATAAAAGAGCACGAAAAATAATAAGACTAAATTTATCTAACTCTAATAGTAGATCCTCTAATAGTAGATCCTGTAAACTTAAACTGCAAAATGGAGAATCCAATAGGAAGCGGTTTTTCTCCAAAATCCTAAATTTATCTCCAAATTATAGGGATAGATCCCATATGGGGAATCCAATGGGGATGTTCTATGATGTGCAAGTCGCGCACTTTCTTTGAAAAAAAGTAGGATCCATCATTTAAAAAAAAAAAAAATTTTATGTGAGTTATAGATTTACCCACTTTTTTCAAAAAAATCGTACGAGACTTGTACATCCTAATATGAAAATATTATTTCTCTAAAAGAAAAAGTCCAGCATGAGACCCAAATAATAAAATCTATTTTTTTTTGTAATAAATAAAAGTAAATCTCCAAAATGACATGACATCATATAATACATTAAATCTACTTTATAATAATAATAATTTTAATATTTAATACCATATTAGACCACATTTCTCTAAAATATATATCTACTATTACCCAATTAAAAACTAGGATTTATTTTTATTCTTACTTGCAAACAATTTCTTAATTTTTATTTTATTTTTCTGAAGTAGGAACGACTTAAATATCCCATGAAACCAGTTACCAGTCTTCTCCTCCCAGCTCAAGTTATGGAAGCCCCAGCTGTGCATACAATCCGACGTGGCGTTTCTCCTCCTACTCCTCCAAAATCCAAACGATTTCCCGCTGGGAGAAACAGAAAACGAATCTTGAATCGTACTTATCCTGGGAATTAAATTCCTCCCAACATGGATTATTCAATTCCAGACGGGAATAAGTAGATTCAATCTCTCTTCGACCCTGCAACTTCTTATTCTCATCAATTATTGTTAATGGCCAACCTGTGAATCGCGTCGCTTCGGGAATCCCATTTCTCTCCTTCCACCGGTCAGCACTCCGTCCTATTTAATTTCACCATGCGTATTTCCAAGAAACCCGTTTCCTTTTGCCTCTCCCTCTTCTCTCCCACAATCACTTCCCGGATTCCACTTCACTCTGGAACACGAAGAGCAATTCGCGCCGCAGGTTCGTTTCCGTAGTTGGGTCTTGTCCCATTGGTACAATGGTTCATTACAGTCTTTCTTCGAGAATGGTTCGATTTTTTTTTTTTCTTGATTGTTGAAAATTATGGGTTTATTCTGGGTCGGTGAGGCTGACGATTATTGTGGGCTTACGGTTCTATTAATGTCTGTCACTATGCTTTCTATTCTTGGCACACTAATCTCGCCAGTACTTTGGTGAAAGCTTGGTTGTTACGTGGAGGGTTGGTCTAGATTATGAGGTTGTAGTGTATGAAGATTCGAACCGGTATTGTATTAGTTGGTAGGTCGTTCTGGGAGCAAAAAGATTATTTGGTTTTTAATTGAGGAATTGGATTTTTAGGTGTTTCTTGGAACGTAGCTTGGATGATTCCTATAGTCGGAACTTAGCGTGGTGCACTTTGTGCTCTTTTTGATTGACAACACAGGTAAGAACTGAAAGGTTTTCTTTGGCGGGAAAAGATTGTTTATCATTTTCATATGGGAACACTGTATTCTGTGATTTTGGCGGTTGGATTTAGAGCAGTTCATTTTGAATTTTCGATTGGATCAGACAGGCCTGCCAGTTACCTAAAATGAGAAAGTTTTGAACTATTAGTTATTCAGTTATATTGTATGTGCATTATTGTTTATGCATACAAAAATGTGATTGGTTTTGTTTGTATATGGTGGTATCCATATAAAGGTGATGTATGCATAAATTAATCGGAAATTCAGAATAAAAGTTTTAGGTTCTTTATGGGGATTTTAGTGTGGGCATTTGATTTAATCTACGAAGTTTTTATTTTGTAGGATTTGAAGTGATAAATTATGTATAATGTAGAAATATCAAATTCGGAGCTTTGTTGATTTAACTGATGATTCTTTTAGTAGATGTGTGTTTCTTGGAAAATATTTTGTGTTGAAAATATATTTTGGGAATTTGTAAATGGTATTGGCATCAACAATATGCATGAAAAAATGCATAAATGCATTATGTGGCCTTGACTTTTGCTATTATATTGATATCATTCTCAATCACCAACAGAAGCTAATCTTTTGTTTACCCCTCCTCTCCCCTTGCTAAAAAGTATCAGGAGCAAGTCAATTACAGGCCAGCCATCCAATGGACGAGAGCCACAGGACTTTCGTAGGTGAAAAATCACCAAATGTTCTTCATATGGCAAGCAGTGATGGTGGCCATAAACCATTTATATGGTCATCTTCTGAAGGAGGACACAATATTGATATAGGAAAGCATATCTTTTGCAACAGATCATTAAATATGAAGAGTATTGTATCTGTCGGGTTTGATATGGATTACACTTTGGCACAATATAAGCCTGAGACTTTTGAATCACTTGCTTACGAAGGCACGATTAAAAATTTGGTCTACAATTTGGGATACCCCCGTGAGGTTTGTCTACTGTAGTTTGAAAAATTCTATTAGCTAGCCTTTATATTGACAAATATCTCACTGCTGATGTAGAAGCCTTCAACATCAGTTACATTATCAGTTACATTAGGTCTTGTTTGTTTTCAAGACTAAAATCCAAAACTTTAAAAATTTTGAAAACCTCCCATCTCATCGTTACAACTTTTCCAAATCTCCATACAAAATAAAATAAACAATTCAACTTTTTCAAATCCCAAAACAAATATAATATTAAAAAATATATTCTAACAATATTTTATTCAACTTTTCAACTATAATCTCATCTCATCTCATCTCTGAAAACAAACGAGGCCTTCTCTAAACATGGTGTTTTGGCCTTCTCTAAAAAAATATATATATAATGGGCCCCACAATAAGTGGTGTGCTCAGCTTGTATGTAGCAGAACTCACTTTTGCTTATGTGCTTATAGTTCTAGGAAGCATTTGATATCGTTTTGTATAATAAATAACCTATGATACCTGGGTAATTTGTTTCAATTGATTGAGCATATCTTTCAAAGGTAGATATGTTGTTGTCCATTACTTCTATACTTTTTATTCTCAAAATTGCACTATGTGGTTTGTTTATTAAAAAAAATGACCCTATGCAGTTACTAGATTGGTCATTTGATTGGAAGTACATGGTGAGAGGCTTGGTACTTGATAAAAGGAGAGGCAACATCTTGAAGGTTACTCTTTGTTTGTTTTTCACAGCATTGTTTACTAATTTAGGTTTCAATGCTATTCTTTGTTGCACAAACCTATGGAAAAGTGCTTCAGTTAATCATTATGTGCTTTATACAGATGGATCGGCATAAGTATGTGAAGGTAGCCTATCATGGGTTCAGGGAGCTGTCAAAGGAAGAAAAAGTTGGGACCTACGGGAATACGTTGTTACGGGATTCTTTTGATGAGCCTGACTATGCTCTCATTGATACCCTTTTCTCACTAGCTGAAGCCTACTTGTTTGCTCAACTGGTTGACTTCCGAGACAGAAATCCTGGAAAAGTTTCAGAGCGTGTTGAGTAAGAGTAGTGCTTACTTTATTCTTTTATCTGCTTTTTCTTTCGGCTTATTTGAGGATTTTTAATAACCATATAGTGGTCACTGACATGCACTCCATAGAACATTGGTTTATACAATTAAATCCATTCTACATACCTTTCTTTTTGCAATATCAATGGTCTATAAATTTCTTTCCCAGCTACGCTCATATGTACAAAGATGTTCGTGCTGCAGTTGATCTGTGTCACCGTGATGGAACTTTAAAGCAAACGGTTGCAAAAGATCCTGAACAGTAAGAATTTTAGCTATAATAAATGTCATAGCCAAGGGTGTTCTTAACTTAATATATACTTGATTATTTTAATTACTGCTTACATTTATTTTAGCTAATATATTTTCACTTGTTTTTTCTTTGGTTCTCAACTAGATATATCAACAAAGATACCTCGATAGTGCCGATGCTCAAAATGCTCAGAGATTCCGGTCTTTCTACATTCTTAGTGACAAATAGGTATTGTTGCTTCTCTTAAAAGAACTTATTGGACTGTTCTATCATTAAAATGGATATATAATTTTCTTTTATGTCCCGATCTATTGGTTCATTTGGTTCTTTTCTTTCTCATGTATGAACTACCAAATTTAAATTATGAAAGTTAGTATTTTTGTAAGAACACGTGATGAGGAACCTTGGTTGTATCTCTTACAGTTTATGGGACTATACAAACATTGTGATGAACTTCCTCTGTGAATCATGCACAATGAAAAGCAGTAACAGAATGAATTTTGACTGGCTTCAGTACTTTGATGTCGTGATCACCGGCAGGTACATATTATACTTGAACTTTCTTTTCACTTTTCTAGTCTGTTATAATGTCCATCTTCTTTTTGAATTATTCTTTAACAATTTAACTTGAATCAATGGTCAATTCAAAAAGTTTCTTTAGTTTTTTTTTGGAGGGGCCACAAGATCTCTTCAAATGTATTTCTCAGAATTCCTTGAAACTTGTCTAAGCCAATTCAATTAGGAAAGAGGTAGCTCGTTTGCAGAGATTTGATGCAGTTATCAAGTTTTTGTGTTAAAAACAAAGTTTTGTTTATTCGTTCCGTAATTTTACCTCTAATCTTAACGAGGCATTATCCATATAGTGCAAAGCCGGGCTTCTTCCATGAGGACAATCGCGCAAATTTGTTTGAAGTGGAACCCGAGTCTGGAATGCTACTTAATACTGATAATGGCTCTCCTATGCCTCAGGTCAATATGTAATGTTGTCGGTTATATTGTCTAGCATATCCCACCCCTATATGATGGTTTTCCCCTTTTAGTAGTTAATCTTATGCTTTATTAACTAGGTGGGAAGTGCTTCACCAAGATTATCATTGAAGGGGCTGAATAAGATGTGCAGAGTTTTCCAGGTATTTTTATTGAGATATTTTTCTTGATATACTTTGAAGCTATTTACGACATAATAATGCGAACTTAATAGCAAATTTATTTTTAATTGTTTATGTACTTTTCAAATTCAACAAAAGATTGATAATAGCTGTTAAATTTCCAGGGAGGCAGTGTTGGCCATCTGCATAAACTTCTCTCAATTGAGTCAAGTTCACAGGTGAGGTGTCCTGTTAACATTGGCAGCAATAAGCAATTATGTTGAATTTACATAGTAAAAGGGTTCCTATTTTGAAATTGCATGTCTAATCATTCCTATCCTCCTAGTTGTAGAATATTATTCTTGTCAGACTTAAGTAAAGTAGACTTGAACCTAATTAAAATAGAACAACAAAACAGGGGTTTGATCAATTTTTCCCTTTATGCCTAAGCAAAAAGACCCACCAAAGTAAAGAGTTTGATATGGGGATTTTGTTAGCTTTGAAATTGTGACAAATTTCATTTGACGTAGTTTTTATCCTTAAAGGCAATTGTCGAGACGAGCTGTTGCTTCCTTCTAACTTTTATTCTTGTATGTTTAGGTACTTGAATTCAAATATATTTTTATTTTGCAGGTTCTCTATGTCGGGGATCATATATATGGAGATATTTTACGCAGCAAAAAGGTTCTTGGTATAATATGTTCTTATTTTCCTAAGCATTTTTTCTTTCATTTGCCTCTAGTTTGTATTTTCACTTCCTATCTTACACTTAATTTCCTAATGGATATTAAAGGAGGTTTCAATCAAATAATATCATGGTCTTTGGCGTATATATGAAGTTTTTGAAATGGTATATTATTTGAAAATGTTATGTATTATTGTTTGGTTGTTGATTTATGCCCTTGTGAACAGGGTGGAGAACAATGCTTATTGTTCCAGAGCTTGAGAGAGAGGTTGAACTGCTTTGGAAATTAAGGGATACCCGCAAGGTGTTTATAGAATTAGTTATCTATTTTACTTCAGTGTGTTTTATAGATTTTCTTTTTAGAAAGAGCTTTAATCAGTCCAAGTGAAAATGGTTAATCAATTATGGTTATAAAATTTTTGTAATTGCAGTGGGGAAAAAAAATGTTCAGTCATATAAACTGCCTAGCTTGAATTATAGAAATTATGTTGTGTAATTTACATTACATTTGTGCAGGAACTGAGATTGTTGCGGAATCAGCGTGACTTCATTGAAGACAAAATACATCGTGTGAAGTGGTCTCTCAAGTAACAATCTGAATAGCAATATCTTGGGATCAGTCGGTCTTTCACAGTATGTGTTTTAGTGAATATTCAAATCCCTTTTCAGGTTTGAAGATGTCGATGTTGATGAGAAGCATAAAATGTCTACTGCACTATATGAGTTGGAGGTTAGGCCATTTATCTATAATGACATATGCCATAGCCAGCTTGAATGTCGTTATGTAAAAAATTTATTAATATTTTTTTTCTCTCCAATTGTTTCATCTGATAGTCTCAAAGGGAGCAAGTCCGATCAGCTCATCAACAGGCTCAACGAGAATGCCACCAAAAGGTAGGAAAATTTTTATCGTCGAATGTATTTTCAATTAGTTTATGTTTTAGTATTTTAGCATGGAGAACTTCAATTGGGTTTTATACCAATGATGGTGATGTACAGTTTCATAAAGTTTGGGGACAACTCATGAAGACTGGTTATCAGAACTCGCGCTTTGCGCATCAGGTAAGTTTACACCCCTTGTCTGGTTTCTGGACAACTGTTTTGCAAAGCCTTTTCTTGTATGTGCTGTGAGCCATAGCAGGATTATGGGATCTCTAGTTTTAGTTTTCTCATTTGCTTTGGATGACTCTGCAGGTTGAGAGATTTGCCTGTCTTTACACTAGTCAAGTGTCCAACTTAAGCCTGTACTCCCCACACAAATACTACAGACCAAGTGAAGATTTTATGCCCCATGAATTCGATATCATTCCAATTTGAAGCATATGTTCACGCTCTGACAATTTGTTATGTAGCCATTTTCATAGGATGACAAATTATTTGTATTCAAAATATTACTGCGAAGTGAAAGGGAAAGCCCAAAAGTGGTGCTCTTTTTCCTCCTTTGCCTTCCTTGATGATTAGCTTCCATGTAATTTTGTAAATGGATTGGTCTGTATAATCACATTTGTTGTAAATCATTCATCAGTGAATAAACAATTGTCAGTTGTGTAGTACCAAAGCTGCAGGCAAAATCTTCACCAACCATCGATCAAGAAATGGCGGAAGGGGTTCTCTTGATCAACATTGCTGAAGTTACTACAACGTCGAAAAACCAATCTGTCAAAAAACTAAAAAGTAACTACAATATCGTTATCCACATGATATAAAAGCAAGATAGGATAGAAGTAGTGAATATTCTAGGAATTGAATATACTTATTCTGAAATCGTAAGTAAAAATACCAGATGGAACCGTATAGGATGAAGAATTGAATAGAATATTGTCGTTGCGTTTATTGGATAAGATGGTTAAAATATATACTGCGAAGTACAAGTATAATTGCAATCCCATTGAAGCAAAAAAATAAAAAAAATAAATCTCTTTGCAGTTCAACGGTATTCCGAAATTGGTGTCTCTCCCGTTGGGGCTTCAAAATGTTACCACGCTACGAGAGCTCCAAATCTCAGATTGTTCAAGCTTGATGGCTATACCAGAGTGGATCTGCAATTGGGCATCACTTGAGCGGTTCACAATTTATGAATGCTCTGGTTTGACATTACTGCCGGAAGCAATGCGTAGGCTAACCTCTTTGAAAATGTTGAAAATTCGTGATTGCCCCATCTTATTACGAAGATGCGAACAAGAGAGAGGTGAGGATTGGCCCAAGATTGCTCACATCCCAAAACTGACGTACTTTGATCCTGATCCTCGATACGACATCCTTGACTGATCTAGGTATTTTTCTATCAATTTTATCTTTATCCCCGCATCTACCTTATTCACCTTCAACATATAAAATTCTATTTACAGAAACGACTTTGAGTAAAGAAGAAACAGGGGAGAGGGATTGAGAGTTTGTTAAAAAATCTAATGCACTGCGACTTCTACAAGTAAATAACTTAGTTATGATTAGCCCTCTTTCTTTATTGTTTTTTGCTTCCCTATTCAAATAAGAAATATCACCATTTGCATGATTCTTCACATCCAGGAGAATAGTAAGGAGGCGGAAGAAGAGCAAAGGGAAGAAATATATGAGGGGGTTGCGGAGGAGATCCAGGACTGGAATCTGGAGGCTGCAATGTTGAGGCTGTGTAATTTCACGACAACAATTTCAACAGGGCCTGCATGTTTCTTAGCGTGTAAAGTGATGGTAATTTGATTTTTTCTGAACTTGGGTGTTTTTTCAGTCTTGATTATTGCTTCTACAATACATACAACTTTTCTCAAGATTATCTCATATGTCTAAACTTATAGGGATGATTTCGTTTTCATCTTGGAGCACATATATATGAAGTTGATAATAGCTACATGATGGATGATGCGACCAATTGCTTTGAACTCCTTTATTTGTGTATGCTCTCCAAGAACATTTTCTGCCATCAATGATCTTACAGCTGGCTTTTGCACATAAAATAATTTTCGACTAATATTGGGTGACAAAATATTCTGGTCTTCTTCAGATGGGAGACACCTCTCGGCAGTTGCCTACCCAGGTTTTGGCCACTTCAAAGTCATCGGTACCTGAAATTTGCAAATTTATCCAGAGTAAAAATCCATCCAAGGCATAAGGAAGTTGAACATGAGAGAGAAACAGAGAAACCAGATGCTCCAAGAGTTTCCATGCTGTCAGCTAACTTGGTTTGCTTTTCTGAAAATATGGATGAAACAAAGTTCTAAAAACTCATCAAGAAAAAGAATGTCCTCCCAGATATCAGCAAATCTCCATGGAATTGTGGTCAAAAGGCGTCATTTGAAGAAGGATTGTCACTTTTAGGTATTGTGGTCCAAGATATAATCATGAGGTTGATGGAGGAGCTGTTTAAACTTGATGGAGATATTTTATAATTCCAATCCCAGACTGAGCAAATTTATTGAAAGATATTCCTTGACATATGCAAATTTTGCTGATCTTCCCAATTCATAGTTTTTATGTTGTTTTGTGCGGAAATCTTTAGATATAAACATCCAATTGCTAAGCCACTACCATTTGTTGCATATGGAATTCTTCTTATGATTACAATTTGTATCTGATTAGAACCTGTAATTTTCTACCTCTCTGCCTGTTTAAGGACCGTAGCATTATGATTAGAATAAGAAATGCTAATCTTCGATATCTTTCTTCTCTCTTCTGGTTCTACCCTCAACGTTCATTTTGAACTTTTAAGAGAACTGAAAAACATGCATGTTGCCATGTAAAATTTGAAAATAAAATGCACATTACAAAACCACATCACCCTTATATATTATTAATAAAACAATCAGTTGTTAAGGAGCTCAAAAAAGAAAGAACATGAATTGGTGATAATGGGAGTTGAGGATGAACATTTCTGCTTTATGGTTGATAAGAGATCGGAAGGTTGGTAATTGGGCTGGTTAAACAAGAAAGTGTAGAACAAAAACAAGACTAGACCATAAATAGCCAGAGACTTGCATAGGGTTCCAAGAGATAAAGGGCTGAGAGTTTGTTGAATGGTGCTCAAGTTAAGAGAAGTTTGAGAAGACATTGTAAATGGTGGAAAGATATTGATGCAAAAATATGGTAAGAGTCAAATTAATGAAAAACAGATTTCAATTGAAGTTTTAGAAACAGTTTTGAAAGCTCCAAGTACTGTTAAAGTCAACGATTCTGCTTCAAGATTGAAAATAAATGTGATTTTGCTGATCTCTTTTGAACCTTAATCTCAGGTTATGTTATGGATTTCGTGAGAAGTGAAGTATCAAGTGCTTAATTCTTCAGGCCATGCATTCAGCTTTTTAAATGGAGTTATGCAGAGGAGGCTGCAGGATCCTATTTATAATTAATAATTCCCCTAATTTTATCCTGTTTATCATTTAGGTCCTGAAAAGGTTGCTTAAGTTGATAAATTTCTGCCTTCTTAAGTATGAACAGCCATTGAATGGGAGTTGATCACCATATCTTTAATTGTTCTATTTTTTATCATGTTTAATCTGATTATGGGTTGTTTGAACATCATATTGTTTTAATTAATAATTATAACAAATTAAATATTGAGGAAAGAAAATGAAGTGTTGTAGAGGAAGGAGAGAAACTGTATCCTATTTAATATTTATTGCTATTACAAGATTCAACCAACTTGATAAATATGCAGTTCCTTTCCTTTTTAAGACTATTTGAACTACCCACAGTAGAAGCAATTTGCATATTCAAACTTTTAATACCAATACAACAGACCAATTTGATATGTCATTGCATCGTAATTAAAATTTTTCTCAATGTTTCTGCATACCAATCACTAAGCAAAACATTATTGTATAAAATCACGCAAAGGAATTTAGGAGGCCGAGAAATAATAGGCCAATAAATAACAAACACTGTCTATCTTCTACTTTTCATCATCATCTGCTGACATTCAGCTGTTCTAATTCCATTTAGTAGTACGATCATTTTCTTGATGTAAAATCACACTTAGAGCATTTGTGCCAGGATTGTAAAATATTTTCCCAGAGCAAGTACACATACTATCACACAATTAACATGCTTTCAATGCTAATTAAACAGATGCCATCTGTATGTTTCAAGCATCTCAAACACCACAATTATTTTGTTTGATTGTATCCATATGGTGTGCATATGTTGCTTCCCCTCATAAGAGGAAAACTGTTGGAACCCTAGGGGAGAAATGGAAGACACGAAGTGAAACTGAAGGAACTAAAGGCATACGAAGTGAAGAAGTAATCGGGAACTCAAAACGGCAGTGCACAAGGCTTCTTCAAAGCGCACCGGTTGGTTTTGATTGGGAGAAACACACCGTTTAGATAAATTAGAGAAGTAGATTTATTTGGCTAAGTGTTGCTCAAATACTTGTAGTACGCAGCGTTTTAGTGTTTACACTAAAACTGTGCGTTTTCAATTCTATCTTTTAATTTACGTGAACAGTGGTCATTTTATGGTTCAGAACTGCTACGTACAGTCTTCGTAAGTAAGCGGCTTGCAAATGGCTTTAAAAAATAATAATAATAAATTTGAGCCAAGCTATTAAACACATGACAAGTCTATCTCATAAATATGCAAGAGAGGTTGTCTTCTTCGTTAGTCGTCTTCTTTTCCATTCGAAATAAATATCACAAAAGTTAAAAACCCAACTTTTAACATCACAAAAGTTGCTAACTTTTGCTCTAGTGATTTCACTGTACTCATATTTATAGATCAAGAAGCAAATACCAGCACCCAAATCCTTCACAATCCTGTGGGCTAGGTCTCTTGAACTACTTCAACTCCTTTCTTTTCCACTAACGATTAATTCCCAAACCTATCAACAAGAACAATAAACTCTCACATCCATAGATTTGATTGGCTTAATCTTGAAATGGAGTGAAATGCCGAGAATCTGAGATGCCGAGAATGAACAAGTGCCGAGATGCCCAGCCCAGAAATTCCGAGATGCCGAAACATGAACAGAGGCTACCGAAATTTATCACACTAGGAATAGAAAGTGCCGACAGCACCAACCCAGAAAACAGAGACCGAAAACAAGGAGCTTGGACGTTGGGTTCATCGAGAAAAACCCAAAGGATGCCGACAGAGGGGGCTTCGCTGGAGATAAATCTCTTGAGGGTCTTCGAAACACAAAGAGGAACGAAGGAAGGGGCTTCCCTGCTGGAGAGAAATTTCTTGCACAGAGAGGAAGGAAGGAAGGGGCAGCTGGGGAGAGAAACAAAGAGGTTCAAGGTTGAAGAAACACAGAGAGAAGGAAGGGGTCAAAAGACTCGAAACACAGAAGGAGGAGGGAGAGCTTGGGAAATGGGGGCAAAACGAAATTGAACCAATTTCGAGGCGATTTAGAGCTTTTGGTGACTTCACACATGGAGGAGGTTCATCCTCTAGAGTGAGAGGTTCATCCTCTTGAGTTAGAAGATGCGAAGAAGAAGCAACAACACAAGACGTTCATGTGGGTATGTGGGAAGACGAAGGGAGGGTGGGCAAAGAGATAGAACGATTCGTTTTAACGTAAATGAAATGCAATGTTTCTTACCACGTTGGCAGCGACTCCCCAGCGCTTACGCTGGACAACTAGGTTATGCTTGGTAGATGAGATAAGATGAAAATTTTTAAAAATTTTGTGAATAATGTTAAGATGAAAGTTTAAAATATTATTTTTTAATATTATTATTGTTTTGAAATTTGAAAAAGTTAATTTAGAATTTGAAAAAATTAAATTGTTTATTATATTTTATATTGAAATTTGAAAAAGATGTAATGATGAGATGAGATAGAGATGAGATGAGATTTCTCATCTTTACCCCCAAACATAACCTAAATGTAGAATTTTTCTTTATGATTTTTTCCGGAGTTTGTTATGAGTGGGGTATTTGACAGAGGACTGTAGTGTAGTGCAGGGACTTTGATCATTTTGAGAGTTTGTCCATTTCTAATGGAGGAAGGAATGACCTCGAATTCACTCCAACGTGGTTAGTTAATGCAATTTAATATTCCTCCATCTTCTTCCTTGCATTATCAACATTGTTCATCCTCAACCCAGTAGCAAATACTCAACTTCTAACCAGGTATCTTAACAAGTAGTATTCCTGAGCACCGATCCTGCCAACCTTCCCTTCCGCAAAATCAACCCAAAAATCCAAAAACAAAAATAACCCAGAAATCCTGCCCAAACACACATCCATTCACAATCCAAAAACCCTCCAAACAGAAATCCAAACACCTGAAAATAGTGTCCAGCTACACAACCATACACAGTCCAGAAATCCAAAAACCAAAATAACCTAGAAATCCTGCCCAAACACACATCCATTCACAATCCAGAAACCATCCAAATAGGAATCCAAACACCAGAAATTATTGCCCAAATACACAACCATAACCAACCCAAACAAAAATCCATAAACCAAAAAATCCAAGACTCGACCAAATCACTGAAATGGTTCGCACCTTGGTAGCTCACCAAGGGAACATAGCAAGGGACGTGCAAAACCAACAAGAAAATGAGTAGCTGCAGCAAAAAGATCCAAATGTGAGAGGTGTTCGCCTAGACTTTCCTCATTTTAATGGAGACAATCCATCCGCATGGATTTTCAAAGCTTCACAATACTTTGAATTCCATCAAACGACCCCTGCCTAGAAACTATTGTTGGCATCATACCACATGGAGGGCGAAGCTTTGGTATGGTACTAGGAGGCCTTAGATACAGCCCAGTTTGTGAGTTGAGAAACCTTGGTGCGGGCTATGTTGGTTTGTTTCGAACCAACAACCTACGACGACCCCATGGAAACCTTGACAAGGTTGAAACAAAGCACCATGGTAGCGGCCTATAAGGCTAGTTTTGAGGCACTTTCGAATAGAGTGAGGGGCCTATCTGAGCACCATAAACTGAGTTATTTTCTTAGTGGGTTAAAGGAATAAATAAGGTTGCCTCTTCGCATGTTTAACCCACACAATCTGACTGCAGCGTTTAGATTAACCCAAATTCAAGAAGAATACCTTATGAGCACTAAGAAATCAGTGAAGTTGCCGGGTGAGAAAGGGTCATTTAATTCAAGTAGCACTTATACCTCCTATGGTAGTAGTGGTACGAGTGGGACTTACAACCAGAAAAACAATAACCTAATCAAAAAAGTGTTCTCTACAGCGTGGGATGAGAAGAGTAAAAAGGGGTTGTGCTATCATTGTGACGAAAAGTGGAACCCCAATCATGTATGCCAGAACCCAAAAGTTTATTTCATTCAAGGGATTTAGGAGCTGGATAATACAGAAGAACAAGAAGAAGCAGCTGCTGTAATTGCTGATGTCATTACTGAATTGGACTCAAAACAAAAAGGGGTCATGGTGGAACCCAAGATTTCTTTGAATGCGATCACGGGGACTCCTAGTTCAAAAACTATGCAACTTGTTGGGTGGATTGGGAGTGTACAAGTGGTACTTTTGGTGGATTTTGGGTCTACACACAGTTTTTTGGACCCATCTATTGCTCGGGCTGCGAAGTTGTGTGTCGATGAGGGTTAAGAAGATTGCTGTCAAGGTTGCAAATGGACAAATGGTGCAAGGTCTAGGCCACTGCAGCAATTTTAAAACAAAAATTCAAAGTATTCAATTCAACCCTTCTTATTATATTTTACCCCTTGGCAGTTGTAATGTGGTCCTTGGGGTGGATTGGTTGGAAACCCTTGGATCAATTGTGTGGAGTTTTGCTGAATTAAGTATGAAGTTTGAACACTCAGGTAGAAGGGTGGAGCTATTGGGGCTGAGGTTAAATGGCCTTACAATTGATAAAGGGGGAAATGCCATGTTGGCTTCGATGCATAAAGGGAATGGGCTATTTTTAGAGCTGTTACTTGAGGAAAATATTGAGAAAACAGCAGAGTTGGGGGAGGATATCCAACAACTACTTAAGAAGTTTTCCCTAGTGTTTGAGGTACCAAAGGGGTTGCAACCCTCAAGACCCCAAGACCAAAGAATTCCCCCTAAAGAAGGAACTCAACCCATGACGGCTAGACCTTATCATTATCCCCATTACCAAAAATCTGAGATAGAGAAGATTGTGGTGGAGTTGTTAGAGTCCGAGGTGATAAGGTCTAGCACAAGTCCTTTCTCTTCTCCTGTGCTCTTGGTTCGTAAGGCGGATGGGAGTTGGCGCATGTGCGTCGACTATAGGGCCCTTAACCAAGTGACCATAAAGGACAAGTTCCCTATACCTGTGATTGATGAGTTGTTGGATGAATTATATGGGTTGATGGTGTTTTGTATCATGAACCACCATATTCTCAAACTCTGTGCTCTTTGTTGCTCCACGCCCACGTTTTTGAGTAGGCGGTACTAAGGTATCATGAACCACCATGTTATAATTATCATTGAACAATCAAATAACTCCCCAAATGATTCCATAAAAATTAAAATCAGTATGTATAGACAGAAAATTAAATAAACCATTACCATTTGTGTTTCTAGGTGAATCGACTATCGGCTCATAGGGTTCTGTGCTCGGGATGACATCTGGTGGCTGGGTTGAGTCATCCAAGCTTGATGAAGCATCGTCTCTAAGACTTAGGGCAGCAATGGGTGTTGTATTTCTTGCTTCTCTTATGATTTCTGATCTACCTCGACCTCTACCTCTACCTCTTCCAATTATTGGCATGTTCTGCAAGTTGATATAAATATTACACATTAAATTAAAGCTCTCAATTTCCCAAAAGGCCGCAAATTATGCACATCATACAGCATCTAAGGTGAAACACATAACAATGGGTGGTAGGAATTTGTGTGGCTGAAATTGGTACCCGGCCTGTGGTTTTTGCTCACCAACAACTTCTAATGATTATCCTTGAAGGAGTCAACAACGTAATTGGACAAATCAGCCTCGAGTCCTCAATTCTTGCCATAGCTTCTGACCATAAATTTTCAAACGCTGAGTATCAACCTTTAGTTTGCATTATAAGACCATCCAAAGCTAAAAGCTGCTTTAGTTGCAGAATTATATGCATATAACTCCAAAGTTACAGAATATGAAGCCAAAATTTAACCTCATTAGTAAAACTATTGATAAAAGTATATATCTAAGAAAGTGTTATAGATCGCCGGTATATATGTAAGGACTTAGTGAGGAGCAAGTATATATTTCCATGATCATGCACTAATATAGAACACTTGAGGGCAGAATATTGTGGTACATGCATGACAGTATATAGGTATTGATAAAACAAGATTTGGAATCTTTTAACTATCGAGATATACAAAACAACATCAAGGAGTGAAAATATCATCTCAAGTTAAATTATACTTTGCTATATAATATATATAAGAGACTTATGACACATCTCTAACAGAGTATCAAGACCTAAAATACTCACTCATCAAGGCCATTACTTCCAAAATTGGTAACTCACCAACAACGGGTGGTTTTGTCAAGTTATTAAACCACCATGATTCAGTCTCAAAATATGTTCTTGAATGCAAGTAGTGTTTAAAAAAATTACTTCAGAAACCACCAATGTTTAAAAAAATAGGCTTTGTATGCACGCAGACTTGGAAACACTACTGCAAATATTTGACACCTGCTAAAATAACCTAATGTGAAAATAAACATACAAGAAAATCCCAACCTAGCACTTTGTCAGAAAATCATGCTATATCTCAAAAAATCATAACCTAAAAGCATTGGCATTGTTTTCTCCATATGCATATACAAAATCACCTCTTTTGGAGATTGACTTTGTCATTTAAGCAAAACTCCCACATTGGATTATGCATCTTTGAGCCAAAATAATAATATTTTATTATTTTTAATTTTTTGCCTAATTTTTTTTTATAGATTTTGCAATTAGCACCCACTACAAATTCTATTATTTAATCTGTGCTCAAAAACATCAATTTCATGTATCCAACTTTACCAATTTTATATATCAAAATGACCACATTTATATATACACCAAAAATGAATCACGGGTGCTAAAAAACAGTTTTTAGTCAATCTGCTCAATATTACCAACAAATATTAACACGTGCTAAAAAACAGTTTGTACCATCAACTTAATACAAATTTCATGTATCAAAATCAACTTAATACAAGTTCCAAAATTTTGATTTTGATACAAATTCATACACATAATACAAATTCCTCCAAGTTGTCTAGAATACAAATTTCCAGCACCAAAACCAATACCAAGCAGCAACTCCACCAAAATGGAATACAAGCAGCAGCAACCAATACCAAGCAATCAAAACAAGCAACAACTCCACCATTCTTTCCAGCACTAATACCAAGCAGCTGCTCCACCACACAATCAAAACAAGCAGCAGCTCCACCAGTAACCACCAGCAACCACCAACAACAAAATTGACCCAATCGAAACCACCCGCTAGCAACCAACCACCAATAAAATACAGTTCCATCAAGATGTACAAAAAATGATTTCCATTTGATAGCAACTAGCAGTACAACAATACCCAAAACATATCACCACACAGTCAAAAGACTCAAAAAAATTATAAAATCACACAAAACCAAACATACAACTATTTACGAGATATGGCCTTATTCCTTTATTCCTCAATTATTTCCATTTGAAAATTATGGAAATACTCTTTCTGCACAGATTTCATGGTATCAATATCTAATTTCATAATTTTCATATCAATTTTTCTCTTCTTAAAAGCTACTAATTCAGATCTATCTTCTTCAGCCTTAATTTTCATATCAAGTTTTCTCTTCTTAAGAAGTAGTAACTCAGATCTTTCATTCTCATACTTCATCAATGATTCTCTTCTCTCCATCATAGAAGTCCTCCTATCTTCTTTCATTTCACTTAAGGCCTCACTAAATTCATTATTTTGTCTTTCCTTACATTTTCTTGGTTTCTCTCTTTCTTTTTCAACTTTCTTGCCCGGAGGTCTCTCACAATCCATGGGCACATTTTTTATGTCTTCTCGAGGTGAACCGATCCGGTCGGTCCGGTTTTGGACAAAATTTAGGACCAAATTGGTACGACCGGTTTTGCATTTTTTAAAACCGGTTACCCTTCTAAATCGGTACTTCCAGTTTTACCAGTTTTCGGTCCAGTCTGGTCTGATTTTTCAATTTTTTTAAAATATAAGTTTGATATTTTGTCATTCAAAATTTGTTTATAAATTTTTTTTTTTTTAAATTGCTTTAAAAAAACTTTGCTACACTGAAATCATAAAGCATTGACTTGACTTGAACCTTATTTTTATTTAATAACTCACTAAGTTCTAACTACACTGCAATAATGTAAGCCTTATTTTTATTTTTATTTATTTTTGTTGAGCCTTCAAAAATTATTTAAATCCTCAACCCCAATTGATAAATATTAAACAAGACAGATGTTATTCAAATAGAAAAATTACAAAACCCTATCAATGTAATTTCAAAAACTCAATCACAAAACACAATTTCACAAACCCAATCAAAGTAAATTTCGGATTCAAAAAACCCTAATATCACAAATATCATCTATCATAATTTCAAAGTAATTTTACGAACCCAATCACAAAACCCTAATATCACAAACACAATAATAAACACAATAACAAAAAATCCTAAATTTCAGATTCAAAAACCCTAATATCACAAAACTGAAAACCCCACAAAAATCCCAATATCACAAAACCCAATCACAAAAATCCTAGTATTTAATTTCAAAAAAAAAAAAAAACTTACCATGGGCGTTGAGGGGGCAAACTCAGTAGAGAGACAGAGGCCGAGAGAGTGAGAGACAAGGCAAGTGGTCATGGACTCATGAGAGAGTGAGAGACAGAAGAGTTGAGCAGACGAGAAAGTGAGACTTGAGAGGCAAAGGCAACAGCAGGCTAGAAGTTAGAAACTTAGAGACGAGTTTAGGGTTTAGTTATAGGAAAACGGCGCCGTTTGGCGTTTCTTATTGAAATAATATTTGATTATTTTCAATGTTCTTTTTTTAAATGATAATTAAAATTATTTTTTGATGGTATGGAAAATTGATAATTATAATTTATATATATTTGTAATACATTTAATATAATATAGTCTAATATATTATACTATATAATATATATATTGATATAATATATATATTTGTAATACATTTAATATACTATAGTCTAATATATTAGACTATATAATAGTATTAATATTAGCATATTAGTATAGTTATATATTAGTATTAGTTATAGTAATTTAGTATAAGTATAACTATAGTCTATATTAAACTATTAGTATTAGTTTAATAGTTATAGACTTATATATTAGTATAGCTATATAATATATTAGACTATATAATAGTATTAATATTAGACTATTAGTATAGTTATATATTAGTATTAGTTATAGTGATTTAGTATAACTATGTTAGTATAAGTATAACTATAGTCTATATTAAACTATTAGTATTAGTTAAATAGTTATAGACTTATATATTAGTATAGCTATATAATATATTAGGCTATATAATAGTATTAATATTAGCCTATTAGTATAGTTATATATTAATATTAGTTATAGTGATTTAGTATAACTATATTAGCATAGTATAACAATAGTCTATATTAAACTATTAGTATTAGTTAAATAGTTATGGACTTATGTATTAGTATAGCTATATAATAGTAGTAATATTAGCCTATTAGTATAGTTATATATTAGTATTAGTTATAGTGACTTAGTATAAAGCCCGAACCGGCACCTCTCGATCTTCCAAGCTTGAACGTCGGTTTTCTCTCCAAATGCATTTTTGTGAGCTGTTTTTCCGCTTTACAGTGTTTTCACATTGTAATTTACTTTATGTATTTATTTTATATCTTGCCTTTATCTTTTTAGAAAATAAAAACCCAAAAATGTAATGCCATTCAGACTTAGTCCAAGTGGATTTTGTGTCCCCCCTCCGCGTAGGCGGGCTTAGTGGGGTTTCCAACTCCATATCCCGATTAGTCGGGTATGAAGGTTTGTTTGTTGGGTACTGTTACCTCTATCGTAGATAGAGGGGTGATTTCTCTTAGATTTCGGTCTATAGAGATTGCCTCTAGACTAGACCATGCCAGTCACGATAGTGTGCTGGGAAGCTATTAACGTTTGTAATTAACTTATTTTTAAGTTAACTTTGTACGTCCTTTTTCATGAATGGAACAAGATCCACTTTTATCAAAATATATATATATATATATAATATATTAGGCTATATAATAGTATTAATATTAGCCTATTAGTATAGTTATATATTAGTATTAGTTATAGTGATTTAATATAACTATATTAGTATAAGTATAACTATAGTCTATATTAGACTATTAGTATTCATTAAATAGTTACAGACTTATATATTAGTATATCTAAATAATATATTAAACTATATAATAGTATTAATATTAGACTATTAGTATAGTTATATATTAGTATTAGTTTTAAACTTTTAGTGATTTAGTATAACTATATTAATTAAAAGTATAACTATAGTCTATATTAGACTATTAGTATTAGTTATAAACTTATATATTAGTATAGCTATATAAATTATTAAACTATATAATAGTATTAATATTAGACTATTAGTATAGCTATATATTAGTATTAGTTATAAACTATATATTAGTATAGCTATATAATACATGATCAATTAAATTTTCATTTTTAAGATTAAACTTTTATTTTAATATTTTATAATTACATTATCTTATATATAATTACATTAATAGCATATGATCAAAAAAATTACAAATATTCATATTTAAGATAAACATTTTATGTTATAATTTATTAATTATAATATGAAATTATTTCATATATGATATATAATTATATATATTATATATAAAAATTTCACATATAATTATACATTATATATAAAACTTAAATATTAATATATATAAAATATTTTGTATAATTTTAATTTTTTATAAAACTTATATATATATATAAAATATTATTTTTTATATATTTTTTATCAACCGGTCCGGTTCGGTCCGGAAAATCCTAAAACCGGAACCGGACCCATTCCGGCCAGCTTACGTATTATAAGAACTGGTTCCGGACTGGACCAGTTCAAGACCGGTAATACCTGAACGTGAGATATTGTCTTCCTCTAAAGATATTGTGTTTAGAGTAATACCTGAACGTGAGACACTGCCTTTTTTTCTTACGAGTTCCAAGTGTGCTTGCCATTTTGCTTGATGCCTCAAAAGATTCCAACAATAATCCATGTTGAAGTTGGTTTTTTGGATCCCTCAATATGAAATTTTTGCCTAACCAATCTACAAAATTGTGGAATAATTAATACTAATGTCATTGCAAATACTTAATAATTAGAACAAAACATTGAAAAAACCATTATACCTTATCTACCTCGGTTGCACCGCTTGGATGCATTCCTTCAACTTGGGCTATGCAACCACAAAATTTATTGACGCATTTTTGAATAGCTGACCACCAATTGATCAAAAAGGGTACATACTGTTCTTGACTATTAGGTTTTTTTATAAATGGAGTTGTAATCATAAATTCTACTCCACAATTGTGTGTAGGATTGGTCACTCCCTTTGTATAGAGTCTATACTAATGTTAAGCCAAGCAGAAACGAGGACAGTATCTTCCTCTGCAGTAAATGACACACCCCGTTGGGATTTTTGTTAAGGTGCCCTTTTTTTCCGTTGGAGTTATGTCGCTTGGACATCAACATTTGCACTATCCATAGGGGGGTTGTTAATACCACCCTCATCACTTTCCAACAGTATGGTGAAGAATGGATCTTCATTAATTAAACAGTTCATCATTCAACAAAATATTGAAGAATAAAATGTTACTAAAACAATACATTAAAACAGCTCAAACAATTTCCAAACAGCAAATGACAAGAGGCATTACAAGAGGTGGGTGACAGGCATATCATTAGCATTACAAGAGGCATTCAAGAGGCAAATGACCAAACAGTCAAACAATCATCCAATCAAATGCTGCACTCAATCAATTAACGACAACAACACAAACAACAACAGCAAGCATTGCAAATTGGACTGCACTGTATACAGACAATGCCTCATGTTGTTTAATTTACAATGCCTCATGCACTCTTCAAGTAGTGTACAAGATATATCCATAAAAATCACTAAAGGCCAGAAATTCAATGATTAATGAAATATGAAAAAAAAAAAAAAAACCAATGTCAAATATATATGGCCATTAAATTAGCAGATCTCACTAGATTTTTTTCATTTTGTACATGAATGTATCATAAGGTATTATGGTGCATAGCAGGTGCACAGTGCACTGAACTTACAACTTATCGAGCAACTGTTATCATGATCAGAAAGTTATTTTAGCAGAATTCTCTGATGAACTGAGGCCTAGAGGGAGGCATGCATATAAAATTGGCAAATACTGAGCTCACTTACCAGAGAAAATAAGTTTCAATCACCATTTATTCCAACAAGCTTGTGAATAATATTTTCTCAAAAACCCAATTAAATAGATATTTGCGCAAATCACACACACACACATATATCACTCTTGCTTTTCCGCAATAGCAAACTTATAATTTATACTCTGTTTGAGATGTACATGTTGCACTTCATGCATAATATAAAAAGAAAACATGAGATCTTTGATCTTAGAATCCTAAATTAGGGCCTAATAATGCTTGCAAATAAGGTTTCAATGTAAAGCTAGCTATAGCTTAGGCTTGAGCCAAATTGTTCATGATCAGCTCATGTAACATTAGACCAAGCTGCATGCATTGTGTGCAGTTCATGATCAGCTCGTGTAATATTGGGCCAAGCTTAATGTATAGAAACGATTGTAACATAATTAAACATGAGACTCAAAGTTAATACAAGAGGTTTTAATAAACCATTCCTTCACTTTAATTTCACTAATGGCCCAGTCACAAATGACGTCTCTGTAAATGTATAGACCCAACAGTTATCCAATCAAATGCTTCACCCAACCAAACAACAATACAAACATGCCCCACAAAAAATCTGATCACAACGATTGCTTTTAAATTTATTCCAACAATGATCGCAATGATTGCTTTTAAATCTGCACTAAATCCCTAAACTTAATACAAACAAATTTTGTAAAAAACCCTAAAATGAACCCATTTTAAAAACAGTAAAGAAAAAACCTAAAATCACCTATTAAAAATAGCAACCAATTGAAAATTGTTGTTTACCCTATGTTGTTTACCCTAAAATCTCGAGATTGATGAGATCAAATTTACCCTATATTCGAGATTGAAGAGACGCGGCGGTATTATTTTTTATAGCTATGTAAATATTTGATATAATTTAATGTAGTCCAATTTAAGATCACATTATATAAATATCTAGATTGCAGATGCATAATTTAATACTAGTGTTCTAACAGTTTGACAGAAAATCATTGCAAAACAATTTGACAGAAAATCACTGCAAACTAACCTGAGGTGAAAATAAACATACAAGAAAATCAGTACTTTTTGTAGTGGTTAAAAGAGGAGAAATAACCAAAGGTGGCATTCAGCTTCTATGGTTTACAATTTTTGGGGGGTTCAGCTTCAGCTTCTATGAGTGACACCCCCTCACGTAATATATCACCTCCTGCACAGCAAAGTGACCAGAAAATACCGCTCCAAAGAACTAGGTGAGTGTTTGGAAAGCAAGGTATGAAAGAGATTGGAAGGTAAGTACACAGCCAGCTGAAATCCAAAAAAATGGAAACCTATCCTGCATTCCTTGGGATTTTACTCAGCTATACAGTCAAAATTACTCACTTGCCCCTCTGGTAAATCACATCCTGATCCCGCACAAAGGATACCCCATTCCGCCAGTTACCCCTTTCTTTTTCGAGTAATATTATAATCGTGGTGTACGTAAATATCATGTAGTCGTTTTGAAAAATAGTAAAATCTATTATTAAAAAATAAATTTTTTTTTATATGGATCCCTTATTTATTTACTTTTTTCAAAATAATTGCGCGACACTTACACACTCACGACTGCAATGTAATGGTCATGGAAGGAAGATAGCTGTGTGAAGTTTGGAAGATAGCTGAAGGTGGTTGTATGAAATCTGGAAGAGAGCTGTGGGAAGTTGGAAGCTGCCTGCATAAAGGATCGAAATGGGAAGTGGTAGTTTAAGTCGTTAAGATGGCTTAGAAACGGTGTCGTGTGCGTTAAGCAGAACGTTGTCGTTTGGATGAGTTTTAGTTGGAATGTTAACTAGTAAATAGAACATTGTCGTTTTGGCTTTACTCAAATAAATGTAAATGATATAGAACAATGTCATATAAGAGTGGCAAACACTGTAAATAACAGAATTGAAGAGGAAATACGAAACACAAGAATTATTCAGTCATTCAACATCTTCTTCTAATCTCTCTTCTCTCCTTCTCTCTCTCTATTTCTTGGAAGTTTCTGGAACTCTGTACAGGCTCATTACAGTTGGTATTAGAAGTCATGGCGGAAGGAACATGATCCTATGCACAAGTGGTGGATTCCTTGAATCACCTTAGGCAACAACATGATCGGCTACAAAATAGATTGAAGATACAATTGCTATTTTGATTCAGCAACAAGAAACTGCTCGAATCGACAGAGAAAAGCATGATAAGAGATTTGCAGAAGTTTTGCAGTAGATTTCAAGATTATCAGCTAATGGATCCATGGCTCATGAAGCTATGCAGAATGTTGATCGAAATGAGGAGCTTGAAGACAACGGTGAAGTGCATTATCGTGAAGTAGTGGATAGAACAATTTTTAGAGGCATAAAGTTGGAATTTCCAAGGTTTTCTGGTAGAAATCCATCAGCTTGGGTGTAGTAAGCTAATCAATACTTTTTGTATCATCAAGTGCCTCCAAGATAAAGAATTTTCATTGCCTCTTTTCATATGGATGAAGATGCACTAGTTTGGTTCTAGGATGCTAGCGAAGCTTGTGTGTTTCGTTCCTGGGAGGATTTAACTCAAGCAATACAGGTCAGATTTGGATCATCACCTTATGATGATCCAATGGAGGCTCTTATGAGGTTGAAACATGTAGGTACTGTGACTGCCTATAAAACAGAATTTGAGTTGATTTCGAATAGAATCAGAGGTATTTTTTAGAAGAATAAACTTAGCTGATTCTTGAGTGGTTTAAAAGATGAAGTCAGATTGCCTGTCTGAATGCTTAATCCTAAGAATCTGAATGATGCATTTGGATTGGCTAAAACTCAGGAGTAGTATATTTGGAGTACAAGAAAGGCTTGGAAGAGTACTTCTTATGAGGTTGTGGCTAGTGTACAGAAGACAGGCCAAGTTCCATCAATTCTAGGTACTCCTAAGATCCAACCTCTTTCTAAAGTTCCTTATCAAAGAGTCTCGGAGGCTCAAATGCAAGATAGAAGAAAAAGAAGACTTTGTTATTTTGTGAGGAGAAATGCCAGTCAAGACATAAATGTTCGAAGCCAAAGTTGTATGTTTTGGAAGGCATGGATCTATTTCAAGATGAATCATGGGAATCTAATGAAGTTAATGATCAATACATTGAGGTGGAGGATGGACAAGTTGCTCCTGAAGTTGCTTCTATTTCAATTAAGGCAATGGTTGGAACTCCAACTCCAAAGAATATGAGAGTTCTTGGGCAAGTCAAGAATAGAAGGGTGACAATATTGGTAGATACTGGCAGTACTCACAACTTTGTGGATACTGCCATAGCAAAGAAATGTGGCTGGCTAGTGCAGGAATCTACTCCTATGCAGGTGAGAATTGCAAATGGTGACATTATGAGTAGTGAGGGAAAGTAATGTAGATCTGCATATACAAGGTACTACTTTTATTACTAACTTGCTTACCTTACAATTGGGAGAATGTGATATTGTTTTGGGCGAACAGTGGCTACTGCCACTAAGTCTTATTCTTTGGGACTTTACTAAACTTCAAATGCAGTTCACTTATAAAGGAAATTTGACATGCTTAAAAGCCTTATCTTTTACTTCTGGCAATCTAGTTGATGATGTTGACATTGCTAAGCCTTCTTCAGTAGAACACAAAGGCTTATTGTTGCAAATAGTATCAGTTCAATCTCAAGAGGTCTTGAATGACATACCTCTGGATATCTTGAAACTATTGGATAAATTCCAAACAGTTTTTGATGAGCCTAGAGGCCTTCCTCCATAAAGGTCTCATGACCATCAAATACCTTTAAAGAAGAATACAACACCAGTGAGTGTGAGACCCTATAGATATCCATACTATCAAAAGACTGAAATTGACAAGATAGTCAAGAAATTGTTGTTTTCTGGTGTTATTCAACCAAGTCAATCACCTTTTTCTTCACTTGTCCTTTTAGTAAGGAAGGGGATGGTTCTTAGCAAATGTGTGTAGATTATAGGGTACTTAATGAGGCAACAATTAAATACAAGTACCCTATACCAGTAGTGGATGAAATATTGGATGAACTTTTTGGAGCTGCTACCTTTTCTAAGCTTGATCTTAGATCAGGCTATCATCAATCCAAATGAAGGCAGAGGACATTTCAAATACATCATTTAGGATACATGAGGGTCATTACGAGTTCCTTGTAATGCCCTTTGGCCTCACTAATGCACCATCTACTTTTCAAGGTCTCATGAATGATGTGTTCAGACCATTCTTGAGAAAATTTGTCATTGTGTTCTTCGATGACATACTGGTTTACAGTAGAGATTTGCAATCTCATTTGGAGCATTTAGCCATTGTGCTACACACTTTAAAATGCCATCAGCTTTATGCTAAAAGATCAAAGTGCCAGTTTGCATGTTCCGAAATTGAATATTTGGGTCATTTGATATCTAAGAATGGGGTCAAGGCTGATCACAGGAAATTGGAGCCGATGGTCAAGTGGCCTTTGCCTAAATCTATGAAAGCATTGAGGGCTTCCTTGGGTTGACTGGATATTATAGGAAGTTTATTAAGCATTATGGCATAATAGTTGTGCCATTAACTGCTTTGTTGAAGAATGAAGCTTTCAAGTGGTCTTCTGAGGCAACTACTACATTTGAACAGCTTAAACAGGCTGTGATACAACCTCATGTTTTGTCATTACCTAACTTTTCTAAACAATTTATAATTGAATGTGATGCGTGTGCTTGACTTTAAAAAGCTTGGCTTTTTTAAGTCAAGTTTTGAAAGGAAAGAACTTGTTGCTGTCTACCTACGAGAATGAGTTTTTGGCATTGGTTTTAGCAGTTAAAAAATGGAGGCCCTATTTACTTGGTGGTTCTTTTACTGTTAGAACTAATCATCACATCCTCAAATACTTGTTACAGCAGAAGATTGGCACACCTACTTAGCAAAAGTGGTTGTCCCAATTGTTGGGTTATGATTTTTCTGTGGAGTACAAAAAAGGAGTGGAAAACAAGGTGGCTAATGCCTTGTCCAGAAGAGGGGAAGATGAAAATAGTGTGGCCTTAATTGCTATTACTGTGCCAAATCCTATGTGGTTGGAAGAGACTAAAAGAGCTTATGTTGATGATCATGTAGTTCAACAGCAAATTTTTCATATTCTTCAGCTTACCATCCTCAAAGTGATGGTCAAACCGAAGCTGTAAACAAGTGCTTGAAACATTTTTTAAGGTGTTTCTCTGGTGATAAACCAAGAAATTGGTTTGAATGGTTGCCTTTAGCTGAATGGTGGTATAACACCAGCTTTCATGTCTTGACTAAACTCACACCTTATAAGGCAGTTTATGGTGTACCTCCTACTAGATTACAAGAGTATATTCCTGGCCTCTCTCCTAATCAAGCTGTGGAAGAGTTACTGAAGACCAGGGAGCAGATAATGGAGATATTGAAGAGCAATTTGGTACTGGCACAGGAGAGGATGAAGTTTCAGTATGACAAACAGCATACTGAAAGAGTTTTTGAAGTGGGGGATTGGGTTTATTTGAGACTTCAACCCTACAAGCAAAAGTCTCTAGCTCTAAGAAGAAATTTGAAATTTTCAGCCAGATTCTTTGGTCCTTTTTAGGTCATGGAAATAATTGGTCAAGTGGCTTATAAGCTTGATTTGCCTCCACAGTCTCAACTACATCCTATGTTTCATGTATCTTGTCTAAAGAAAAAGTTGGAGCAGCATGTTTCTCCTCTCTTAACTTTGCCTCCAATGGATAACAATGGAGAGATTATTCTTGAACCTCAAGCTATCCTTCAACACCGCAACATAAAGGTTAACAACAAGGCATTGGTGGAAGTTCTCATACACTGGCAAGGGGCTGACATTGAGCAGGCTACGTGGTAACCATGTTGGCCAATGAGGCAGAATTTCCTCACCTTGTGGACAAGGTGCTTTAAAGGGGAGGGGTATGTAATGGTCATGGAAGGAAGATAGCTATGTGAAGTCTGGAAGATAGCTGAAGGTGGTTGTATGAAATCTGGAAGAGAGCTATGGGAAGTTGGAAGCTGCCTGCATAAAGGATCGAAATGAGAAGTGGCAGTTTAAGTCGTTAAGATGGCTTAGAAACGATATCGTGTGTGTTAAGTAGAACATTGTCGTTTTGGCTTTACTCGAATAAATGTAAATGATATAGAACGATGTCATATAAGAGTGGCAAACACTATAAATAACAAAATTGAAGAGGAAATACGTAACATAAGAATTATTCAGTCATTCAACATCTTCTTCTGATCTCTCTTCTCTCCTTCTCTCTCTCTATTTCTCTTCATTTTTTTTAATTAATATTTATTTACTTTATTTACTATATCTGTTCTATTTTATGCACACAATTCTCTGCACATTTAATTACATTTTTCAACGAGCCTCTGTTAGACAAATTTCCCTTCGTAATAATATCATTGCATTAATGTCCATTTTATATATATATATATATATATATAATTTTCCATCAATGATTTGCACCAGATTATGTCAAAAGAAGAGTCATGGCAAGCTCACAGTAAAAAAACCTCTGCAACTATTTTCACTAACATGAAACACAATAATCAATGGATCATGTATAGTAAACACTTATCTAACGTAACCAATCAAGTTAATAAAAAAATTACCCCAACCAATGATTCTAAAGTATACTGATTTATAAAGTTGGCCATGATTAATTCCGCGAACCATTGCAGGAATCGACCTGTGCATATGTTCACATTATTATATATTCCATCGATATCTTCTCCTCATTCAACACAACATCATGTAGACCTATTAAGAAATTGGTACTCAATGATTAAGTTGGCCATTTATTGTTTTAACAATATCACAGTTATCTAGTCAAAGCACATCCATTGAATGAACTTAGTACCGTTAAATACAGAGAGCAACCATGCTAATTTTCATTATGACAACACTGAGCTCAACCCTCAATTTATGCAAGTAGCTAAGCATCAAACAGACTTTCACTGAGATTTTTATCCCCATCCCTAATAACCTGACATTGCATACTGTGTCGTAATGTGATACTAATTGGACCCTTAAAAACAAAGTCAAGGTATTCTCTGTAATTTTCAAAGTCTGAAGAATATTAAGGACCAACTTCCAGTCAGACAGGAGAACGCCAATAATTATGTGAAAGATGTCATAAAAAAGTGTGGGTGGCTGAGGCCATTGTATTATAAAGTGGTGTCATTAAATTCTCAAATTCTTAGAGAAACAAATGCCTTTAAACAAGAAGGAGGATACAGAAAGGAGTCATACAACACACATACATGGACAACTTTCACTAACAAGTATCACACTGAAGAGTCACCATAAGGTAATTATCGTAATTCAACATTTTTATAAGTGCCCTAAATTAATATTTTAATTCTATAACACGTTCTAATTCATTCAATACAGCTAAAAGTAAATGCACATACCCAAAGGACTGTTCCGTCCCCACCAAGAGTTACCACAAGTTGGGTACAACAGCATCAACAGATGTGACAATCATGACAATAATCAGAAGAGCTGTGAGAAAAGGTTTTTATTATGTGTCGTATGCAAGGTTTTTCTATACATTGCAACAAGGAATAAACAAAGTTCCATGTTTTATAACATAACAGCTGGTCCAAAGAAATGTTCCACCGCTCACCATCTTTCCATGTTTGTACAAAATTGAAGTAAGATGACCCTGTAAGAAGTTCAACTCGCACGCGTGGCTCAACATATATGTTCAATTTTTTCTCTTCCCTCAACCATCTGGGAAAAAGAAAAATAATATAATTTGAATTGAGATTTTTTTTAGAAAGGCAGATCTAAAATTAGATACCAAAATTATACAACAAAGTCTTTTAGCTTATCATAGAGAGAAAGAGAGAGAGATCGATGACATAACCCACTGTCAAAATGTCAGTTATATATTAAATTATTTTCAGTGTGCACTTGATGTTAATCACATCAGAGCTCGTTGGATTAAGGTGTGTTTGGATGTTAAACTGAGTTGAGTTAAATTGAGTTTAGATGATAAAATATTGTTAGAATATTATTTTTTAATATTATTATTATTTTGAGATTTGAAAAAGTTAAATTGTTTATTATATTTTGTATTAGAATTTGAAAAAATTATAATGATGAATGAGATGAGTTGAGTTTGGTTTGATAACCAAACAAAACTCTTGGTCTTTAGTTACAATTGTGAAACTCCCATCGGTGATTTCTTCTACTCTGCACGTACGAAGGCCAATTCATAATTACTGGGCAGGCTTGTGCATGGGTGTGTGTTTGATACACTTGCTGATAGCTTAAGCATTTGGAATTTAACGCTCCTAACACAAATTTATGCCAGTTAGATGCATTCAAATGGTCAACAAAAATTAAAAAAAGAAATTACATAACTGAAAGTTTATATGGATGGAAGCCAATCAAATTGAACATTTGTTCCAAAAACACATTTAGCTTAGTAACATGGAGCACATTCTACAACATCACTGAGTGATGATTGCTGCCAAAGAATATATGGAGTTTTCAAATAACCATGTCTAAAATTGTTTCTGGAGAGAGAGTGGGGGACAACGTCCTCATCGCTCCTAATTTTTAGTCAGTCCCTTTCAGAGTTTATGTAATGCGTAAATGCGTAAAAGCTTACCCATTTCTTTCATCTTCTTTTTCTTAATACATGAATAGTAAAGCAAGTCTCCTCAAAGTTCATTAAATTACCTTTTTAGTTGCAATTTTAGTGATCAAAGAGCAGAACGCATACAGTGGCAGTTACAAAAGAGACCTTGTAGCAGTTGTGGGCATCGTGAGGTGACTTTCACTAGAGGGGACTTCGACATATTCTTCAGCTTCTTCAACCTAACGACAAGAGCTCCAAAGACAATGATCTTCTCTAGAAAATAATTCTCTAACCACTACAAGAAAACTGTTTATTTGTGATCAGTTATTTCTAGCGAAATGACTATTTCTAGCTAAAATGAGTCTGTTTTCGTCACAAATAGTCATTTTCGTCAAAAAAAATGTCACAAATACCTATTTTTCTTGTAGTGAACCTCATAATTCTATTATACAGAGAGAAATGAAAGACCATGAGAGACTATAAAACACTCATATTATAGTAGATGAGCCTATAACCCGCACGATGCTTGAATTGTTGTGTATGTTGTGTATGAGGAAGAGAGATTTAGAGAGAGATCAGGTCTTATAGAGTTGTTTATTTGACGAAACAATATAAAGGTTGAAGTAGTGCCTTTCGGTGGAGACTTGAATCGGTTTATATCTTTATATGTAAGAAATGAAATGAAACTTAAAAGTTACAATAGTTCATAATGAAACATTGCTTTTAAAAGGAATAACACTCCATAAACATAACACTTCAAGTTTAATGGGTAGAATGTCTGCTTTTATGGGTAGAATGCAACATTGGAGTCATATGACTTTACTTAAAATACAAAACAATATAAATATTGAATTAGTGCTTTTGGGTGGAGTCTTGAATATGTTTATATCTTTATATGTAAGAAAAAAAAATGAAACTTAAAAGTTACAATGGCTCATAATGAAACATTGTTTTTAAAAGTTCAACTCTTGAATTTCATTAGACAAGAGAGTCGATCAGATACTAGGCTAATGTTCATTGATGTAAAAGTCAATGGACAGGTTGTGAGGACAATGGTTGACACTGGTGCTACTCATAACTTCCTTTCTGATTGGATCATAGCGCAGCTAGGCCTACAAGTTGATAAGGGGAACAGCTAAATTAAGGCGGTGAACACTGAAGCGAAATCTATTGTTACCGCTTCATAAACATAAGACTTTAAATTTAATAGATAGAATGCTTACTTTTATGGATAGAATGCTACGTCAGAATTATATGACTCCGCTTTTATATATAGTAATAGATTTGTCCTCCAAACGACCCGTGGATGTAGGCCTAGTACCGAACTACGTAAACCTGTATCTATATCCCCTTTTACATTTCTCGCATTTATTTTATATTCACTACTATGGATGTATCTAAGAAAGATGTACAGCTGCCCCAAACTATCACCGGCTGCTCCAAATTATGTCGATCGAGGCTAGAGTTGTTACACTCTCAACTCAGCTAATCTCATCTCATCTAATTATTACAACTTTTTCAAACAAAATATAATAAACAATTCAACTTTTTCAAATCTCAAAATAAAAATTATATTAAAAAATTATATTCTAACAATATTTTATTCAACTTCCATCTCAATTCATCTCAACTCAACTTACAATCCAAATCTCTCATAAATCTATCATCTATTGTCTAATCAAAGCCTCATGGGGCATGTTGGCTTCAAGCTTAATTGGCATAAATGAAAATACTAATGAACACAATTTTGGGGTCTTCATATTTTTTTTCCTAATTCAACCCCCATTTTTATTTCAAATCTTTTTGAGGTGGGAATCACACCCACAAACTGAGCTTATTTTGACCAAATCAAATTCAATTTCTGTCCAAGTTTCTATGTGCAGAAATGGTAGGTGTGAATACAAAACTATGATCTCATATATATATATATATATATATATATATATATATATATATATATATATATATATATATATATATATATATATATATATATTCTAAGGGCTATTTTTTGCAATTTATTTAAGCCATATTTTTTAATAGGTAAATGTAGTAGTAGAGCAATTAGATCTGGTCTTTGTAAAATGCTTGCAGGCATTATATATACTAGGATTAAGTTTATATTAAACTAGATATCCTAAAATTAATTGAGGTACAAAAACTCCTTACCAAGGGTTTGTGCACTCTCACCTCCTCTCTTTTCTCCTCTTTTCCCTTACACATGCCTTCTCTTCTGACACTTGCTTTTCTTGTCTACCTCTTATTTCTTCCCTCTTGCCTTCTAATGATGGCCCTTTAATGGGCTTGGCATGGGTCTACTATTTTTACCCCCTCGCAATCTAGTTTTCCATGCATGGGCTTACTATTTCTTAGAACTTCATAGGAGCCAAGTTCATTCCTCCCGCAGCACATTTCAAATTGCTCATTTGCTTCACTTCACCATGCATCTAGTTTTCCATGCATGGGCTTACTATTTCTTAGAACTTCATAGGAGCCAAGTTCATTCCTCCCGCAGCACATTTCAAATTGCTCATTTGCTTCACTTCACCACAATGGTTGGTTGACCAAGTTTCCTATTCTTGCATCATCAAAATCACCATCATGCTCCGTAGCACAAGCCAGAAAACTCCTTGAATAAGGAGAGAAGTTATAAGACTAACCTAAATGTGATGAAAAAATCAATACATGAAAAAAAATCCAGTGAACTATACACGGATAAAGAGAGAGAAAATCTTAGTTGTGACAAGATACATGGTAACCAAAACCAACAGGAATCACCAAAATATCATTTGGGTTTCTCTCTCTCTCTCTCTCTCTCATGATTAAGTAAATCGGAAAAGACCAATTACATTGGAAGTATACATGGATAATACCTAGTTACAAGTCAGGAACTAGAAATGGATACAAGAAAATCATTGGAAGTAATCCCATTGAGGACAACCACAGAAGCCCACAAAAATATAACAGGGAAGAAAAATATATGAGATCATCCAACGTGCACTCTCCATTTTTAAAACTTTGACAATTCATTTCCAGCCAAATACACCATATGAGACATAACAAAAGAATCATATTCATTTGGTGATTATCCTAAAGGCCTCTCATACTTGCCTACGCAAGTATGGTCTTACTAATAATCTCATCCCATAAGACCACCTTGGCCACCTCCAAGTGAAGTAAAAATGATCTACTATTTCATCATTTCTTTTACACATATATATAGCCTCAATCCATAACAACAAGCCATCGCTTCATCAAATTGTCCACGGTCAAGTTTTTCCTAAAAGAAGCAGTCCAAACAAAGAAAGCAACCTTGAGAGGCACCTTGCTCCTCCATATATGTTTAAAGGAAATGGATTAAGGTTATGACTTGTCAAAACCTTGTACAAAAATTGAATAGTGAACTTCGTACTCCTCAAAGCAGTCCAAACCATCTTATCTACCTTATTCCTACCAATACTGGAAGC
Organism: Cyclocarya paliurus; assembly: GCA_029856935.1. NCBI lineage: Eukaryota > Viridiplantae > Streptophyta > Magnoliopsida > Fagales > Juglandaceae > Cyclocarya > Cyclocarya paliurus. The sequence goes on along the minus strand of CM056959.1, from coordinate 13,539,449 downwards.
AAAAACAAGCAGAAAAGCTTATAAATAGCCTCAATTTCCTGATCCTAATATGCTCTAGTAAAATAAACATTCCACTATTAAGAGTCGTCAAAGCTATCCAAAAATCCACCAATGCAATACTCGAAGTGATAACAACATAAAAAGCTCAAAAATAGCCCCAATTTTCCATTCCTAAGCCACTCTAGTAAAACGATTATTCCGTTGTAAAGAGTCACCAGAGCAATCCAAAAGATCAGCCATCAAGGCCTTATGTCATGCACATTGAAAGAGGTCAATAAATGCAATCTTGAGAGCTCTATCAACGCACCAAATGTCATGCCAAAATCTAACTTTGGATCCTTTGCTAACCACAAACCTGAAGGGAGTTGCAAACCCCCCCCCCCAAAAAAGAAAAATCCTTCCCTAATATTTTTTCACAACACCGTGAAACTCACACTCCTTCAAACACAACCCCTAGGGCACTCTCATATTTAGAATAAACAACCACCCTCCATAGTGGTCGATCTCCTTCCTGATGATACCACCATAACCACTTCCAAGTAGAGCCTTGATAAAAGTTTTCAGCCTCCAAACCCCATGCCAAACATCGACGGGGAGCAAACCTTATCCATACCAACAAGGTGAAACTTGGCCTCATCACCAATTCCACCTGGAAAGAAAGCACAAAAAATCTTCTCAATGCAGTACATGTTTACAACACACAAACCATTCTCCATGTAAACCAACTTGAAGGCTCAGTAACTTCACCACAAACAGGATTTTCTTTCAACCAATACAAGATGCACTATTGTCTAAAAATCTCCAAATCAGAAAAGCAAAAACAAATTCTTCTTTTTGTTGATGATTAATCTCACATTACCTGTGGACTCGCATGTTCGTAAGGAATGAGCAATCCTCTCTTATAAAACCTATTTTATCAGATAAGTTAGGCTCATGAATTTTTTTTCATGGTATTAGAACTCGCCACAGGACGAATGGGGGCCCATACTATTTATCCCGTGACAAGGACCAGGAAAAATATTGGTTTGCCCGTGAGGGGGGAGTTGAGGAATAATCTCACATTGTCTGTGGACAAGGTCTTGGATATGTTTATAAGAAATGAGCAATCCACTCTTGGAGAATCAGTTTTCCGAAAGAGAAAAAAGTTGTAAAAATAAATTCAATGTTTCCTAGTGTAATGTTATTCATCATCTCAATTCTTTTCATACTCTCATAATCCTATGATGTGTCATTAAATGATTGGAGACTATTTATTATATTTTATTTATAAATTTATCATCTAATGTCACATTATGGGATGATAAAAAGATGATAAGAAAATAGACGAGGAATAGATTTTTTTTCATGTTTCCTAACAACTTGATTTTAACAACCAGGCCCAAGCTCAAACCCTCGAAAAAACCAGACCACCTGAAGGAAAACAACTTCATTTTATTGGAGTTAGTAGTTCTTTTCTCTTCCTTCCTTTTCTCACCTCTCCCTGATGGTTTTTTCATTGAGTTTTGTCATTTATCATCTCACACACCACATTTTTTTTTATCATATTCTTGTTAAATCAATTGGGTTCTTCTACTTATCATCCTTACACCACATACTTGTTAAGAAAAAAAAAATAAAACAATAAAAATCATATATGATGTATGGTGTAAGATGATGACTGATAAGAAGAATTTTTCTTCTTTCATATTTTTCTTTTTCCTATAGTCCAACCCCAATCACTTTCTCCCCCATTCACCCTCACGTCATTTCAGTTTCTCTCTCTCTCTCTCTCTCTCTTCTCTCAACAGTTGCTTCCGTCATTGCTCACTCGTTCTTGTGTTGTTCGGTTCGGTGTTGCATGCTAGTGCTGGTAAGTTTCTAGCCATCCCTTCACGGAGTGCTCTATGTGCCCCACTCCCGGACAAATTCTTTCTCATAGATCGCTCCCTCCCTCCTCCCAACCTTGCATTGCCGCTATCAAGGCGTCATTGTCATGCCGATAAGCCCTATTGTCTCTGTCTCTATCTCTGTCTCTCTCTCTCTCTGTATTCCTTTGCCCCGAGATTGATTTTCATGAAATACCCAGTGCTCCAACGCCTCTATTTGTGGGTTCTGTTGCCGACGCCTCCATCCCTATTCCAGACCGCTGACACTAGTGAGTCTCTATTGGTTGTATCGATTCTTATTTCATTTTTACTCTAGGTTGTTTGCTCTATGTCACACGTTGCTCTCTCTCTAACCCTTGGGTTCTCATTCACACAGACTCTCTCTCTCTCTCTCTCTCTCATTGCAACGGACAAAGGCCATCGGAGGATGACCTCTCACCGCCAAGGTAAATTGTCTCTTACTTTGTCTAATTTCTTTTGGTCACTTCAATCTAGAACTACCCCACCATTCAATTTGGTTTTGATGCCATTTTGTTGTGTCACAAGGCATCACCAAAGTCCCAAGACAGTGTCACTTCGCTCTTTAATTCCACGATCCACCACACAAAATTAGGTATTGTATCCGAGTGTTAGTCTCCCTTTCCACTATTACTTTCGTTACAAACTTGCATGTATTTTGTGTGTTCATTGAGATGAGTTGGCCTTTGCTTGTATTATAGAATCTGTAGACTGTTTAATTTCTTGGTGGATTGTTTTTTGGAGGGTCTCTTGGTTGTATGAGTTGGACAAAGGAATGTATGAAGAGTATGGTTGTTTGGTTTGTTGTTAAACATGTTGGGGATCACTGGTTTGTAGTGTTGTGAGCGTAAAAGATCTGACAGTGTGATTGTTTGGTTGTTGGGCATGTTAGTTTGACATGTTAGGAGTAAATGCAAGACGTTTATTTGTTAGACAAGTCGAGTGTAAATTATATTTTTTTATCGCAGGCCGGTTGTTGGTTATTGAAATGTTGGGAATAAATGTTTGACTTTAAAGTATGGCCTATTTGTTTAACGTGTGTGTGGTGATTAGTTAAGCAAATTTGAGGAGGTTGGGCTAAAATATAGTGTAGCGAGTTTTTGAAGTTGTGTTTGTGCCATGATTAGAAACCAAGGCATTATAATGGATTTATGTGCATTGAACTATAGTTTGGGAGTTATGGGATTTTTTTAGTTAGATTGAATTTGTACTTGTGTAGATTATTAATACGTTAGTGAATATTTTTCTATTTAGGTTGTTGTGATACTGCTAGAGTATAGGCTCAAAGCGTAGTTGATACACTATGAGACTCATGTAAGCGATGCTTCTAGGCTAGACGTTGCCTAAAAATGGACTAAGGGGCGTTTTAGATTGTGATATTTTGAAACAATTGGTACCAAAGGGGCGTTACATTGACCATTCGGTACCAATTGTTTCAAACAAGAAACCAGGGCTGGAAATCCTACGTTCGAATCCTAAGACCTGCCACCGGGTTTTAGAAATTCCATTTGGCAATGGATAGATGAATGGTTGAAGGCCATACTTATGAGAGAGAGTTGAAATAACTAGCTTTATTTCTTACTAACGACTTGTGCATTAGGAGTAATTCCCAACAGAAGAAAAATAGAGGTTTTCAAATTGATGATGATTGTGGGTACCATGCACCAACCATGCACACACCAAAAAAGCAAACCACTTTTTTTTTTAAACGGAAGACAATACCTCCAACCACTATATTGAAACTTCACTTATGGCAAAAGAAAACTTTCAGAACAAAACAAAGCCAATACCTCCCTTCCAAAAAACCTTTACAAAACATTTACGACTAGAACATTTAGCGATTACCTCCCTTCCCAAAAGAAAATCCTATACATTTAGTGATAACTTCCAAAGTATGTCGTACCCATTTTATCCAATCTAACTACGCCTCTAGTCTTCTGAGGAAGCTGAAACCAATTCAAGAACAGTTTGTTCTCGCCTAAAGCACCACGTCTTGCTAAAGAGTCTGCCACTTGGTTCCTTTCTCTATAATAATGTGCAATGGAAAAATCAAAATCCTTCAAAGTTGTCTGCAACTGATCCCAATAGTCCCAAAGATACCATACTGTACATTTATGAGTCAGAATCCAATTTACTACAATAGAGGAATCGCATTCTATATCTAAACTGCTGACATAGCTTTACTCCTTCTAAAAGCTCAACTTCCATGTTTGAGCAAGATCCAAAAAATTTTGAGAACCCAAAAACTAACTATCCACCATCATCGCTCAGAATACCACCTCCTCCAGCAGAACCTGGGTTGCCGAAACTACTCCCATCTAGATTCACCTTCAAACGCCCAAGTCGTGGCTTCCTCCATCTCACCACTCACACTTTTGTTTTCTTTTGCTCCACAATAGGTACCTCTAGTCCCCTCAGCACCCGAGCTTCCCAGCTAGACAATTTGTGGACTTTTTTTATTCTGCAAGTAAGAGTCCCTACGCAATATTTAATCCAACCCCACACCTCTATAGTACTTTCGATTTTCCCCTCCATCCTAGCTGCACACCGATGACTAGGATATCCACATTTCTCAAAGTTCCTACCGTCTCCATTACATCACACGCCGACTATCTACCCAGCAACATCTGTAGCCTTTTGACCTCCCATCTATCATTAACTACCAATTCTTGTAATCTGATGTTCGGTTCTTCCACCTCAGGCACTGCTTCAAACAAAGGACCAGAACATAAAAACTTATCATACCACAATGAAAGATTGCCTTCTTGAACCTTCCACCTTGAGTTAGTCAATACTTCTGGTAGTCCCTCCAGAAGTTTCTTCCAAAACATCGACCTCGACCTATTTTCTAAACTTCTTGCGACATGACCATTTTTCACATATTTTGGCAAAAAAAACTTTTCCCATAGGGACTCTTGAGTCAATAGCTGCCATCCAAATCTCAAAAACAAAGATCTCTTCACTTCCAACACATCTCGCACCCCTATACTTCCCTCCTCCACTAGAACACACAGGTTCATCCAAGCCCTCCACTTTCTTTTTCCTTTACTTCCCTGTTCACCCTAGAAAAAAAATTTGCAAATAAACTATGAAGCTTTCGAATCACTATTTTTGGAGCATGAATGAATGATAGCAGGTAAAGTGGCATGCTTGAAAATACATGTCGAAAAAGGATTAAATGGTCCCCTTGTGATTTCTACGTGGCAAGGCAATTTCTAATCCTCTGCTAGGGTTTGGATCGAGCGGCGCAGTTTGCAGCCTATGGCCATGCTGGGTGGCCATACGTCAGCCTCTGTGAACGAAGTGAGGGCTGTTGGGCATCCCTTAAAGATGGGGTAGGATTGCTGGGTGGGGCTGGTGAGAAAGTGGCTAGAAAAGGAACTGGAACTGGAGGGGGGCCTTCGTTTGCTCAAGCCCTCTAAAGGCCGGTGCTGATTGCATAATTTAGGCTTCCTTTGAGGACACCAGAGTTGATCAATGGGAATTTGGGGATCTTTTTTCTCACAAATGGAGATGCTTAGGGTGGCTGAGGAGTTGAAATTTGCTTTGGTGCTGAAATTCTTTTCGAAGAGGCCGTTTATTGATGTATTGAGACTGTAGATCATTAACACATGAGGCTTCTATGAAGTCCCGATGATAAGCTTCATGGATGAGTTTCACGTGTTGCTACACTTGGCGAATGAGAAAGACTACCTACACACTTGGGCGAGAAAAGGAAGGGTAATGGCAGGGTGCCAATTTCGTTTGTTCAACTAGTCGGTGGATTTCGATGTAAAAAAGGAGCCCTCCATTGCACCTTAGTGGATTTATCTACTAGGGCTGCCTTTGCATTTGTATAGATTGGATTGTTTGCAGATTCTGGCCTCTCCATTTGGCAGGTTCCTCAGCATGGATAATGCGACTTTGTATAGAACGAGATCGATAGGGGCGAGAATATGTGTAGAAGTAGACCTGCAAGAAGAACTTGTTTGTGGTTTTGCACTGCTAGTTGGTAAAAAAAAAAAAAGATATGGCAATGTGTGATATATGAGAGAAAAGGATTTTATTGCAAAAAATATTTTCGCCAGGGACATACCGATGTGGTGTGCAGGGCTGAAGAGATAAATAACTAAAGCCAATAACAGTAGGAAGGAAGGGAAGAGGGGGATGGAAAAGGAAGGAGAGGAGAAAGTTTGGAAGGAAGGAAAAATCAAATTTGATTGTTTTGCTTGTGGCAAGGGAGAAGCAGGACAATGTGCAACAGTGTGGGCAGGGTGGGGAGGGAAATGAAATCACTCCCAAAGATAAGGGTATTGCACAAGACACTGATAAACACTCTTTGAGAATTTAGGGTGGGGAGGGAAATGAAATCTTAGTGGAAGAATATATGAAATTAATGGAACAAGTGGAGGAGGGGAAGTTTCGGAAGGTGGGGGGGCAACTCTATTTCAAAAAATGATTATTGTGTTGTGGAGGAGGTGTATGATAGTGATAAGGAAGAGGAGGCTATGATTTGTAGAAATAGCTTTGCAGTATTGTCGGAAGGGGAAATTAAAGTTGTAAAGGAAACTCAAAAGGAATACTGTTCAGGTCCAGGGACAGCCCCAGTATAAGTTGGGAATTCAAGATTTTGAAGATGTGCTTGTGAGGAAGTCTCGAAGGGCAAAAGCCCAACCAAAAAAACTGAATTTATGATTGAAAAAATTATGGTGTGGAATATAAGGGGGTTGGGCACATTGAAAAGAAGATTAAGAAAGCTAGTGCGAAAATATGACGTTTCTGTTTTGGTTGTATCGAAGCCTTTCCAAGATGTGATGCAGTTACACAAGTGGGCTTTTAGTTTGTAGTTCACTAATTTTTATTCTAATGTGGAAGTAGGCGGAAAAATGTGGGTGTGTTGGAATGATGAAATAAAAATGGATGTTGTGGGATTGTCCAGGCAGTCGTTGATGACCTTAATTGCAGACTCAGGTGGCCCGTTATTAGCAACCTTTGTTTTTGCAAAGTGTTTGCAGGTTGATCCTAAGGAGCTTTGGGAACACTTGAATGGCATTTCAAGCATTGTTGCGGCTTGGGTGGTGATAGGAGATTTAACATCACTCAATCCGATGAGGAAAGAGTGGTTGGCAAGCCAAGACCTCCATCGACAATGGAAGACTTTAATGAATGCATCAATAAATGTGGGCTAATGGATTTACCATTGGAAGGAAGACAATTGTCGTGGTGCAATGGGCAGCAAGGGTTGGCTAGAAGTTGGGCGAAGCTTGAGAGATTTGATTAACTCTAATTTTGGGCAAATTCATGGTGAAGCTACTGCTAGGTTGCTAAGTAGGAGAACTTCGGATCACTCACCAATTTTATTAAAGCTTGTTTTGGAGGGAGGGAGGGAGGTATGGGCCAGCCCCATTTAGATTCCATAACTTGTGGATTTCACATGACGGATTTTTAGAAGTGGTGAATAAGTCTTGGAATGAGCTGATGGTGTGGGACTCAAGGCTATGTAGGTTGGCAGGGAAATTAAAAAGGCTCAAACAGAAATTGAGGCAGTGGAATAAAGAGGTTTTTGGTCGTGTGGGTGGAGTGATTCAGGAGCTGGAAGAGATGTTGGAGCAATATGGGGCGGCTTTGCAGGCTTCTTATTCTAAGGATATTGAGGAGGAGTTTTTGATTACCAAGGTGGTACTAGATATTTGGTATAAAATGGAAGACACGAGGCTGGCCCAACAAGCAAAAAAATCTTGGCTAGAAAGGGGAGACTAGAATTTGAAATATTTTCATGCAGTTACTGCTCAGCGAAGAAGAAACTCTTGTGTGAAAACCACGAGCCTGCCTGATGGTTCGGTTTTGGAGTCTATGGAAATGGTTCATGATGGAGCCATGCGGTATTTTAAGGAGTTTCTCTTCCAAGAAGACTCGGTAGAATTACCATGTTTGGAGGCTTTGATCCAACTAGCTATTTCGAAGAGCCTGAAGAGTAAACTGAGGGAAGAGCCAATGGAAAATGAGATTTATGAGGCGATTGCGTCAATAAAAGCCGACAGCAGCCCGAGGCCTAATGGGTTCATATCAGCATTTTATTTGTCATACTGGAGTATTATTAAACAAGATGTGAAGGAGGCAGTTAAGGAGTTTTACAAAGGTCAGGTATTTCCGAGATTTTATTCTTCTTCATACTTAGTTCTCATTCTGAAAGTAAAAAATCCCTAGAGTTTTGACAAGTTCTACCCTATAAGTCTTTGTAATGTTATTTACAAAGTTTTCTCCAAGACTTTGGCTGATAAAATGTCCACTGTACTTGGAGATATAATCTCTTTGGAACAATGTGCTTTTGTGAAAGGAATGAGCATTTTGGAAAATATCACACTTATGCAGGAGATTATAACATTATTACATCAGAAGACTAGAGGCGGCAACATTATGCTAAAAATATATATGAGTAAGGCATATGACAGAGTGGATTGGTAATTTTTTGAACATACTCTACGAACTTTTGGTTTCCTGGAGTTTTTTTGTGGATTGATTAAAAATTGTGTGACGATGCCGTGGTTCTCAATTATGATGCATGGCACATATAAGGATTTTTTCAAGTTGAAAAAAGGGCTTCACCAGGGTGACCCGTTATCCCTGTATTTATTTATTATCATGGAAGAGGTACTCTCAAGATTGATTAATAAGAGGATGTCAGAGAAGAAGATCTTGCCTTTTTCTCAACTGAGGGGGCTCCTTGTATTTCCCATCTATTATATGTTGACGATATTGTTGTGTTTGCTATTGCTAGTAAGGGTTCTATCCGGTGCCTAATGGAGGTGGTGAAGATGTATAAAAGGTGGACTGGGCAAAGGGTTAATCTCAGGAAGTTTGCAATCTTCTTTTCTAAGAAGCTGAACCATCGAAGGAGGGGGGAGTTGTTGACGGAAACAGGTTTTACGGAAGGCCACCTTCCATTTACCTATTTGGGGGTGCCGATTGTGGATGGAAAATTGAAGGTTAGACATTTTGAACCTTTGATTACGTGTATTGGCAAGAAGTTATCGGGGTGGAAGTGTAGACCACTTGTATAGAAAATTTCGAATGATAAGTGTTTTCAGCCTTTATAAAGCTGATCCAAAGCCTATTCTACCACTAACCTTGCGTCAACATTTAGATTAAAGCTTTAGCGAATTCTTTTATTTTTAAACCTTATGCTACCTGTACCTATTTGAAGAATACAACAAAAGAAGGAAAATAAGTCATGTAGTGAAAAATAAAGAAAAGGTCTATGAGTCTGATAGGGAGGTCCAAGGTATGTCACTTGGAAAAGGCTATGTATGTCACTTGGAAAAGGCTATAATAGGGAGGTCATGTGTATGACTTACATCCACATGACTTATTACATAAAGAAAAGGCTTATGAGTCTGATAGGGAGGTCCAAGGTATGTCGGATAATAATGCGAATGTTTCGATGAGAAAGTCTTTGTGGGTGTCCACCCGTCCTTAAAAACTAATCTATGATAGACACCATTCTAGTGTGGAACATAAGGGGGTTAGGGAGTTCTAATAGAAGGCTAAAGAATTTAGTGAGGAAACAAAATGATGCTATGGTTGCCATTTCTGAGCCTTTTACGTTGGAAGACAAAATGCATAGTCTGGGGAGCTATTTGGGTTTTTCGAAGTTTTGATGTAATGAGACTAAAGGTGGAAAGCTTTGGGTGTTTTGGAGGGAATCACTTTCCTTTGAGGAGGTATGTAGTTCATCTCAAATGATCTATGGTTATGTAGTGATGAATAATAGAAAAATATTTTTATCTTTCGTTTATGCTAAATGTACGCAGCTTGAACATCGGAACCTTTGGAGGGATTTGGAGGATATACAAGTAGTGGATTTCCCATGGCTAGTTGTGGGGGATTTTAATGCTATTCACAAGATGAGGAACGGATTGGTGGGAATCCCAGACCCTTGGCCTCTATGGAAGATTTTAATAGGTGCTTAGATCGGTGTGGCATTGTCGAGCTTTCTAGTAGTGGACAAAGAATGTCTTGATGCAATGGGCAGGAGAGTTAGGCCCGTAGCTTGGCAAGGTTGGATAGGGCTTTGATAAACATTGAGTTTTCTTCCCAGTTTTGTTCAGCTTATTTTGAGTATTTGGTGAGGAAAACATTGGATCACTGCCCCATGGTGATTCATTTTATGAGAATGGAGGAATTGTATGGTCTTCATCCCTTTAAGTTTCAAAATATGTGGTGTTCTCATGAAGATTATTTGTCCTATGTCAAAGAGGGTTGGATGTCTCTAGTTTGTTCGAGTGGTCTTTGGAAGGTTGTCAAAAAATTAAAGAAAACTAAATTGGCTCTGCGAGCTTGGAATAAGTCTATTTTCAGTCTGGTGGATACACATATTCGGGAATTGGAAGAGAGTGTGGAAACTCTAGAACATCAACTTCAAATGGGTTACTCTCAAGAGGTGGAAGCTAATTATCTTGTGTCCAAAATTGAACTTGAAGTCTGGGAGGGTAGAAAGGAAACTAAATTGGCCCAAAATGCAAAGAAAAATGGTTACTTGAGGGTGACCAAAATAGCAAGTTCTTCCATGCAGTTGTGAATCAAAGAAGATCTAAAAGTGTGATTTCTCAAATGAAGCTACCTGATGGGCATATATTGGGGAGTCCGAAAGAGGTTCACCTGGGTGCTGCCAAGTATTTTAGGGAGTTTCTTACTAATAGTACAGTCTTGGAGCAGGCGGATCTTACACCATTGCTGGGATGTAGTGTTTCGAGTGAAGAGAATAATGCTCTTTGTAGGGATCCATCTGAGGAAGTCCTAGTCCCGATGGGTTTAGCTCTGCTTTTTTCATTGAATGCTGGGATTTTGTTAAAGCTAACGTTGTTGAGGCGGTGATGAACTTCTTTCATGGTACTCCTTTGCCTAGGTATTTTTCTTTTTCTCCTATTGTTTTAATTCCTAAAGTGCAAGACCCTACTAGTTTTGATAAATTCTATCCAATTAGTCTTTGTTCTGTAGCTCATAAGATTTTCTCTAAGATCATAGTTAAACGTTTGACACGAATTCTGCCTAATTTGATATCTATGGAACAAGGAGCTTTTGTGCCTCGGAGGAGCATTTTTTAAAATATTACCCTAGCTCAAGAAATGGTTCATTCTCTTCACATAAAAACTAGTGGGGGGGGGGGGATTATGGTGAAAATTGATATGGCTAAGGCTTATAATCGGGTGGATTTGGGTTTTCTTTTGAAGGTTCTAGATGGTTTTGGTTTCTCAGATCATTTTTGTAGAGTGGTGAGGGAATGTAATCAATCCCCTTGGTTTTTGGTGATGATGCATGGGACTTATAAAGGATTTTTCAAACCTTCTCGTGGTTTGCATCAGGGAGATCCTTTGTCTCCTTATTTGTTTATTTTAATGGAGGAGGTTTTGACTAGGCTTCTATGGAAAAATTTTGATGAGGGGTGTATTAAAGGGTTTTACCATCCAGTGGGAGCTCCTCTTATTTCGCACTTATTATATGCTGATGATCTTTTGATTTTTGTCAATGGAAGTATGAGATCGGTGAAAAGGCTTATGGAGACATTGGGAATTTATGAGAATTGATTAGGTCAATTAATGAGTAAGGATAAATCAACTTTCTTTCCTTCAAAGTAGATTAATGTTTCCAGAGTGCATAAGCCGGTGAGAGTTACGGGTTTAAAGGTTGGCCAGCTTCCTTTAACCTATTTGGAGGTGCCTTTGGTTTCAGGAAAATGAAGTCTCTACCCATAGAGGTAGTCCTCATCTGCATCCTCCAATACCCATAATCTGTGCCATTGAACTTTTCAATCCTGAATACCTTCACTTCTTCTGTAGCCATCATTTTTCCTCAATTGTTGTGAAAAACGATGAAAAAACATTGAAAGTAAACACGAAAAGAACAATCAAACAATCACGACACAAGATTTATGTGGTTCGGCAACTTGTCTACGTCCACGGGAGCTGTAGATGATTTTTATTTCTTGAGGAATCATAAGTACAATGAATGGAGCAACCACTGTGCATTTTTGTACGGCCACAATAATACAAATATATAGGGTACAATACGGAAACCCTAATTTCACATATTTTTCATTATTCGCTTGAGCGGCGTGTCGAGTGCTCATCGAGCGAACCTGTTTCCTGACCATTTGCTCGAGCCAAGTGTCAAGCAGCTAACGGGCAAACTCTCTATCTGAATTCTCCGCTCGAGCACCATGTCGAGAGGTGTCAAGCGAACTCTCTGTATCGCATCCACTCGAGCTCCCTATCGGTTACATCTTGCGCGAACTCTCTATGTAGTGCCTCCGCTCGAGCACCTGAAGGCTCCACTCGAGCAATCTGAACCAAAATCCACAGTACTCAACAAGCTTGAGGTAGCACTCAAAGGCATCTCCAAGATATAAAGAGCAATGATATTCCTACAATCTCTTTTATAACTCTTGTTTAAAAAGGATGGTGGTTAATTACATCATCACATTGGTTGGGTAATTTAAATAGAAGTTATTAACATCATTTTACTAAAAGTAAGTAACATCCCAAAATAAATGAGGAAAAAAGGAACAACGATAAAGAGAGCATCTTTAAAATGAGTAGATAACAAGAAATTCCAAGCAACCAACAAAGCAGAGCTTTCCCAATAATCATAGATTTCCCAGATTTCAAGAAGGTCAAGAATTCAACATTGCAGAAAATTCAAGTCAAGCGTCTACGAGAAAAAAACAGAGAGCATCTTCAAAAGTGATAAGATAACTTGATGAATTTGCAAATGGAAAGTTAGAAAAAAGAAGTAAGCAAAGCATCTTCAACCATAACAAGAAATTTCATGCATAACACGCAACTACATGAGTAGGACATTATAAATGTTGGTCATGGACTCAAGGCCAGAGTCCTCTGTATTCAAAGCCAGCATATCCTCCTTCCATCCCTCAAGCAACTCGAGCCTTTTTTTAGCATTCCTTCACCAACAATCAAGAAATGGTAGAAGGCGTTCTCTTCGACATTGCACCAAAATGGCTCATTTTACAATTAACAACAACTCTCTATTACAAACTTAAACGACACTACATAACTAAAAACGACCCAAACATTGCTAAACAAAACAATGTGTTTCACTCTACACCTTTTCCCCTCAGAAAGTTGGACGACATTGTCTTGAGTTCCCCTTCAGAAGCTTCCCTTAATGTAACAACCCCACCCTACCAAGGGCGAGGCTGTTACCCTTGACTTGTTCTTTCCCTATTATATCTGTGTGTGTATATATATATTTTATTTCTACTAAAGTAATATGGGATAACCGTGAACATATCATGCATGTACTCTAAATTTCTAATTTAGTAAAAGGGAACACCTGATAGACATTATATTCAACATTTTCCATAAAGGACTCTCAGAGTCCATCATTCATTCATCAAAACATAACTAGTTCTAAATAAGAAGGGACTCAGTCCCTATAATATATACAAAAAGGTGTTAAACCAACGTATGGGGGGTTACCATCACCCCACCATAGAAGTTACACCGTTATCATCATCCCACCATAGAAATTACATCATACCAAAAGATACTTTGTCTAAAAGTTAATTCAACAAAACGTCCCAACACGGGACCCATCCTAAAACATAAAAACATAAATCATCATCATCAAAGGGTAGAACCAACAGGGGAACACTAAGCATCGGCCCCTCCCTCCTCGGTAGTGCCTAGCTCCCCAGCCTCTCCATCAATACCTAGACGTTTAAAATATAAACACAAAATGAATCTAATACTTAGTAAGCAATATACCATGCTGCTAACTTACTAATCACGTAATCTTTTTCTTTTGAAAACATGCATACATAAACATTTACTAATTTTTTACAATGCTTTCATGCATAAATAGTTTAAGGAGTAAGCCATACTTTCATGCATAAACATTTAAAAAATAAGCAATACTTTCAAGCATAAACATTTTAAGAAATAACTATGATTTCATATTTCATTTTCCTTTGGCCGGTACACACTATTATGCCCCATGCGTTGGGGTTAGTGGTCTTTTAGACATGGACTCTACCCATGGCCACAGGTTGGGATTCCCTTTCAATCAGGGGGCAGCACTGGGTGCACTACCAGTATTACTTACCCTATATTGCAATCTACCCAGTCTTTTGGTACCCTTTTTATTCATATGGCCATTACGTATTTTCATACCTTAACCTTCGTTTCATTTCTTTCCTTTCTTTGCAGTCAAACGTCTTTGTTATCTTTCCTTAGTCCAATGCATATGCGTTTCTTTGAAAAGGAGCATGTCATGCCATGCTACATATAAGTAAGGCGTTAGTTATTTGAGAGAGCATGTATGAAAATCTCATGATTTAGAACCTATGTGCATGCATTACCTTATACACATACACACAATTATAATCGATAGGGTGCTTAATAGGGGCTACTAAGAAAAACTTGTACATAATATATACATTTACTCTTTCTTTAGAAGAACATTTAAAAAGAAAGAGAGACATTCTTTCATAAGAGAACTTTGTGTAAGGAGCATGGTCATAACTACTTACCTCGATGTACCTCGACACTTCCGACTGCACAATAACTCCTATTCCAATAAATAATAAGCGTGTTAATACTCATTCAATATCCTTTAGGCCTCCCTTTAAACGAGAAAGCCATGACATTGACCCTATGCCCCTTCCACACTTAGCGTTATCCCAATTAATTAAACTCTTGTCTAACCATTGCAAGAATCACATAATTAATACTAAAGCATGTTAGCTGTCCATGAAAGGGCCACTTGGGTATTTTATATGGAAAGGTAGTTGAGGACTCCTAGGCTTAACAAAGTTTATTGGATTTAAGTTTATTGAAATTAATGGAGATAAAGGCTTAAATCTGGAAATTTGCTTAATAAAGGGGCTTAGGACAGAATTGGCATCTCGGACAAGCTAATCAATTTAGAAAGACATGCCATTTAGAATAGCTAGTTGTCCCTTATTAGAAAAGGCTCACTTGTCATCAAAACAGGGTATACACATAGGATTAGGCTTGCTGGACAGCTCACACACAATAGTATAACATGCACAAATAATCATCTACTTGTAATACCAACTCATACTATAAATCTAGTGACATTGGAATCAAAGAAAAGTTTGTTAAAACATAATTGTTTGGTTAAACATAGCATAAAACAGCTAGGTTAAACCCATTAAGTGAACTTGAAAACTTTAAACACCCAAGATTATAATTTACTCATTTAATACATTTTAGAAGCAAGCTATAAAATTACAAGGGACCAAGCCAAACCTTTAAACCGATCCTCTAGCATTCTAATAACAAGTCACCAACCAGATCTCAACACAAAACACATGGCATCAACATATATATATATATATATATATATATATATATATATATATATATATATATATACATACATATATCAAAAGATCAACTAATCACTTATGACTAACCAAGTTAAATAGAAAAAATATCATTTTTGAATGATAGGAAAATACATAGGAAGATAGATTCAACACACTTGGTTTGGGCCAAAAACAGAGCATTCAAGTTTATTGACAACATAGATAATAACTATAATTAAGATACAAGCTAAAACCACTTAGTTGGCGTCACCAAATGGGTCAAACTAGGGTTTTTACCTTTAGTGAGTCCTTCCCAAAACACAAAAAATGGAGAAGAGGAAAGGTGGGTTCAGCTTAGGGAACTAGAGAGCATACGAACTCTTGGCTGGAAATCCAAAACCGAAACATCAACAACAACAAAAAAGAAAACCCACTTGATTAAACCATGGTTAGGTTTGAAATACACAAAGGAGAAAGGTTAAGGGTACTGTTACCTTGCTATTTTCCTCTTGAGAAGAAGAAATAATGGGTGCTTGGCTTAAGATTGAAAGGAGAATGGAAATGGAAGAGAACGGGTGGTAGTGTTGCATGATTAAGGGCTTGAGAAGTTTTTCTCCTTTTCTTGCCTTAGAAGCCGACGGGTTCAAGAGAAAAAGGACTTAAATTACTTTTAGGATATGTTTGGAAGGTGAGATGAGAATTTTGTATTTTGTTTTAAAGTTTAAAATATTATTTTTTAGTTTGACACTACAAGAAAATAGGTCATTTCCAGCGATTTTAAGTTTGCCGCAAAAAAAATCGTTGCAAAAGACTATTATTTCCGGCGATTTTTAAGTCGCCGCTGAATTTAATCGCAAAAAGTGACAAATGCTGATGTTCTTTTTTTACGGCGACTTTTTATACCTATTGCGGCGATTTTTTTCGTCACAACAGAGTTTTGTACATGTACCGCCTCTTTATTTGCGTCGAATTTTAGAATCGCTGCAATAGATAGTTTTGTAGCGAATATTATCGCCGTAAAATATCTTTTATCCCATTAATACTATTAGCGGCGAATAAAAGTCGCCGGAAATCTAATAAAATTTAAAACCCCCGCGTTTTCTTTTCGTTCCTTCAATTCCCTCCAGCGTCTCCCCCCTGCTCCCGTCTCTCCCCAATCCCTCTTCTCCCACTCTTCATGCCTCCACGCATCAGCCACTGCACGCCGCCGTCGACCCACCGTCACCGGCCAACCCAGCCAAGTCCCTCCCTCGCGGCTTCTCTCTCTCCCGCAGATCTCCCTCTCTCTTCTCCCTCGAATTCCTTTCTCCCTCGGATTCCCAGTGCCGCCCCGTCCGCAGCCGCCGCACCACCTCCAGCTACCGCCCCAACGGTCCCCAGCCCCTCCACAGAAGCTTTTCCTCTCTCTCACCGTCGATCTGCTCTCCCCCTCACGGATCTCGCTTGCGGTGCCCAAAGCTTCTATCTTTTTCGCTGTTTGATTATGTCTTAAAAAAGGTATTGTCTTTTTTTGGTTTCTGAGAAAATTAAATTCAAAAAATTTAACTCTTGCAAGATTTTACTTTTGATTCCTCAAGTGGTGTTTGGTAACGAAAATAAGATGATGAAATACTCGGATTTGGTTTGGAAGTGTTGCATGTAACTAAGTTGGGGTTTTAGTAAGTAAACTTAGTTTTGTTGCTGTTGTTACGAATTAGAGAATTTTGAAATATGGGAATAGAAGGTTTTGTTCATATATGCCTTTTGTTTCAGAGAAACTAACAGAGAACTAATTGAACATATCAATTTCGATGGATTTTTTGCATTTGGGTTTGGACAGGGACATAAGTTGACTAAAGAGGAAGTTGTCAATGTGCTGGCAGAGGTTTTTCTGCATCCAAACTATACAATTGCTAGTGTAATTTATTACCAATTCTTTTAATCATTGGCTTTTTTTCCCCCTCCTTGTTTGCTGACAAGAACTGCAATGGAATGGTTGAGTTCTCGGAGTTCTAATTTGTTTTTGGTAAGTACTTCTAATTTGATCTCTTTCTTTGTTTTTTTATCTGTCATTTTTTCTTGGCATGTTACTTTTTGTGACTGTTGAGAATTGAGGTTGCTTGGAATATCAGAGGGTTGTTTTTTAAAATTTGAACATAAATCTAAAATGATTAGTTTTGGAAAGTTGGTGTCTGTATTGTATTCAAATATGTAATAATGCTGTACAGATTATAAGGTTTTATCACCTCAATCCAAGTTTAACTATCACTTGGATCCATTACTTGCATTTAAATAATCATCTTCAAGTGCAGCCTGATCTGGACTGCATGAGTAATATGATATTCTTAATCTTGAACTTCAAAATCATCTTGAAGTGCAGCCCGATCCTTTTAACACGTCATGCCACAAATTTAGTCGATTTCTGATATATGTTGTAGTTTTATCATGCATCCAAATGCTTCAACGTACAATTAAAACATTGGTTAAGAGCCAGCTTGCTTTCTGTACTAATTTATTTTATCATTCTCGTTCTTGCTAGCTGATGGCTCTTCTGCAATATTAAAATTACCAGATTAGTTAATGGTGTTAATTTCAATTATATATGTAATAAGATCTGCACTAGGCCAAGCATATTTTATTGCTTTCTCGTTCATATACCATACATAGCAAACACCCTATGTATATATATATGGTTCTTAGGCCAAGCATATTTTTGTAATTTGTAGTTGCAGTTGGCTACATTTGAAAACTCTGAGGTTGCAGCTTTGGTCCTCTGCAATGAAAGACTAGGTTGTTTTTTCATTTTAAAATGATTGTGGATCACGTTGTTGGTTCTTGCAGGTTGGACAAACTTTTGTGCCAGCTGCATGTCCATGATCCATTCGGACATGCTCAGAAAACTAGCTACAAGTATAAGTTTATGCAGTGGCTGATAATTCCTTTCATTCACGAACCTATTGTTGCATGACAAATGCAGCATGTATATATTCCTCTCTGACATTATCTGTTTTGATTAATTCCATCACTTACTAATCTGATCATATTGTATTCGATGGAATCCTTTATAGGAAGCATTGAGGACAAGGGGCTTAAAGGATGATACAACTTGCAAGCTGAGAGCTCTATTTTCAAGGAAGAGGTGCCAAAGTTCTGCAAATAAACTATCCAAGAAGCTCTCGGTTGTAGCTATAGTGGAAGAATTCTTTGAAGAAGGCTTATCAATGCTTGCTGAAGGGTCAGTATGCTTATTTTGGAAAGAGGTTATTTTTGAATGAGCTCTTAAGCTTAACTGTGCACTGCTTGCTGCTTTTCTTTTCCCACTATTTCATCTATTGCAATCTATTACTTCCAGAAATTTATATAGTTATGATGGGTAAATGTAGGTTTTTATCTGAAAATAGAAAAAGTATGTGCAACAATTTGATAGCATGAGTGAAATGTGTATGATGGAGCATGATAGAATGGGAAACATGGAAATCTCTAAAATTTTGATTTGATTTTCACTACAAGAAATATTTTATATTTTGTGATATAAACAGACTTTTGAACTTAAATCATCAGAAGTTAATGCATTGTCCTCTATAACTGCTCTAATGGTGTACTGATGCATTTTATCTTTAAATGTCAGATTGGAGTTTGTCCAGATGGAAGCATCAAATATACTACAAGTATAAGAGAATTGATTCAATCTTGTATTTAGGAGTTGTTCTCTGCCCATCCCTCATGCCCAGGTGCATATTGTTATATACAGCTAGACTTAATTTATAGAGATAGAGGAGCATCACAATTGGCATATTTGGATGATGTATTTTCAGATATTTAGGGGTTAAAGTGTAAGTTTTGAGCTCCATTTGGTCCACCCCAGTGTATATACCCCATAACTACATTAATGTGAATTCCCCACCTCAATGGATGAACTAAGTGTCGATAATTTATTAAATTAGATGGAAGGGAACATCTTTTTAATGAAAGTTCAATCTTTTTCCTTTATGTTTTTCTATTTCTAAGTATTTAATATCATAAGGTATGGATACTGTTGTATAAACACTGTAAGTGTTATATTTAGCAGTTTATCTTATTAACATAATATATTATTAATTCAGGTCATTCACTCAAATAACATTACTTGAAATTGATGTTTTAAGGGAATAGTGTTTGAGTGAATGACTTGAAATAATAAGATAAATATTGTGTTAACAAGATTTGAAGTGCAAAAATGAGGCCCCAGGAACGTCTGGGTGCAGGAAAAAAAAAAGAAGTGAAAAACACATTTCCGGCGAAATTTATTCGTCGCAAATAAGATTACTCTGAACAAAAATATCGTTGCTTTTGTTATGAAGCTATTCCCGACGAATAAGTGACCTTTAGCGGCGAAATTTGGTCGCAGCAAAATATCTATATTGACGATTCTAGGATATCGCCGAAAGAAGTGTTAACCTTTATCGGCGATTATATTAACATTTGCGACGATACTTTTCGTTGCTTTAAGTATCTCTCGGCGATTTAATGTGAAATCAAAAGGACCATTTGCGGCAGTTTTAAGATTTATTGCGGCGAGTTTAAATCGCCGGAAAAAGTTATTTTCCCAACGACTTTTTGGAATCGCCGAAATCTCTCAGAACCGTCACTTTTAAATCGTCGAACATTCGGCGATTTAGAAATCGCCGAAAGAGATCAAAGTCAGCGATTTTAGAGGGTATATTCGACGATTTTGCACGCTGAAAAAGGCCGAATTTCTTGTAGTGTGAAGATTTGAAAAAGTTAAATTGGAATTTGAAAAAGTTGTATTGGGATTTGAAAAAGTTGAATTGTTTATTATATTTTATATAAGAATTTGAAAAGATTGTAATGATGAGATGAGATGAGATGAAAATTTTGAATAAGATGAAACATCCAAGTATAATCTTAGTCAAACCTTGCTTCATAAGCTAGGAAGAATGGATGGTGGGGATCAAGTGTGAAAATAAATTTTCCGTACCTACCCATCCAATGGTAGATGGAGCTTGGGCCATTTCTTGAATAAATGAAAATTAGAGGGCTTAAGGAAAAAATATTGTAAGGTCTCAAAATCATGCCCTTGAATTATTTTAATAACCCACATAAAAATAAAAGCACACCTATCTTAAAAAAAAATAATATAATAATAAAAATATTTATCTCAAAATATTTAACTTAAATAATTAATAAAATGACGTAAGGATCTACGTAGTAGGACTCGGGTATTACATTTAACCCTCGATCTCCTTCAGTTCTTCACTTTAGTTCCGTGTTGTCTTCCCCAAAATCAGCTTCTAGGGTTCTTAACACAATTGCAGAATATTCCTTACAGTGTCTAGACGAACGGAAGTCATGGTGTAAGTGGCATTTGAGAACAGACAAGAGACAATGAATTCTAGAAAAGTGGAAGCTGGAAAGGAGATTGTAGAAAAGTGTTAAGGTGTCCCTCTTGTCATCAAAACAATTGGAAGGTTACTGTCCTTGGAAAATTCTGAAGCAGGGTGGTTTTCTTTTAAAAACAATAAACTGCCAAAAATAAAAGAATATGAAATCATACCAACTCTTAAGCTGAGTTATGATCAACTTCCATCACATTTGAAACAATGTTTTGCTTATTGTAGTATATTTCCAAAGGATTACGCGATGGAAAAGTTAAAATTGATAAACCTCTGGATAGCACAAGGGTTTATCAAGCTATCCAATCAAAATGAATGTCTTGAAGATGTTGGCCATGAGTATTTCATGGATTTACTTTGGAGATCGTTCTTTCAAGAAGCTAAAATGGATGTTTTGAGAAACATGATTACGAGTCAAATGCATGACCTCACGCATGATCTCGCAATATTAGTGGCAGGATCATTGATCACCAGATTAGAATCTAAGGAAAAAATCATTGGTGATCAGAAAACTCTGCACGTTTTCGATAATATAGATCTTTCATTTGTAGTTCCAACTTCATCATCTAAAGCCAGTAGGATTCGAACACTTCTTTCGCTTGGTGAATTCAAGAATTTGCAAAGTCAAGTACTTCATGTGAAGCAATCTTTTCAAGTTTGAAGTTCTTGTGAATGCTGGATTTATATGGAAGACAACTTGATTTATCGAGTTCCATATGAAAGTTGAAGCATTTAAGAAATCTTAGGGTGAGTTTGGATGTTGAGTTGAGTTGAGTTGAGTTGAGATGATAAAATATTATTAGAATATTATTTTTTAATATTAAAGTTGTTTTGAAATTTGAAAAAGTTGAATTGTTTATTATATTTTATATTGGGATTTGAAAAAGTTGTAATGATGAGTTGAGTTGAGTTGAGTTGGGTTGAAGATCCAAACGTAGCCTTAATCTTTCACATAATTATAAATTTGCAAAAGTCTTAAAGAATTGCCTAGAGGAATGATGAAATTAGTCAACCTCAGGCATCTTTACAATGATGGATGTTCTAATTTGACTTATATGCCACGTGGATTGGGGCAATTGAAAAATCTCCAGACATTATCTAAGTTTGTCGTCCACTCTTAAACCTCACCCAAATCTTAAAAAGTTAAAAATATATGATTATGGGGGTTTAAGGGTTCCGATGTGGCTTTTGTCACTCACAAATATTGTTGACTTGGCTTTATGGGTTTGTATGAGATTGAAATATTTGCCACCATTGAGTCGACTACCCTTTCTTAAGAGTATTTCTCTGTGACACCTTGGTGAAATAGAGTACGTATCAAATTGTAGTGACAACAATGAGTTATCTTTATCTTCTTCTTCTTCTTCATCATCAGAATTCTTTCCATCTCTTGAGTGGATTTCCCTCCATGGGTGTTGTATTGTCAAGGGTTGTTGGAGGAGGAGTGATTCTCATAATGTGGATGTCAATACTACTGATCATGAAAATTCCTTTGAAATTCCATCAATGATGAGGCATGCTTTACTACTCCCTTCATTTCCTCGTCGTTTTTCATATTTACGAGTATATCACTGCCCTATGTTGACTTCATTGCCAATGTTTCCACATCTGGAAGAAGAGTTTGAGCTAAGGAATGCCTCCTCCTCCGCTTCCTCTACACCCATTGCCTTTTCATCTGCTCCTCTCTCCAAATTGAAGAAAATAACGTTAGAAGAAATTGAGGATCTAGAAACACTACTAGAGGATGGGTTGCAAAATCTCATATCTCTCAAGTATTTGTACATAAGACTCTGCCCTATATTAAAGTCTCTCTCCCAAGGTGTACAATATCTCACTGCACTTAACAATCTGACGGTTATCAATTGTCTTGTGCTTGATCTAGGCAACAATGAGCACAGGATGCAATGGAAAGGGCTTAAAAGCCTCATCTCTTTGCAGTTTAAGGGTATTCCAAAATTGTTGTCTCTCTCGTTGGGGCTTCAACATGTTACTACTCTAAGAGAGTTCAAAATCATAGATTGTTCAAGCTTGGTGGCTCTACCAGAGTGGATCTGCAATTGGGCATCACTTGAGCAGTTCACAATTTGTATATGCCCTGGTTTAACATCACTGCCTGAAGCAATGAGTAGGCTAAACTCTTTGAAAACGTTGACAATTCATGATTGCCCCATCTTATTACAAAGATGCGAACAAGACAGAGGTGAGGATTGGCCCAAGATTGCTCACATCCTAGAGCGGGACTTTTTATCTTGATCCTCAACTGGAATATGTTCATCCTTGACTGATCTAGGTATTTTTCTACCAATTTTATCATTATCCCCGCATCCACCTTCTTCACCTTCAACTTATAAAATTCTATTTGCAGAAACAACTTTGAGTAAAGAAGAAACAGGGGAGAGGGATTGAGAATTTGTTAAAAAATCTAATGCACTACCACTTCTACAAGTAAATAACTTAGTTATGATTACATCTCTTTCTTTATTTTTTTATTCTTCCCTATTCAAGTAAGAAATATCACCATATGCATGATTCTTCACACCCAGGAGAATAGTAAGGAGGCGGAAGAAGAGCAAAGGGGAGAAATATAGGAGGGGGTTGCGGGGGAGATCCAAGACTGGAATCCGGAGGCCGCAATGTTGAGGCTGTGTAATTTCACGAAAACATTTTCAACAGGGCCTGCATGTTTCTTAGCGTGGAAAGTGATAGTAATTTGATTTTTGCTGAACTTGGGTGCTTTTTTAGTCTTGATTGCTGCTTCTGCAACAAATACAACTGGCTTATGTAATTCACACATTTCATCGGTGATATCCTTGGGGAGAGGAACTCGATTTTGGAAAGGGGTCATGCGTTTAATGCCAATTGTGTTATGTAATTCGAGATGGAAGATTCGAAATGCGGAGGTAAATTTTTGGTATGACAACTGGTTGGGAGATGGGCCATTGGCGTAGGAGTATTCAGTAGTTGGGGATGGGAGTTTGAAGCTACGTGAGGTGGTGGATGACAATGGGTGGAAGTTGGTGTTGTTAAGATCTCTTGTTGATGAATCTGTGGAGGCTAAGATTTTTACAGGCGGGTGTTAGTTCAAGGGAGGAGGAATATGTGTGTGTTTGGGAGCATTCCGTTGATGGGAAATGAAATATTTTTTCCTCCCTCCCTCAATGGGGGCAAGATAAGTGAGAGAGAGAAAAGGAAGGTAGGCTAGGATTTTCATTTCACTTGGTTAATTTGTTTGCCACATTTGTGCAAAAACAGGAGCAAAATGGTGGGAGTTTGGTGTTGGACAGAGTTAGCCAGTGGCAAGTGTTTCTTGTACCATCATCCATCAAATGACAAGTGTTTGTTGCGTGATGATATATCTGGAACGTTCTTGATCACTAGTTGGGCTGTAATCGAGCCAAGTCAAGCCAGTCTTTGACTTGTCAAGCTCGGTTCGGCTCAAAAAACTCAAGCTTAAGCTTGAGTCCAAGTTAGAAATTTTTATTAAATCTTTGTTTGAGTTTGATTCAGTAAGTTAAACTCCCAACTCGAACTCGGCTTGAGTTTTTTATTTTTTTATTTATTTTTTGAATAAGATTTAATAATTAATAAATTAGATAAATAAATAAATAAATCTAATATTAAATTTGTACAGCTAACAAGTAAAACCTTTATTGAATTATAAGATTTTCAAAATTTATAAATTATTAATACGTAACTAATTGATATCTATCCATCATAACAATATATTATATGCCTACATAAATTATTAATACATATACATAATATGATAGCATATATCTATTTCATATATAGTTCCCACATACTAATATATAAATTATTAAATCTTATTGACTAATTATTGTACAAATTATAAAATATAACTACGAAACATATTCAATATATAAGCATAAGGACTTAGGTTACATATTATATATTTAATTATAAAAGTGTTGTACTTATATTATTAGCTAATATACATATATATTTACATAGGTGTATGTATATATTTATCAATATATGAATAAACTTTAATTGAGTTGAGCTAACGAGTCGACTCGAGCATAGACGAGCGGGTCTTAATGAGTCTTAACCGAGTCGAGTTAAGTTTAATCAGGTATGTGTCATTTATTAACCGAGCAGGTATCTGCTTTCACAGGCAAACCTTTTTTTATATATAGTTAATAAGAGATTTTATTCCAACTAAATAGGCATAGCTCAAGTACAGAGGATGTATACAAACGAGTATACATAAATACAAGGTAAAGCAAAATAGTACTAAACAAACTTCTTCTTTTTTCACGAGTCGAGTTTGATTCAAGTTTAACTGGCGAGTACCGAGCGGGCTATCGAACAAACTGGTTCATTCATAGCCCTAATCACTAGTAGTCATGCCCTCTATATACTCTGTTTAATTGTCTATCTTGTACATGCTCTTTATTTCCATTTGAATTGATAAATCTGTTCAATAGTTGTTTGTATATGTAACACACCTGATAGTTGGGGTTTGGATGACTAGAAAATATGATAAAAAATACAAGAAAGTAGGTCAAATTTGAGATTGACCTAGCCTCCAAAAGAAGAGAGATAGAGAGCTAAATAGAAAATATGATATTAATGTTCTGATGCCATACCATTTCCTCATTCTACTACATATACTCCCTTAATAACCAATGGGCCAAAGCCTAGCAAGTAAACAACAATTATAACAAAAGGCCAAAAGGCTAAACAGACAGCAAGTAAATGGGTCATGGCTCTATTTCAACAAAAATCCTACAAATAAAAGAGATGATTACTTTGGTCTATTGGTTGAGCCCAACCACTAAACTCCTATTATCTAACTCAAGCCCACTATGAATTTGGTCCTATTAATTTGGTCCCTATTGTCAGAGTCAAACGGGTGACTGTATATCAGACGCATAAACATGGAACTTTCATGATCATTTTCGTATCGTCATAATCAGGTTGACATCGCCAAAAAACCATGTGTATAAGGTTTTCCTTTTCCTTGAAAATTTTAAAAATTAAGATCTTATATTTTACGGTTGACCTTCAAGAAATTATTGAAGTAAAATCCCTACACTTAGGTTCTAGTGTTTGTGAGGAAGACATCAGTATTGTTTGTAGCGTTCAAGAAATGGAACCTAACAAAAGTTGGCCCTTTAGCCTCGCTTTAAGGCAATGGGATGTGCTTACCTCCTCAGGGCTCAGGCCTTCTTCCTTGGTCTACCTCCTCAAATCTACCTAATCGGTCTGTGCTTTATGGGGTCTGTCTGTCATGAGCTACCACCTCGGTCTAGTTGCTTTGGTCGACCTCCCTGGTCTACTTCTTCTAGTCTACCTCCCCGGCGTAGCTGGTTTGGTTTACCTCTCTAGTCCACCTGCTCTTGTTTACGTTCTTTGGCCTTGCTCGTATAGTTTCATCTGGTCTACTTCCTTTGGTTTCTCTCCTCTGGTGGTCCACCTTCTCCAGAGTTTAGTAACAGCTGTTTGTGCCTAAACTCTTGTTTTTGGTATTAGAAATCCAAATTGTTATAATAACAGTGCTATTAAACCCCAACACTTCCTTTGGCACCTTGAACTCTGAGAATGTTTCTGGTGTCATGGTCCAAAATCTTGATAACTCCAGTCTCCAAAAGAACCTGGCAATCTTGCATGCTGAGGGTTGTATCCATAGCATGTTGTAAAAATATTTCGTCTTTTTGCTTTTTTCACAGACAATTATTATATCTAAAATAATGGTTAGGCGTGCTAGAAGATGTTATCACCATATTCAAATTCCCAACAACAAATAAATGTTCATCAGATACATCGAGTAGCTTTCCATTCCTGAACAAATTCGAAATACAACAATCCCTTATTTTGCACAGATTATTCTTCTTTTTCTGCTAAGAAGAACTCAATAGTCCCACAAGAAGAAATTCTAACATCTTACAACCATATCTTTCACGTATGGGATCTATGAGAAAGCTTCTATAGCAGAGAAAAAATTGCAATTTGCTTTCACTACAGAAAACAAGCTTTCAATATTTATAAGTCTGGTTCAATTTACAGGACCCACTTCATTAGATATCTTCTGTTGGCGTAAAACAGCATTTTCCCTACCAGGTACTCCTCATCAGATCAGTCAGCAGACCACATATCATTAAATGGCTTTGGACTCCATATCAAAGGAGATTGGAAAAGGTTGCTGTTTGGGAGTGCTGTTGAGCAGCCGGGCAGGCAATTGTACAGTCCCCAGTATTATCAACAAAAGGCAACAAACACTCACCCCTTCAGCTAACGTTCATCTTGCCTCTCCAGATCTAGCATTTCAATTGGTTCAGGGAAAATTTCACTGGATAACCTTTTATTTGAAGATGAGTGTTCATGTCCGCCACTTCCATGAGAGTTTCCTTTCCCTGACTGTCTTGAGCCACTGGTACCAGTATTGCCGGGATTGGTGGCACCATCTGATGAGCTGTGCTGCCAGCTACCAAAGAAGGCAAAACTCCAAGAACTCATAGGTGACATTGTTCGCATCCTCACAGAGGTAAAACTCTCCTCCCTGACCACCTTCACAGGGTTTTCCAATGCTTTGAGGATATGTTTCATTGGGGGGCGCTTGGAAGGCTTTGGGTTGAGGCATGACCTGGCCACAATTGCCATAGCCCATACCTCTTCCAATAGATCATCATCTATGATCAGAGATGGGTCAATAATTTTAGTTACCAGGTCCTTGTCACTTGAGCTGATGTAGGGAAGGATTTGTTCCAGCCACTCTCTTGTAGCAGCATCATCTGATTTGCTGATGCCAAGCTTACCCGTTACAAGCTCAAGCAAGACTTTACCAAAACAGAAAACATCATGGGCACAAGTTGCTGATGATGATGAGCCTGTCCATTACCAAAGAAATGGGGAAAAAACATTTATAAGTTCTCTTTTCCAAATATCACATAGTTGAAAGAGAGAAATATCTGAAATGCCAAATTTATAAGTCTTAGTAGCAGGGGGGGACACACGTTTGGGGGTGGCAAACATGGGACCCCCAATACTTCTCTATGATTCTTATATAGTTGTCATTGTTTTTTCGTGAAGTGGCCTAATTTTTTAGCCTTCTAAATATGAGCCCCGAAATGACTATGAAACTAAGAAGATAGCTTTTCATGTTGTAAAAATTATGAAAACTAGATTACGTACTAGAATGGAGGATGGGTTTCCGGGAAATCAGTTTACAGCTTATATTGAGAAAGAAATTGACAAGAATTTGAAAATGGAGATGATCATGTATAAATTTTACTTCATGAAAGGTCATCATCGGGCATAATTTGAAGAAAATCTTGAGCTGCTTTTTCAAATATTTTCTGTATATGTCTATATAGCAAACTAGGAAACTTTAGTATTGAAAGAAAATTTTTACATAAATACACACATTAACACTACACAGAGCCACAGAGGCCAATAAAAGATTTGTAACTCTACCCCTATACATAGCCCAATATACCCACAGGAACGAGTAGGTCAGGATGATCAACCAAAGAGGAAGCGGGTCTAATTATATTTCTGTTTGTTACAAATAGGAAAAAGAAATAAAGTGCATCCAGAAAATGTAAGTGAATATACGTACCAGAAGGACCTTGTTCAGAAATTCTGCACAGGACCAAAGAGGAATAATGTTACAACAATGAACAGAATTCAAAACAAAACAAAACAAAAAACATATTTAACCATGGAAAGAAAAGTAACAAAAATGAAGATTCAAAGCAGAAGATAGATTCAATTAGATTCCCAACATATTTTAAGACAATATTTTTCTACATCAACCAAGTCTCAAGACATGCCAACTTGTGCAGCCAACGACACTCTTCCAAGCATATTTATACCTGGTTAAATCTCAACATAGGTCTAAGCAAGAGAAGATTCAATATTTTTTCCTTTTGTACTTCTTTGGGTGGGGGCTTGCAGGTGCAATGCACAGCTTGAAACATGCAAGAAAATTTATATGCAAGTGAAAACACAAGGAAAATATTAAATTCATAGTACGTACTGGGGCTTCCGCCAGAACCTTGCGAGCACATTGTAGCAAGAATCTCCTTCCTGGACATGAACCTCACTCAAACTTCCAATTCGGACTTCAAATTTATCATCAAGAAGTATACTGCTTGCTTGAATATCTCTTCAACAACCAAAAATATGATTGGAGTTAGTATTTCCACCACTGGGTATAATGCTTCCAGATAAATCTAGAATAAAAAGACACGCTTACAAAGGAATTTATACTATACCAAAAATCAAAACGCGTCTGGAATATACTGAAATGAAAGCATGCTAAAAGTATCAATATATAATATAGTTAATCGAAATTGCCTAATTGAAAGCACATGAAAAGGATCACTACAAACTCTTGTTAGAACTCTGATGAATACAGACATCTTCACCAGCATATATTGCTAAAACTATTTCCATCACAAGGAACTAAAGGTCTAATATACAATCATTTTTTAGGGCTCCATGTGGAAAAGCAACATCCCTATTATATTCAGCAATGTCATTTGTATGCACGAAGAGAGAACAATGATACCCATAAGCAAGTTGAATGATACCTGTGAATAATCGGAGGGGTGCATTCATGTAGGTAAGCTAGGCCTTCGGCAGCTCCTGTTGCAATTTTCAACCTTGTAATCCAATCCAGAGACTGAAGATTTGCTTCCTTGGAATTTGTAATTCTGTGCAAGGAATTAGCCAAGTCTCCATTTGGCATATCTTTGTAAACCAAAAACTTCTCATTTTCATGCTCCAAGCAGTGCCCTAATAGTGGGACCAACCTATTATGTGAAACCTTGCTGAAGAGTTCCAACTCAATCATGTATGATTCTTTCTTAAAAGAACGCAAATCTACTCTTTTGATGACTACAGGGACCCCACCAACCAAAAACCCGTGGAAAAGGTCTCCAGAGTGGCCATTTTTAATAAGATTTGCTTCACTAAAATCATCAGTGAAGAGCAGCATGTTCTCATACGTAAATGATTCTCCCAGACCTATCATAGAGACAGGATCCTTGGGTAGCGAAGGGCAGTCTCCTTCTGTCACAGACCCTACATTTACAGTCCCTCTTTGATTTGCAACGCCTTTATCACACGTTCTTAGGATAAGTACAATGACAAATACTAAAAGCACTATCAAACCAATCCCACCAAATAAACCCACCATTATGTATATCAATCTTTTGTTTGTCTTAGAAGTTTCTGGGGCTTCAAAACTCAAGCCTCTCTTATTATAAAACTGTGTACAGTCCTCCAAACTCCTCTGCCCCAGCACACTCTGAAGACAATTTCCATCCAGAGTAGCAGTGGTAGTGGTTTGACTGGCATCAGATACCTTGCCTTGGAAATAGTTATCTGATAAATCAACTAAACTAAACTTTCTAAGAGACGATAAGTTTAGAGATCCATACAACTGATTGTGTGAGAGATTGAACACAGCAACAGCGGCATTAACGTTTGAACTAAGACTCATAAACAAATCATCCGGCAATGGACCCTCCAGAACATTATGCTCAACATTCATCCTCCGCAAACTTCTCAACCCTCTCAACTCCAGAGGCAATGACCCGTATAAAGAATTCTGACTAAGATCAAGTTCTACCAATTGAGAAAGGCCGCCCAATTGACCGGGTATTGAAGAAGCGAAACTATTATCAGAAAGGTTCAAGTATTGAAGATGAGAAAGTTTATCCAGACCAGCTGGAATCGACCCAGATAAGTAATTTGAAGAAAGGTCGAGCTTAGTAAGAGTGCCAAGAGACTCAAAACTAGAAGGCACTGACCCAGTAAGTGTATTCCGGGAAAGATCAAGAACTAACAGTACCGATAATTGTCCCAATGCAGGAGAGATGGCACCGGCCAGACTATTACCAGACAGATACAAATAGTTCAGTTTACGCAAGTTACCGAGCGACGAAGGAATCGGGCCCATCACCGAGCATGACCGGAGATCTAGCCGTTGGAGTGCATTAAAGCTATTGCCGAACCAGTCGGGAATAGTGCCGGGAAGCGAAAACCCAGAAGCGTTGAAATCCTGCAAGAGGGTCAAGTTGGCCAGGAAATCCAAAGCGAACCGTGGATTCTTCCGCCCGAGACGGGTTCTTCTTAGCCCGGACACACTGATCCCAACCACCCGGCCATTCTGGCACCGGACACCGACCCATTTCAAGCATGGGTCAGCCTTGAGGGGCCAGTCTTTGGCCCTGAGCCCCAGCGACGACCGTAGCTCGAGCAACGCTACACGTTCGACGTGGGAGCTCAGCCTCACATGTTGCTGAGCTCCCCCACACCGAATCAACACGAACATGAATATCACCACCATCACCAGAACTCGTCGAGCTTCTTCCATGGCTGTTTTTGATAATGTCACGTTAATGTTCACCATGGTCCACGGAGGTCCATCTTTGGCTCTTCAGTGAAGAATTAATTCGGCCACAGCCCGCTTTGACAGAAAAACACTAAAATATCAGCAATAATAACACCAAAAATAAACGCTTATTAATGGTTAATCGGTAAAATTCTTTTACCTCCAATCACAAGCTCTGATTCTGCATTCGTTGCTGTACCTCTGTCCAACACCCGAAGACATTAAGCATAGTGTCTCTTTCTCTCGCTCTTCACTTTTGGTCCAAATTAAGTGATCTTAGAAGGATTTTGCAGAAATCTGTGTCTCAACTGACAGTGCTCTGCACTGCAACGCCAAAACAATACAGGGTCACTTCAAGAACCACTCACAGGAAGCTAGCAGAAAAACTGGGACTTGGGGTCCTGCTCAAAGTTGTGTGGTGCAAAGCTTGGAAGTGGGTTTTAGCTATGGCTGCTCCCTTGTTGGCTAGGATTCTGAGTTTATATAATGCTGAGTTCACTTTCGGCTAAAACACTGCTTAGAGAAAAGGTTAAGAGAAGGTAGGCCATACTTCTTCACAGCCCACGGATGAAGAAGGCTGTGGTGAGCGTAATAGCTCATGTGGATGTGACACATAGTACTGTGTCTGCTATATCTGACTATTCTTGAGGGTTTTTCTTTCTTTGTTGATGGGATCTTTTGGAACGAATTTGATGACTTAAATGGTGTTTTCTAATGAGTGATTTGTAATGAATTATTGGTTTCACCTTTATATGAACTTTAGTCTTTTGGAATCAGTCTTAATAAATTTTAGTGAAATTTTCTTTTTTCTGCTTATTTGGATATAAAAATATTTTTATTTTATTTTATTTTATCTCATATTATCACTATAATTTTTATAAATTTTTATATTAAATATAATAAATAATTTAATTTTTTTAAATTTTAAAATAATAATAATATTAAAAAATAATATTATAATAATATTTTATTCAACTTATCTCGTATCTTTTCATCTAACTATTCAAACGAGCTCCAAATGGATATTAATATATATAACAATTTTTGCGATTATTAATCAATTTAAATTGAATCAATTTAATCCGTCTGAATTGAACTATTTTTTTTAATCATATTGTTAATCCCTTAGGTATATATTATTCCAAAATAAAATTGAGTAAGTGGGAATTTAAATCCTTAATCTAAAAATGTGAGATAGTTATCAAGATTGCAAGGCTTTGCATTATCAGTTAAAAAAGTAAGTTGTGATTAGTTATCATAAAAGATGATGATACTACAACACAAAAATGTTAAAGTTGTGAGGTATTTATTTTTCCTTTTTTTGTGCCATAAAAAAAATGAATAGAACGTATAATTTGGGGTAAAACATCGTTTTCTATGGGCCGAAAAAGGAGGTGGATAAAAGGTTGCCTCAACTAAAGATTGTCGGGGGCGTCTAGAGATGCCGAAAATGATCACACGCAAAGGATAATTTCCACTTTAATTACTGTGCTCCATGGAAATACTTTTATTTTATTATTTTCTTTTTTTAAATATATAAATTTCACTCACTCAATTTAAAAAGAAAATAGAAAAAATTTAGAATTCTGTGAAAAAAATAACTTTTTCAAATAATTTTTGTGAAAGAAATGAGAAAAAGTAGTTCAAGTTTAAAAAATTTATAAGCAAAAAAATCCCAATTTATTCATTAAAAAGTTTAAAACTTAATTGAATATAAAAAATTAATAAATAATGAGAAAATTAAGTGTACATATATGGAGAAAATAAATGACTATAATATGAAAAAGAATTACTATATCTTCTTTTTTTATAATTATTTAAAACCTGCTGAGAAATTTAAAAAAAAAAAAAAAAAATTGTATGCTCACTATATTATGATAAAATGAAAATAAATATAAAATTGAATTTCAATTAGCTAAGATGGTTACCATAAAAGGAAGGAGAGACCGAGTCAAAGAGGGGAAAAAAAGCACGTGAAGTGGATGAAGTCAATTTGGTGGCTGGAAAAAAGGAGTCACATGGAAAAATCTTGCGCCAAAACTCGCTTTTAATTTTCCCGAGTGTGTTCCAGCGGTACGATGAAAGGAGCGTGGTGAGGACATTTCAGAGTAAGAAAAAACTACTTTGCCTCGTACCGCTCGAATTGACCATAAAATTTATTTATTTATTTAATAATTTAGAAAGTAATTTTAAGTATATTAAGATATTTTTATATATTTTTTTTAAATATTTAGATATATTAAAAAATGTGAAAAAAAATTAAAAATCAACAAGCGGTGAACTTGAGCGGACTACTCTAAGCAGCAGAGTAGCCCAACTCTTCAAAGTAACATTAGATACTGCGACATTATTTTTTTAAAAATTGAGAATTATAAATAGTGTTTTAACTTTTTTATAATTCAAATGGGATTATATAATAAGTGGTAGGTTAATATACCAAGTTTCCAAGTAGCTTAGCTTTTTTAAAACAAATTATAAAGTAATTATAAAACGATATTATTTTATAATAATGTCTTACGTTTAATTTAATACATAGAAAAGAGTTGTATTTTTGTCATTTTCTTTTTAAAAGAATCTCTAGATTTTCTTGCTTTTTTTTTTTTGACAAATAGATTTTCTTGTGTTTTTTTTAAGGAAAATTGTCATCATTTATTCATCAAAAAAACTTACATCCATGACTAGATACATTCTCGAATGTTCTCATATCAAATATGACATCATAAATCAAAATATTGCATTTGAAGCTCCACCAGTACACTATTTCCTTTTGTAGCTAGCCTGGTCTTCACTATTAGTGATAGTCTCTACAGACAAACGTCAAAGAAACATCACTTTTTACCTAAATAGAGACTCAACTTTACCTTTCATAAAAAAAAATGAGTCAACATCTACAGACAAACGTTTGAGAGACGAACTCTTTTTTTATTTTAATTAACAATAAAGAAACTAAAAAGGAAAACAGATTTGAAACCCTTTATTTTTTACAAGAGAGAGGGGGGGGGAAGGAGGGGCTAGGGTTTTTTCTTATTCATCTATATGTAAATATGAGATTTTTTGTGTTAGTTCTTACATTACAAACCCTTTACAGATTTAAAAATAGTACTACTGAAATTATGTTCAAATCTTGTCCCTATTTTTCTATAGAAAATATTGGAGTTTTCCTTAGAATTATAATAACAATTAACATTCATATAATCATATTAAGATGAAGTACATCACTATACAAATAACTAAGCTACTCTTATTCACATTTTATCCTCTCATTTTTAATCAATATACATATTCCCACTATCCACAAACAAGATTAAAAAAAAAATTATCAACAATTTATAACTGAATTAAAACTACCTTTCTTTATTTATCAATTCCCCTATTTCCTTATTGATAGACAATAATACATTTGTCACAGTTCAATGAAAATGAGATAAGAATATAGAATATAGAGTTTTCTAATTTAACCAAAAAATAAAAATAAAAATATTTATTTCAACTTCTCATCTAATTATTTAGATAGAGTAAAAAGTAAAATTCAAAAAAATCTAACAAAAACGAATACAAAAAAACCATCTTAAAAAATTATATCCAAACAACTTTTTAATTTTATCTATCAATTCTCACAAACTCAATGCAACACATATTTGTTTTTTTTTTAATATTTATTTAATTTATTTTATCAATTTTTACAAAATTTAATAAAATGCATATCTCACTGAATATAATTCTAAAGTTTTTTTTTTTTTTACACAACCAGTAGGGTTATGATGAACATGGCAAGTCATGGACTCATGTCCGTGTCCGTCGACATGTCTTTGTTTGATGAAGACTCCACGAACATTCCTCTTCCCCTCAAACAAGACCACTATAATTAATTAGCGCAAGTGCCGGCAGCCCCATCTTTCCAACGCGCATATCCCCCATCTTTAGACCCCACAGCTTTTGTTAATAAAATAATATCTATTATTATCTACTATTTTTAAAAATAAAAAATAATAATAATAATAATTTGTTGACGTTTAAATGCACAAATCTTGTATAAATCATTTGAAAAAAGTGAAATTACTATTGAAATATGGATAATTTAGTTTAAGATAGTTTTCAAACTGCAATTTTAGTTTAAGGTCATGACGACAGGTTGTTATGCTAGTCTCTTCGAGAGTTTAGATTCTATAGATTCTGCCATGGAGTGGTTCCCTCGTCATTAAAAAAAAAAAAAAAGAGTTTATTTTTCTAAATGAAAAACATATATTTTATAACATGACACAAAAAAAGACTTGTTTTAAATAATGTTAGATATGTCTTAGAACATGTAAATCCTGTTCATCCCTTTAAAAAAATACCTAAAATTTTAATATTATTTTTTTTAAATTTGTGATTTGGCAATCTATAACTGTATTTAATAATACTCAATTCATAATAATTTATAAGATTATTATTAATTCAATGAAATCTCTCTAATCCCACTTTTAAATGGAGATAAGATTTAAGAGGAAGAGATTAGAGCAAAAATAATGCTTAATGCTTTTCTCAAAAGAAATGAAAACTAAAAAGTACTGGTCTGACTTGGCTTCTCTACCTGTCAATTGCTGCTTCCTTTGTATTTTTTGAGATGATTAAAAGCATCATTGTTTTAGAAGGAAAAAAAGTTTAGTTTTCTAAGCTACAAGACAAGTTTGATTGGAACATGTTAACAACAACCTTTGTAGTTTGTACAACACATAAAATTGCCAAATTGACTTGGTCTAAATGCAATGCAATATGATTTTCATAAATGATTGATTGATTAATCATCATCCAATTGCTAGTTTCAATTTATTTTATTTATTACTAAAAAAAAGTGCATTTTATTTATTTATTATTTATTTTAATAATTTATTTTTGTGTTCACACTTTAAAAGGATATTAAATTGCTTAGTGGAGAAATATCCATCCTTCACAAGCATTCATTATTTGCTTTAGAGAAAGTAGAAAAAAGAAAGAAAGATTAGATTCATGCCTTTTATTTATTTATTTGATTTTTTAATGTTTTTTCCATCCCAATTCCCACGTCTTAATCATCCCAAAGTCTCAATCACAAATGGCAATGGAACTATCTCAGAACCTCCCTTTACATATGTCCCTTTCTAGGCTTGTAAGACTTGGTCATCGTGATAAGCAGAAGAGAATATTCTAGAGAAAACTCAACTTGTAGCTGTGGAGGACACAGCCTGTGATATAGAAAAATTTTACTTTATCTTCTATTATTTGGATAATAAGATAAAATGAGATAATTTTATATGATTTGAATAAAATATTATTAAAATATTATTTTTTAATATTATTATTATTTTAAAATTCGAAAAATTTAAATTATTTATTATATTTTGTGTAAAAATTTAAAAAATTTATAATTATGAGATAAAATGAGATGATTTTTATATCCAAACAAGTCTTAAATTAATTTTTATTATGTAAGAGATATGAAAAGTGTGTTTTCTGCCAAAAATAATTTGTGCAATAAGTTTAGAATGTATAAATCTTAGATTATTAGCAAAAATAATTCATTAAATTTATAAATATATTTTTGTAAAATTATTTTGACCCTTCCTTCTTCAACAAATGTATTGAAAGCATACTTTAGCGTCATATGTGGGGTTTGGATAGATATAAGATGAAATAATTTTAGATAAAAATTAAAAGTTAAATAAAATATTATTAAAATATTTTTTTAATATTATAATTATTTTAAAATTTTAAAAAAATTATATTTTTTATTATATTTTATATAAAAATTATAATAATAATTTTAGATAAAAAAAAAATTGACATGAATTTATTATCTAAACAAGCCTACAGCTTTGGTAATATTCTCCACTTTTTATGCAAAGCAAAGGGTTTCTTAACATTTAACTGTTTCTACCAACTCAATTCTGTCACTAACTTACTGCTACTTTGTTCAACATGATTGGTGGTCCCAGTTCGGACAAATCATCATGCCCGTCTCTCTCTTATCTATCCATGGTTTGCTTGGCACTCCTCTATTGGTTGGCTTAAAGCTATCGTTAAAAAAGCTGCCTTGTTGGCTGTCACTTATAATAAGGCTAAAAAAATTAGATTTGAAAATGTCATCTTTAAAAAGTTATTCACAACCAGTGATTTGAATATCATATTTTAAAAAACCTAATAAAAATATTAATTAATTTTTTTAAAAAAATATAAATTCTAAATAAGAAAATAAAAAATCTAGTTAAGATTACAATTGAAAGTTCGTTAAAATAGTTATAAAGCTTTTATCATACTCATTCATGTTTATCATATGTTAATCGATTAATGTATGACTTAATAGCGGTGCGTCGCACATGCTTCGTTTTTAATGAATCAAGAATCTCCCATCACGGTCATGCCTAGCACAACAAATTATTGTTAGTTAGAACATCTTCGTTAGAGTCTCTATATCTTATATATTTCTATAATTTAAGAATAAATATAAGATTTTTTTCAAAAATTTATTTATATTAGATTTCCCATTTTAAGAGAAATGTTTAGAAAATGAATAGTGGTTTTCTATATTTGAGAAACCACTATTCATTCCTCAAATCACTTTTATCAATATTTTATTCATTTCAATTAAATTAACTCTTATTCCAATCATTTACATTTTCTCTCATACTCATATTTGTTATAATTTTAAATAATAGTTTTAAAAATAATTTAAATAACTCCGAAAATATAAAAAAATAATAATATTAAAAATAATTTAAATTCTATTTAAAATATTCATTAGAGTAATAGTTCAAAACATAAGAAAAAATATTGAGTAGTTAAATTTGTAAATAGAAGTGAGAGAAAAAAGTAAAAAACAAAGAATAGAGAAATATTATTTTAATAGAATAGAGATAGATATTGGGAATGAGATATAGAAAATTTTTGAAAAATGAGTAAAATTTAGGAAAAAGTTTTAGGGAATGTACTTTTTAACTAAATTATAGAAAATTTTATGAAGAATCCAATGTGAATGCTCTAGGGATTTAGACCATTTAGTAGTAATTTATTTTGAGAGTTTCTCTATTGTTTAGTAGTAATTTACAGCCCTAACTACTACTAGTTCATTTACATGTGATATTTTAATAGCTTAGGAGTTGTTTATTTGAATAATCTTATCAAGAGGGAAAAGACTAATACTATATTTGAGTAGTGATGTGATCTCAGATTATCTGTGAATAATAGTAAAAAAGTGATAAAAAAATAATGATAAAATATTGAATAGTAATAAAAAGTAAGTAAAAAGTAATGATAAAATATTGAATAGTAGTGGAGTGATCTCAGTAGTAGTTAGGACTGTAAATAAACTAGTCTGTTCGATAGTCTGCTTGTTACTTACCCCGTTAAATTCGAATCGAACTCAACTCGTGAAAAAAAAAAACTCGTCGATGAAATTAGATATCCGCTCAATTAGTAAATGACACATACCCAACAAAACTCAACTCAACTTAGACTCATTAGGGTCTACTCGTTCATGCTTGAGTTGAAAGTTAACTTATTGAGTTGAGTTCGAACAAAAAAACATATTGAATTTAAGTTGGAGCTTAAACTCGAGTATTCTGAATTGAGCCGAGCCCGACAAGTCAAATCACGACTCATTACAGCCCTATGAGTAGTCTTGACTCTTGTAGAAGTTTTATAATATTTTCTTCTTGCTTGTTTATGGCCAGCTGTTCATTAGGACTTATTGTTGTGGAAGTCTTCTTCTTTCTTCAATTTATTTTTTCTAGATTTTGATTTCCTTTAATGAATTTATGTGATTACTCCATGCCACACGTTAATAGATTTTTTTATTAAACAATAATTTATCGTAAATTTTATTATTCCCAATCACATATACTAATATTAGGGGTGTTATAAAAAAAAATTGAAAAACTAGTTGAATTGGATCAAATCTACCAGATTCGGTCTGGTTTATAAGTGGTCCAGTGTGGTACTGGTTGTTAAGAATCGAAACTGATCCTAAACCAGTATGGTACCGGTTTTCATATTTTGAAAACCGGTTTAAGCTGAACTAGACCAGTATATATATTTATAATCTTTGATATTATATAGCATTTTTTATATTATATTATATATATTATACGTTAAATTGATAATTAATATAATATAAAATTTTAATCTTATTATTAAAGTTTATTAATCTTATAACATAAAATTAATATAATATGTGATATAATATAAAATTAATCTTATAATTTTTAATATAACATTTGATATAACATATAAATTTTAGTCTTAAACATAAACATTAATATTAAATTATTAATATAAACTTACAAGGATAAATATATTTTTAGCATAACAAATTATAATATATATATTCTTTTTGTAAATACATTTTACACATTTGATCATATATACTTATATAAAAAATTTATAACTTATATAGACTATAGTTAAATTCAATACTATACTAGTATGTGTTAATTATTATATAATAATGTACTTATACTATAATATAAATAGATTCATAGTTTAGTATATATAAACATAATATTATTACTACATATCGGAATGAAATTGAAAAAAATAAAAGTTTCAGTTTCGGCAATAAATTAGTTTGATATCGGTTCTTAAATTTTTAAAATTAATATATACCGGTTTGATTCTAAAAAATATATAAAATCGGACCAGTTACACTCCTAAATAATATGATGTATTTTAAATCTATACGTCAGCCACTTAAATAGTATATACTTAAGCAGTGCCACATAGCAATTGTAATTGAGAATGACAAAATTTAGATTAAAAAATAGCATCTCTCTATGTTTTTCCAGTTTTTTTTTCCATCTCTAGTTCAAATCAAGCCAAATTCATGGACTATCAATCTCTCGATATCACCAAGAAGCACCAAAAAATAACTGGCGGGCGGTTTGGATACTTAAAATATTTGTGAATAATAAGAAAATAATTTGAGTTTAGATATTTTTATTGATTTTTAGAAAATGAGATATAAAAAGTTGAATAAAATATTATAAAATTAAAAAATTATTTAAATATAATTTTTTTAATATAATTATTGTTTTTAAAATATTATCATTTCATGCACCGTGCTCATATTAATAGGTTAAATTTTGTACTCTGAACTTTATCCCTCTTGTAAGAATCTAATTAGTTAATGACGTAAATTGCAATTTATTTCATGTGTCAAGTTAAAGAGTTTTGCTACTTTACAAATCATACACATAATATTTTTTTTTTTTATTAATTTGATAATATTGTAGAGTGCACTTTGCAAAATAGAAAGTGAAATTACAAACTGTGATTTTTTTTTTTATTCTTTTCTCTCTAATATTGTGCAAGTCCTTGAAGAGTACTACGAAGATATAAATACCCATTTCCATTATTCACCGTTCATTGGACTGTATAGTCTCTATTTTCTCAATTTTATATCTGAAAATAATTTCCAAATAAAAGTGCTTCCAAAGGCAACTAAAGCGAGTGCACTATCTATTTTCCAAAAATATTTGTGTTAATAATATAATACAAATAACTAAATCTACCTATTTCCATCCGTTTAAATTTTTAGGACAAATGATAATTTCACATAGTATTAAAATAGAGATTCTGAGTTCGAACCCTAACTCTATACTCTAGCTCATATAATTAAATATTCTACGTATTGAACTACTCATTGAAAGAGAGTCTAAGCCGTCCGTGAGGATAAAAAACAAGACACTGTATTTTAACTTCTATTTTTAGAACAAATTTAGAGGGTCTTGCAACAAATGGTGCGTCCATACACTAACTTGTAATGAGTAGAGACGAAAACGAACATTTACGACAAGAATGAGTCAGAAATCATCTACGCAAGACAGCAAACACTCGTAATTTTACTGAGATAAGATGCATTATGGTAATCGGAATTCATCCTCTGTTTATTTCCTTGGCAGAGCCTATTGTTTTGGAGGTGTGAATGCACACTGAAATGGGTTTACATCTATGCATAGAAAGAAGTAGGCCCAGCAACTCAGGAACGAAGACCTACGAGCTCAAAATGAAAAACCCAACCCAGGGAGAGCATCCTCATCTTGGGCACACAGTCCAAAGCTCAAACACAATGGAGGCATGGATAATGGGGTACGTATTTGGATCAAATTAAGGGGACGTCTCGACATTTGAAGTATGTCGGTTTTTTTTTTTTCGTAATAAAATAGTTTGTTTAAATATATTTTATTGAATTTTGAGAGAGGAGAGATAAAAAATTTTAAAAAATATTTAAATATAATTTTTTAATATAATATTTGTTTTGAAGATTGTAAAAATAGTATTAATTTTTGTGTTTTGTTTTGAAGTTTTGTAAAAACTGTATTGATTTTTATATTTGAATAATGATTAGATGAAAGTATTGAAAATTTGAAATTAAAAAATATTTTTTATTTGAGTAATGTTTGTGAAAGAAACTATGAAAAATTTTGAAAATTCTCGTAATGTCCAAACAAGCCCTAAGACTTTTTGCGTATTTAACCTTAGAGCATCTACATCCAGTGCCCCAAAGCACCACTTTCCCTATAATTTGAGGTTTATTTTATAGTTTTGATCAAAATACCCCTACATCTGAATCTCCATTTTAGAGAAAAGGTTTAGGGGATAAACAGTGGTTCACCAAATATAGGAAATCACTATTCATTCCCTAAACTATTTTTTATCAATATTTTATTCTAATACATAAAATAAATTCTTCTTCCAATTATCTACACTTTCTCCAATACTCATATTTGTTATAGTTTTAAATAATAATTTTAAAAATATTATCATATCCACAAAAAAAATTAATTTTTATTTAAAATATTTACTAGAGCAATAGTTCAGAATATAAGAAAAAATATTGAGTATTTAAGTTTGTAAATGGAAGTGAGAGAAAAAAGTAATAAAATAGTATTTTAATAGAATAGAGAAATGATAGGGAATAAGATGTAGGAGGTTTTTGAAAAATGAGTAAAATTTAAGAAAAAATTGTAGGAAATATACTTTTTAGCTAAATTTTAGAAAATTTTATAGGGAATGAGATATGAATGCTCTTAAATTTTGACAGCCAAATGTATTAAAATATTTTCTACGTTATTTTTGTCTTTGGTATAGCTAAATTTATTCAGCAATTATTTAATTAGAGATTTTTTATTAAAAAGAAAAGTTGAATTTATGTATACTAAGTGAACCTATTTATATTTTGCTAAACCCTTATTCAACGGCAAATATTTGGTTTACAAAGACAAATTGACTTGATTTTGGATAATACGTTAGATCTATCTTATAATAAAACAATTTTTATAATTTAAGGTACCAAATTATGCAATATGAACTTGTAACCTTTCTTTTTATTAATCTGTTTTGTAAATCCTTTTAATTGCCACTACTTTCCTCTCCATCCCTTCGACTACCACGACATAAATCTCGACCTCCGGCTCCGCCCCTCTTCTTCGATGATCATAATTGAATTGTGAACAAGTGCTTGATGATTTTCATTTTATGATTTTTTAAGTGCAAGTTGCACTTATTAGAAAATTATGTCCATGGGAGACTGTTTGAGAGTTTTTGTACAACGAAAAAAATTTGTTAGGGTTGGGTGAGCTTGATCAAGCTTGTAATATCTTTATTTACAATAGATTTAACCATGTTAGAAAGATTGTGGATGTTGCTACAATTTTCCATCAAAACCTGGAAAGTTAATAGTACGGTCAAATGGCCAACGAACATGCCTAGACGAAAGCATTTGAACAGTGGTACGGTATTCAGATGCTTATCTATATATATATATATATTTTTTATGATCAATCAGTATAAAACTTGTATCACAATACATCTCCTGAAATGATATCAGGGCCTTCTTTAATCCAAACATTTTCTTCTTCATAGGTAAAGCTCAACTTTGCAAGTTGATAGGCAACACCATTTCCAGCTCTATGAGTAAAAGCTACTTTGCATCCTATTCTCCCTCTTAGCAAAGATCTTAGATCATCTATAACTTGGTCATACCATGACCAATTTTCATCTTCGCTATTGATAGCCTTGATAATCACTTGGGCATCTTCTTCAGAGATGACAATCCTGAAATCCAGTTCCACACACAGCTCCATTGCTCCCCACAGGGCCTTACACTCAGCTAGAACAGATTGAGACTGAAACTTCTATAGAGAGAGAACTCAAAGTAGCCATGATTTCCCCTTCTTATCTCTAATGATTATTCTAATCCGCATCATTTTGTTTGTTGCATCAATATGATCAAAATCCTAGTTGGCCTTAACAAAATCAATTCCAGGCTTTGGTATAATACTGGCACCTTCCCTGGAGGTTTGTTTTTCCTTTCCACCTTTTGTGCTTGTAGAAAATCTGCTTGGAGTTTAGTAGTTGCTTGAATGATCTTCCTCGAGCTAGCCATTTTTCCTTCAAAGATAAACTCATTTATGCTAAGCTAGGGTCTCCTCTCTGACGACCCTTTCTTTTATGGCTCATGTTTTAGTCCGTAATGCTTTACTCCTCATTGAAGAGGTTATTCTATTGGAGGATTCCCCTCCTTGTATTCTTCATTTGATTCCATGATTAATGAGATCAGTTCCATTGTTTCAAAAAAAAAAAAAAAGCTAGGGTCTCCTCATTGTAATTGCAACCCATTCTAAATCCTATTTTTGTAGCTTTTCAATACACGTTTCCTATAACGGCATGAAGTCATCTTCTATGGCGGTCCACTTTTGTACTGGGCTAGATCCATCAGTGTGGCGCCCCCAACTTCTATGTACGGACAAGCACGGAAATCGAGACACCCGGGATGATAACAACACAGTCATGCACCCTAATGACACGTGCCGAGTGTGTGAAATGCAACACGTGTACAACAAATAATACGCAGTGGAAAGGGTAAGTTAAAATAACTAAGTACCAGAGTTAATACAATACAAAAATAGTACTGAAATTCACAAGTCAACATAATACAATTTTCTTGTTCATAAAATAACATCAAATAAAATACAAATACAAAATTGAACATAGCCAAAAGTCCCAACTCCTCAGGCGGAGCCGCATCCTCGGCTCAACCTCCTCAAAACCTGCATCAAAAATCTGCAGTACCAATAAATGGTACCACAGGTAAGTAAAATCTAAAAATACTCCAACATAACAAATATATTACTACAACAGCCACTATGCAAGTATATGATGACCAAAACACCAAATCCGAGAGAAACACCATTTCTCGAAAATCACAGTTTTCCATGCACGCTAAAAATACCATTTGGCACATAAACAAAATCCAGTAATAGTTACATTAATTCCAATTTTATCCCGTATGCACCATGGCCTCCCCTAGGGACCATCCACATACC
The DNA here is from genome assembly GCA_029856935.1 of Cyclocarya paliurus. NCBI lineage: Eukaryota > Viridiplantae > Streptophyta > Magnoliopsida > Fagales > Juglandaceae > Cyclocarya > Cyclocarya paliurus. The sequence continues at coordinate 13,495,161 of CM056959.1, read as the reverse complement.
CTGGCTCCCTTTATCACACCACAGGTAGGGACCGTACGAGTGACACAACACGAGTGATGCCCAATTCCGCGCCCACCGCGTACATAGCCAAGCATCTTCTGATCTCCACCAGCCCGAGAGATCACGGAGTCGGATCGAGAGCGCTACCATCTCGTCGAAGTCCTGAGCAATAGCTCCAGGGGACGACACTCAGTATATTCCGCTCCCGAGTGCCCAGAAGAGCTCCACCGAAATAATAACCTATCTCGGCTTGGGGGTGATACATACACACCTAAAAAGTCTTTTTTACAATTACACACCCACGCATGCGTGCACAATGCTATAAAATAGACCAATTACCAACAACCAACAGTTATCAATAATTTTCAATAACCAACACAGTCTATTCAGATATCCAATTCACAGTTTATAAAACAGGTTATTGCAAAAATATATTTAAATCTTAAAAGTCTTTTGGAGAAATACTTACGGCGCTTTAAAATAATTTATGGAGGATCACGGAAGAACTGGAAGCACCAAAACAGCAACTGTCACAGTGCAAAAACACTGTGGCCGAAATTCACAGTGAACCCAAAAATACACGGGGTCAAACGAAGACTTGAAATTGATAGGGTAGGGCCTATTGAGGGTGGTGAAGCTAATGGAAGTGATGGTTGGCCGTGGGTGGCGGCCGAAACGACGGTTTAAGGCCGAGAAATTCAAATCGGACTTTGAGTTCAATGGGGCGGCTCCGGCGACGGATCGGGGCCGGAAATGGGTGAAAAAGGTTGCTGGAGGGCCGGTGATGAAGTGGCTAGGAGATGGTGGCCGGGGACGGCGACGGAATGATGCAAAAACCACCGCGGGTTCAAATGAGCCGTGGCGACTAACGGCGGCACGAGGTGGTCTGAAATTGGTACGGTAAAGTCGCCGGTCGACGGGGAGTCTGGTGGTGCCAGCGGTGTCAACCACCGCCAGCCGGCGGCAACACTGGGAGGAGAATAGCCGAACAGCGTGGGTGAGGAGAGAGAGAGAGAGAGAGTCCGGGTCGGGCTGGGGGGAAACCGGAAGAAGAAAGAAGAAAAGGAAGAAAAGAAAAAAAGAAAAAGAGAAAAAGAAAAAGAGGAAGAAGAAAAAGGAGATCCAGTCTTTTCGACTTAGGTTTCGAAAGTGATCCAACAAAAAAGATTTTAAAACCACAAGATAAATAAAATAATTCAAACTCAATAAAATGCTCAATTAAAACAGTGAAAATATTAAAATCCAAAAACAAGCCAATTTAATTTAAAGATCAATTTAAAGTGTAAAACAATAAATAATATAAAGAAAATCCATTAAAATGATTTTCACAACTTAAAAATATTATAAAATAATATTTAAAACTCCCATAAATTTAAAACAAGAGAATAAATTTTTTAACAAATTAAAATAATCATTCTTTAAAAAATACACTAACATCTGGGATGTTACAATTAGGGGTGTAATTTTAAACCGGTAAACCGGCCCGAACCGGACCGGATTTACTGATTTTGAACCGGTCCGGTTCGGGACCGGTTCGTCGAATCCGTAAACCGGTTGGAACCGGTTCAGTTCCAGTTTTGAGATTTTCCGGACCGGACCGGACCTGTTGAAAAATATATATATATATATAAAATAATATTTTATAAAATAAGTTTTATACAAAATTAAAATTATACAAAATATTTTATATATATTAATATATAAGTTTGATATATAATGTATAATTATATGTGAAATTTTTATATATATAATATAATATAATTATATATCATATATGAAATATGCTATTAATATAATTATACATAAGACAATGTTATTATAAAATAAAAGATTAATCTTAAAAATGAAAATGTAATTGATCATGTATTATATAGCTATACTAATATGTAGTTTATAACTAATACTAATATATAGTTATATATAGCTATACTAATAGTCTAATATTAATACTATTATATAGTCTAATAATTTATATAGCTATACTAACATATAAGTTTATAACTAATACTCATAGTCTAATATATACTATAGTTATACTTATAATTAATATAGTTATATTAAATCACTAAAAGTTTATAACTAATACTAATATATAGTTTATAACTAATACTAATATATAACTATACTGATAGTCTAATATTAATACTATTATATAGTCTAATATATTATAATTTATATGGCTATACTAATATATAAGTCTATAACTAATACTAATAGTCTAATATAGACTATAGTCTATACTTATAATTAATATAGTTATATTAAATCACTAAAAGTTTATAACTAATAGTAATATATAGTTTATAACTAATACTAATATATTAATATAACTATACTAATAGTCTAATATTAATACTATTATATAGTCTAATATAGAGTATAGTTATACTTATAATTAATATAGTTATACTAAATCACTAAAAGTTTATAACTAATACTAATATATAGCTATACTAATAGTCTAATATTAATACTATTATATAGTCTAATATATTATTTAGCTATACTAATATATAAGTCTATAACTAATAATAATATATAGATATACTAATATAGTTATACAGTATACTAAATCACTATAAGTTTATAACTAATACTAATATATAACTATAATAATAATCTAATATTAATACTATTATACTATTATATAGTCTAATATATTATAATTTATAGAGTATACTAATATATAAGTTTATAACTAATACTAATAGTCTATTATAGACTGTAGTTATATTTATACTAATATAGTTGTACTAAATCACTATAAGTTTATAACTAATACTAATATATAACTATACTAATAGTATAATATTAATATTATTATATAGTCTAATATGTTATATCGCTATACTAATATATAAGTTTATAACTAACTAATACTAATAGTCTAATATAGTTATACTAAATCACTACAACTAATACTAATATTGTTATAATATATTAGAGTTATAGTATTAAGTTCACTACAAGTCTACTATATATAATACTATATATAATATGGATGTCAGTATTAATATTGGTGTAGTTTATAGTTATTTAGTATAAAGCAATTACAAATATTAATGTAATTAACTAAATGTAATCATATACAAAATGTGAAAAATAAAAAGCTTAATATATTGACAATTAACATAGATTCATAATATTAACACATTGACATACTCTTAACTCTAAGTTAGTAACAAATTAGCAATTAACATCATAAATATAATTATAATTAATTAATTTTTTAATCACTTAATTAAATAATCCACATTGAATAGTTTACTTAATTTTAATTTAGTAATTTAAATAATTTTTTAAATTAAATTATGTGCCAAAAAGATAAAAGAATAACACTAACCTCATCTGCCAAACACAAAACGGCGCCGTTTAGTATAAAACAGGACCTAAACGGCGCCGTTTAAGTCAGGGGAGAATTACTCAGTTTTTTTTTTATAAATAAACCGTTTGTTGAAACGGCGCCGTTTGGGTCCAATTTCAATCCAAACGGCGCCGTTTCAACTTAATTTTCGTCACTTTTCAACCCCCCCCAAATCCCTCAGTTTCACTTTTCAATTCTCACTTTCACAGAGTTTCACTTCCCCCGTAAGGCAAAAACCCGAGCCCTCCCTCCGTCGCATCCCGCCCCCCTCCAGCCCCTCCGACGCCTCCGTGACTCCGTCGAAGTTCTATCTGCAGATGGCGCTTGTCTCTCAGACTCTCTGCCTCACTCTCTCGTCTCTGTCTCTCTGCCCCCTCACCAGCCGTTGCACACAACTTAGCCGCAGGCCCGCAGCCTAACACGCACAGACCCTCGGCCTCACATCACTCTCTTTGTCTTCGATTCCTCACGGACCCACGGTAATTTGTTTTTGTGTTTTTTAAATTACTTTGAAATCTGGTAGAACCGTAGATGGTATTTGTTTTATTAGGGTTTTTGAATCCATATATAAATTGCATCTGGATGTTAGTACTTGTTTATTTGAGGAAATAAATTTTTCTTATATGACTATTTTTGTTTATTTGAGCAAATAAAAGACGAGTCTCTTAATTTGTTCTTAATCTTAAGTTTTAGGAGATGACCAATTAGGATTAACAAGTTACAAAACCATTGCTAGGGTGTCAAATATTGTTTGAATTTTTTTTTTATCTTCTAAACGCATGCATGAGGTAATTCAACATTGACACTTTTATCTTTTTACTTATATAGTTGCGTCCCTGGACCCTGACCATCATATAAAAACTTTTAACCTAATTAAGTTGGAGTTGAAATATAATTGGTTGGATCATATCAGTATTTTTCTTCCCTTTTGGCTCATGTTGAGCCAGGTTAGTCATCCTTGGCCAGTTGAGAATTAAAACCCTATTTTTCAAAGGAAAACTCATTATATTATGTGAAGATGCAGTTAGACAAATTAATGATCAATACTTTTGAGGGCTTGTGATCATAATTAGTTTCAATTGGGACCACATATAAATTGTATCTGGTATATATATATATATATATATATATATATTGTCAATATCTTTGAATGTGGGTCAAAACTACCAAAATCAATTAAGAATCATATAGAAATTTGCATGCATCGACAGATGATAAAATGTGAAACTTATATTTTAAAAAAATCGGAAAATCGGATCGGAAACCGGTAAAACCGGAAGTATCGGTTTAGGAGAGTAATCGGTGCGTAATCGGTTTTGAAAAATGCAAAACCGGTCATACCGGTTCGGTCTTAGATTTTGTCCAAAACCGGACCGAACCGGACCGGTTACACCCCTAGTTACAATCTCCCCCCCTTAAAATAAATTTCGTCCTCGAAATTGAAGGGTCAAATATCAATGCTAAGGACAGGCATGAGATGCGACTAAAAGTAGGCTTAAGAGATATACCGCCGATCAATCAAACGAATACAGATATTGTTCCATCATGTCCGCTTCTCTTTTCCAAGAGAATTCTTAAGCCAGTAGATCATCCCAAATTATCTTCTCCAAAGGTATCGACTTAGATCTCAACCTTTACTCCCTTCCAATTTACAATCTGTGTCGGGGCAACCTCATAAGTAAGGTCAAGCTGATGTTCAATGCGTCTTGGGTCGACAAAGCGAAACTCTTGCTGACCAAAACTTTTCTTGAGGACACATGGAACACATCAAGAACTTTTCCAAAATACTCTGGCAAAGCAATCATGCAAGCAACGGCCCCATTCATCTCCAAAATCTGAAAAGGTCCTACAAATCTTGGGCTAAGTTTTCCTCTCTTACCAAAACGCTTAACGTCTTTCATAGGAGAGACTTTGAGATAACCCAATCACCTTCCACAAAGGACAAGTCTCTTATCCTTGAATCCGCATCACTTTTTTGACAATTTTGCGCTTCCGCAATATTATCTCTTATCACCCGAACTTGATCTAACATCTCTTATAATAACTCGGCCCAATTAATTTACTCACACCAACTTCATTCCAACACAAAGGCGATCTGCATTTCCTCTCATACAGAGCTTCATACGGAGCCATTTGAATGGAGGCATAGAAGCTATTATTATAAGAAAGCTCCATAAGCGGCAAATGATTTTCCCAACTTCTCTGAAATTCCATGAAACCAGTCTGCAACCTCAAGAGTCTGAATGGTACACTTAGATTGACCATCAGTTTGAAGTTGATATGCAGAACTAAACTTTAACTTAGTGCCAAAAGCTGCCTGCAAACTCTTCCAAAAAAAATGGGACGTGAACCGCAGGTCTCGATCCGATACAATACTCTTGGGTACTCCGTGCAACTGCACTATTTCCTTAACATACCACCGAGTCAGCTTTCCCAAACAGTCAGTATTATTGATAGGCAAGAAATGAGCACTCTTGGTCAACTGATCAGTAATCCCCCAAACAGAGTTCTCTCCACTCAGAGTCCTCAGATAAATCCATAGAAATTTCATTCCTCTTCCACTCAGGAATAGGGGGCGGTTGAAGTCTACCAAACAGGTCTTTGATGCTCAGCCTTAATTTGCCAGCACTTGACACATTTCTCAATAAACATGGCAATATCCAACCTACTCGCACTAGTCTCCCAATGGCACATCATGATTAATAATCCTAGAGCGGCCATGTAATCCAAGATCTCTATATCCACAAAACCTTAATACAACACCCAAGGAATCCCAATGATTACTAGCTCCATTTGATAATCTGAACTACCCTCTATTGGTTCCTACGGTAAAACTTCCAAACCTTCGTTGAATACTACTCTTTAGTAACCTAGTGGTCTCTTCCAAAAATTAACCATCAATAACGAAATTGCATACACAATAATTAATCTTCAATTACAGGTATTCCTCAAAATTTCGAGTCATCACTAATTCCTCAAACTCAGCACAAAATTTGAACTCCTAATTACAACCAAAGTATCACACTCCTACTGCGCACTCTGATATTCGCCACATACCGAAAATTCATGTCCTCATAAAATAACACCATTGAGTACATGGTAGCTCCATACCTACTAACCAAGAAACTCTTACCATAATTGGTGGAAATACCCTCTTCCAAAATTATGAATTATCACACATATTACTCAAATAACTCCCGCTACTTTAAACAAGATCAATATTCCGAAAAGAATGCATCCACGATCATAGACAGAAAACCAATATTAATCAATTTCAGCATCGCAATTGAAGACAAGTAACACTACCACAAAAAACACTCGTCTCCTCTTAAGATAAGGAACTTACTCTAAAAGGCTCGAATCCAACCCGATCAACCAAAAAGAACACTTAACAACTTCTACCCGACTACCTAAACCCGAAAGTTTAATATCTAAATTCTGAATATCATCTAATCTAGCGATGACTAAACTCACTACAAATTACCATTGAGTTTACCAAAACCTTATCAAAACTTTCTTGATAACTCGCCCACCTACTTCTACTCCTATAAGCTAGTTTTAGCACAACTAATACCTTCAATAGCACACCATTATTAAACCTCAAGGCAAGTCATACTGCTCGAATCTTCAATCCACCAAAACTATTGCACAACACTCATAAATCTTAATATTTTAATATCTCACATACTTGATTATGCTATTCACCGTTGATGCCTAAACTTCAACTTCCAAAATTTATCGTACACCAAACATGACCCATCAATCTTTCTTTAAGTTAAATAACAATTTCCTTGATTCTCCCAACTGGACACTCAATTTCCAAAGGAAAGTATAGCCTCAAAAGTTTAAATTCCTATGTGACCTCAAGTCACAATTAATTCCTTTAGGTAATCAAAATAATTACTGCCAATCATCATTCCATCGGGTAATCTGCTTCGACTGCACACTTCGATCAACTCACCAAAACTCTTAAACTTAATACTGTCGTAACGACTCCTTTACAACACCTACCAAAACTATTTCTTCCAAACAAAAATGAGACTAGAACCAGTACTCTCCGAAATCCCTACAAACTCACAACTGTTACACGTCGATCTCGTGCATCCTTAGCTAGAATCAATATTCCTCCAACGTGCAAGTGATCTATCACTACCATTACCATCATTTAGACCTATATCCTCGAAATCAATAAGAATCATTTCTTAAATCAACACCATCTTAATCCTTAAAATTGATATGAATCAAATCTTAAATCTACTATTGTAACCTCAAGCTAAAAACAATCATTTTCCCGAATTCGATCCAAATCTACAATTCTCAGAAAATACACTAGCTAAATCATTACCTTCCATCTCCAAAGAAATATTCTCATTAAAAATTCCTATATTAATAATTTGACTCTGATCAACCTCATTATAATGATTACAGACTAAACAGTTTTCAAAATAAATCAAGCTAGCACACCAAGCTCGAGGAATTAAAAACTTAAATCTTATTGCAGATCAATCCTTCAAATCTTGTAATTCTAAAACCTCAAATGATACCAAAGTGCTTAACTGAGCTGACAAAATCTAAAATTTCTAATTTAATTAGTCCCTCAAGGGCTTGTTGAACCTACCACCTTAGATCCTATAAACTTATTTCCTAAAAACTATAGGGCCTCAAACCTTAGATAACTTCTCATAAGTCTATCTTCGAAATTCGTTGAACTTATGACCTCTTACTCCCTAGACCCAACAATTAATCCTATGGAACTTAAGACCTCAAGTATCCTAGGCGAACTAAAGCTATTCCCACCTTAGCTGCAACTTGAGTTTCTACTCCATAGAGTTCACTTAGACCATGTAGTTCTCTTCGAGTCTCGACATTAAAACATACCAATTGCTAAGAGTTCAGGCCTACTGCACTAAATGTCCAAGCCTAACAATGACATTCACAGTCGTATCATTTTCCTATCATAGCGTAGCCCTTAACCCATTTTCCAACTCAAATAGATTAAAATCTAATTATGGAAAAATAAATTAAAACACAACAAAATGCCATCAAATAAAATAGAATATCAACCAACCAAGTATAACAACATACAATAAATTAAAACATTTAAAGTAACATACCTCAAACAACATAAAATTAAAAAAAAAACAAAATCACACAAATAAAATATTAATCCATAAATAAAATGACAATGCGATAAATGAATAAAACAATGAAGAAGTACACAATAATTAATTAAAACAAATAAAATAACTGACCACAGAATAAAACAATTAAAATAAAATAACATTCAACAAAATAGATGAAGCCAATAAAAATAACAACAAATAATAAATTAAAACCAATAAAATAACCGACCATAATATAAAACAAATAAAATAAAATGACAAACAATAAAATAAATGAAACCAATAAAATATCATATTTTAAACAAAACAATTTCAAATCACAACTTTAAAACTTTCTGCACCTATGGGACATGTGGATTTAGCCAGAGCCAAACCGCTCTGATACCACCTCTGGTGCCCCCAACTTCCATGTACGGACAAGCACGGAAATTGAGACACTCGGGATGATGATAACATGGTCATGCACCCCAACGACACGTGCCGAGTGTGTGAAATGCAACACGTGTATAACAAATAATACGCAGCGGAAAGGTTAAGTCAAAATAACTAAGTACCAGAGTTAATACAATACAAAAATAGTACTGAAATCCACAAGTCAACATAATACAATTTTCTTGTTGATAAAATAACATCAAATAAAATACAAATACAAAATTGAACATAGCCAAAAGTCCAACCTCCTCAAGCGAAGCCGCATCCTCGGCTCAACCTCCTCAAAACCTGCATAAAAAATCTGCAGTACCAATAAATGGTACCACAGGTAAGTAAAATCTAAAAATACTCCAAGATAACAAATATATTATTACAACAGCCACTATGCATGTACATGATGACCAAAACACCAAATCTGAGAGAAACACCATTTCTCGAAAATCACAGTTTTCCACACACGCCAAAAATCACCATTTGGCACATAAACAAAATCCAGGAATAGTTACATTAATTCCAATTTTATCCCGTATGCACCATGGCCTCCCCTAGGGACCATCCACATACCCTGGCTCCCTTCATCACACCACAGGTAGCGACCGTGCGAATGACAAAACACGAGTGATGCCCAGTTCCGCGCCCACCGCGTACATAGCCAAGCATCCTCTGATCTCCGCCAGCCCGAGAGATCACGGAGTCGGATCGAGAGCGCTACCATCTCGTCCAAGTCCCGAGCAACAGCTCCAGGGGACGACACTCAGTATATTCCGCTCCCGAGTGCCCAGAGGAGCTCCACCGAGATAATAACTCATCTCGGCTTGGGGGTGATTCACACACACCTAAAAAGTCTTTTTTACAATTACACACCCACGCATGCGTGCACAATGCTATAAAATAGACCAATTACCAACAACCAACAGTTATCAATAATTTTCAATAACCAACACAGTCTATCCAGATAACCAATTCACAGTTTATAAAACAGATTATTGCAAAAATATATTTAAATCTTAAAAGTCTTTTGGAGAAATACTTACAGCGCTTTAAAATAATTTATGGAGGATCACGGAGGAACTGGAAGCACCAAAACAACAACTGTCATAGTGCAAAAACACTGTGGCCGAAATTCACAGTGAACCCAAAAATACACGGGGTCAAACGAAGACTTGAAATTGATAGGGTAGTGCCTATTGAGGGTGGTGAAGCTAATGGAAGTGATGGTTGGCTGTGGGTGGCGGCCGAAACGACGGTTTAAGGTCGAGAAATTCAAATCAGACTTTGAGTTCGATGAGGCAGCTCCGGCGACGGATCGGGGCCGGGAATGGGTGGAAAAGGTTGCTGGAGGGCCGGTGATGAAGTGGCTAGGAGATGGTGGCCGGAGGTGGTCGGACGGCGGCGGAATGATGCAAAAACCACCGCGGGTTCAAACGAGCCGTGGCGGCTAATGGCGGCACGAGGTGGTCTGAAATTGGTACAGTAAGGTCGCCGGTCGACGGGGAGTCTGGTGGTGCCGGCGATGTCGACCACCGCCAGCCGGCTGCGGCGCTGGGAGGAGAATAGCCGAACGGCGTGGGTGAGGAGAGAGAGAGAGAGAGAGAGTTCGGGTCGGGCTGGGGGGAAACCGGAAGAAGAAAGAAGAAAAAGAAAAAAAGAAAAAGAAAAAGAGGAAGAAGAAAAAGGAAATCTAGTCTTTTCGACTTGGGTTTCGAAAGTGATCCAACAAAAAAGATTTTAAAACCACAAGATAAATAAAATAATTCAAACTCAATGAAATGCTCAATTAAAACAGTGAAAATATTAAAATCCAAAAACAAGCCAATTTAATTTAAAGATCAATTTAAAATGTAAAACAATAAATAATATAAAGAAAATCCATTAAAATGATTTTCACAACTTAAAAATATTATAAAATAATATTTAAAACTCCCATAAATTTAAAACAAGAGAATAAACTTTTAACAAATTAAAATAATCATTCTTTAAAAAATACACTAAAATCTGGGATGTTACAATCAGCCCACACATCGTTTGCCACTATGCAACTCCATTGTGCATGAACCATTGACTCCTCTTGTAGCTGGTAGATAAAGGATATTGGACTGTCTATTATTTTTCTTTTGTAAATATTTTTCCTCGTTGGGAGAATGTTTTGTTGCGAGGATTTGCTTGGCATGAAAGGGGTCAAATCATTAAGTTGAGTGGAAGGCAAAAGATGATAAATACTCCACTGGTATAAAGAGAGCTTCTTCAAGCAAAAGTCACCTAAGCAATGGCTAAAGGAAAATAATAGCGGGAGATGTATAGTGCAGCTAGTCCAACATCTGGGTGAGCAAGCACCTTATAGGAGGCTTGGCTGACACATTCCAGAGTGAGGTGGAGATGGGCATCTCTATCATAATAGGCGAGCTAGAAAAGTTACCTATTGTGAAGGCGAGAAGGAGGAGCTAAAGAGGCTGGTGAACTCAAACGAGATAAGAGTTACCCGTCCAAGGCGATAAGATTAATCGTCCAAGATAAGCAATGTCAAGGACAGACCAACCCAGATATGGGAACTTTTCAAGATAACACAGAAGGGCTCGAAAAAGTGACAGCGGTGTACGAAGAAGCCTACACTCCATCTAAAGGGTCACATCTGGAGTGGTTCTACAATGAAAGGTGAAGGCTTGGCGAGTCACGTTGTCTGGCAACAATATGACTCAAGCCATGCTCAAGGAAATTCAAAGGACCAAGCATTCAGACCATGCTTGGTAGTCTGTCTCTATCATCCTGCAGTATGACAAAGAAGGATTAAATAAAATCCTTACAACAGATCAGGAGTCAGGGGTATGTCAAAAAGGACATCTGACAATCCCACACTATTTAAAGGACTTAGACAGGGGACAAGATCTCATATTTGAGACTTTAGTCACCAAGGAGATCGTGTAGTCAACTACTTCGGAAAGTGAGGAGTAGAGAGGCAAGAAATGAACTTTCGACGTAGAGGTAACTAAGAGGAACCATGAGATGAAAAAAGTGAAGGAAATCATGTTTTGTGACCATGCCACCTAAGTAAAACACTATTATATCCAACCATCCAATTTGTGTCAAACCAGAAAGGGTTTCAATCCTAGTGAACCCCTAAACACTTGAAATCTAATTAAAACTCAAAAACTTGATTGAAACTAAAATCTTAAACAGTTTTCCCAAACCCTAAAGTTTGCTTCCAAATCCTAAATGGATCCAGTTTTTAGCTTAGTATTTAATCACTTGATTAAATTACTTCTAGATACTATTAACCATTCAAATTCATATTTTGACATCAGTATTTATTCTTTTAAACTTTGAAAATTTTATTGGGTTAAGAAAAATTATATTTGGGCTTGATAGTAACCCAAATTCTAGCCAAACCCTCTTTAAACCATAGTTTTAAATTTCGTTCCATTCTAGCTGGACTTTTCGTTCTAGTGTAGTATTTGGTACACTATACCTTTTCGTTCCGTTTCGCTCCAAATTCAGGCCTGTTTCGTTACATTTTGACTATTTCGATCATTCTGACTGAAATTGACATTTCATGCCCCTATTTTGCTTCAGACTGTTTTTGTAATTTTCTTGTACTTGGATAACATTTTTGTAAATTTTAAGTCTATATGGTATTTAAATAATTCTAGAATATAAAATGTATTTATATAATCTTAATTTTTTTTTGTAACTTTAAATAGGTCCCCTCCTTTTTTTTTTTTTTTAAATATCATAATTTTTAATAATTTTTCTATTCTTTTTTTTTCTTTATTTTTGTATCTCAACTCAAGTTTGTGATTTTTAACGTATTTTCATTTTATAAATCTTCAATTCTTCCATATATATACACATATACATGTTACACAATTACCATATATATGCATTTATTCTATTAGTTGTTAGTTTATATATACATATAAGTATTTATATATAATATATAACTAATTCCGAAATGGTACACCAAAATGTACCGGTACTGAAATATTTTGTTCTAGTACTTAAACTAAAATGATCACAAATTTAAAAGATTTCTTTAAATCTCAAATTGAGACCCATTTGATTAAGGTCTACAAAATTGAGCCACCTTTACAAGACTTGTGGAGGAAATTTCTCCCTATCATGACTAACCAAACACTGCACAAAACAACCCCAAGTTGTACGTCAAGGCCAATGGCCACCTTACCATCACCCTACATTTGCAATCCCTCTTTTGCAACGCCTTTATCACACGTTCTTAGGATAAGTACCATGACAAGTACTAAAAGCACTATCAAACCAATCCCACCAAATAAACCCACCAGTATGTGTGTCAATCTTTTGTTTGTCTTAGAAGTTTCTGGGCTTTCAAAACTCAAGCCTCTCTCATTATAAAACTGTCTACAGTCCTCCAAACTCCTCTGCCCCGGCACACTCTGAAGACAATTTCCATCCAGAATAGCAGTGGTTTGACTGGCATCAGGTACCTTGCCTTGGAAATAGTTATCTGACAAATCAACAAAACTAAACTTTCTAAGAGACGATAAGTTTAGAGATCCATACAACTGATTGTTTGAGAGATTGAACACAGCAACAGCGGCATTAACGTTTGAACTAAGACTCATAAACAAATCATCCGGCAATGGACCCTCCAGAACATTATGCTCAACATTCATCCTCAACAAACTTCTCAACCCTCTCAACTCCAGAGGCAATGACCCGGATAAAGAATTCTTACTAAGATCAAGTTCTACCAATTGAGAAAGGCCGCCCAATTGACGGGGTATTGAAGAAGCGAAACTATTATCAGAAAGGTTCAAGTATTGAAGATGAGAAAGTTTATCCAGACCAGCTGGAATCGACCCAGATAAGTAATTTGAAGAAAGGTCAAGCTTTGTAAGAGTGCCAAGAGACTCAAAACTAGAAGGCACTGACCCAGTAAGTGTATTCCGGGAAAGATCAAGAACTAACAGTTCCGATAATTGTCCCAATGCAGGAGAGATGGTTCCGGCAAGACCATTACCAGACAGATACAAATAGTTCAGTTTACGCAAGTTACCGAGCGACGAAGGAATCGGGCCGATCACCGAGCATGACCGGAGATCTAGCCGTTGGAGTGCATTAAAGCTATTGCCGAACCAGTCGGGAATAGTGCCGGGAAGCGAAAACCCAGAAGCATTGAACTCCTGCAAGAGGGTCAAGTTGGCCAGGAAATCCAAAGCGAACCGTGGATTCTTCCGCCCGAGACGGGTTCTTCTCAGCCCGGACACACTGATCCCAACCACCCGGCTATTCTGGCACTGGACACCGACCCATTTCAAGCATGCGTCAGCCTCGAGGGGCCAGTCTTTGCCCCTGAGCCCCAGCGACGACCGAAGCTCGAGTAACGCTACACGTTCGACGTGGGAGCTCAGCTTCACCTGTTGTTGAGCTCCCCCACACCGAATCAACACGAACATGAATATCGCCACCATCACCAGAACTCGTCGGGCTTCTTCCATGGCTGTTTTTTATAATGTCACGTTAATGTTCACCATGGTCCACGGAGGTCCATCTTTGACTCTTCAGTGTAGAATTAATTCGGCCACAGCCCACTTTTACAGAAAAACACCAAATATCAGCAATAATAACACCAACAATAAACGCTTATCAATGGTTGCTCGGTAAAATTCTTTTACCTCCAATCACGAGCTCTGATTCTGCATTCGATGCTGTACCTCTGTCCAACACCCGACGGCACTAAGCATTGTGTCTCTTTCTCTCGCTCTTCATTTTTGGTCCAAATTAAGTGATCTTAGAAGGCTTTTGTAGAAATCTGTGTCTCAACTGCCAGTGGTCCGCACTGCAACGCCAAAACAATACAGGGTCACTTCAAGAACCATTCACAGGAAGCTAGCAGAGAAACTGGGACTTGGGGTCCTGCTCAAAGTTGTGTGGTGCAAAGCTTGGAAGTGGGTTTTAGCTATGGCTGCTCCCTTGTTGGCTAGGATTCTGAGTTTATATAACGCTGAGTTCACTTTCGGCCAAAACACTGCTTATCCTTAGATTAGGCAAAAGGCTAAATTCATCCCATTTAAATATTAGATTCCAAAATATTATATAATAGATTAGCTAAAATTTCAATATTTACATTTTAGCTACCGAAAATATTAAAAATATTTTTAAATTTGAAAGTAACTATTCGTATATCAAATATATTTTTTATTAATTATTTCTTTCTCATTTTCTTTCTATCAACCTCTTTCTCCATTTCCTCTCAAAATTATAATTTTTTTAATTCATAATTTAATTAAAATATGATTACTAATTAATATAATATTATGAATAAAATATGATAAAATAAAATTAAATAATAATTAAAAAAATTAAATAATTTTGAAATTATTAACTAATCGTTACTATATAATGAATAAATAAATAATCTAATGTAGAGATTTGATGTGAATAGTTAAAGTTTAATTTATTTTATATTATTTTATTGTTATGTAATAAAAAAATAATTATTTCAATATAAAAATTTATGTGAATAGAATAATAAAAAATTAAAATTTTCTTATATTTATAAAAATGTCCTTTAATTTTAATTAATGCATTGAGGATGCTCGACAAAAAATTAAGGGAAGGTAGGCCATGCTTCTCCACAGCCCACAGATGAAGAAGACTCTGGTGAGTGTAATAGCTCATGTGGATGTGACGCAAAGTATTGTGTCTGATATCTCTGACTATTCTCGAGGGTTCTTTCTTTGTAGATGGGATCTTTTGTGTATTTGATGGCTTAAATGTGATTTCTATTTTATTACTATTTATCTATTATTTAAATGCACTTTAAGTTTTTTTCTTTTTTTAAATATTTTTTAACATCCTTAATCACTAAAAAAAATTAAAAAAATATATAATTTTACTAATACTCACTTCCTTAATCATTAAGTAAAATAAAAAATTAAAAAAAATTAAATACAAATTAGATAATAGTAAAGTAGTAATTCTATCATTATCCTTTATAACGAGTGATTTGTGATAAATTATTGGTTTCACCTTTAAATGAACTTACTAAATGGATATTAATACACATAAAATTTTTTGAATATTAATATAATGTGCTATTTGGATAGTGAGTTGAGATGAAATGAGTTGAGATAAAAGTTGAAAGTTAAATAAAATATTATTTTTTAATATTATTCTTATTTTAAAATTAAAAAAAATTAAATTATTTATTATATTTTTAGTGAAATTTTAAAAAAATAATAATGATTAAATAAAACATTTTAACTATCCAAACGGGGCATTAATCGTTTTGAATTGAACCGACTTTTCTAATCATGCTGTTAATCCCTCGTTTTTTTCATAATACCTTAATCTACAAAATGTGAGATAGTTGTCAAGATTGCAAGGCTTTGCATTATCAGTTAAAAAATCACATTTTTTGTATTTAAGGGCAACAAATCCTTCCAAAAACCCTTTTTTTCATAATATATTTCTTTTTTTTTTTCAGAAAAAAAAGTAAATTGTGATTAGTTAGCATAAAAGATGATGATACTACAACACAAAAATGTTAAAGTTGTGAGGTATTTAACTTGAACATCACCTTTATTTTTTCCTTTTTTTTTTTGGTGCGCCCCATAAAAAAAATGAATGGAACGTATAATTTGAGGGTAAAACATCGTTTTCTATGGGCCAAAAAAGGAGGTGGATAAAAGGTTGCATCGACTAAGAGCACTAGCATTGGACTCATCAATTGAGTTCAATCTTCAAAATTTGATGATTTTTGTTTTAAAATGCTAGCATTGGATTCACTATATACCAATATCTCAAGCTTTTAGCTACAGGAACTCAGCCTTCATCTTCAAATTTGGCGAACTCCTGTTGACTGGCTATCTATGACTATCCACATTATTTTATTAGTGAAATAAGATTTATAGATCATTTTCAGCCCCAAACGTTCACGTCCTTTTTTCTTTGTGCATAAATTAGAATGAGGAAAAAATTAGATTGATAAAATGTGTTTATTGAATAATTAGGTTGAAGAAAAAAATTAATTAGAAAAAAATAATTTAAGTATCAAATTAAATTATTATTTAATATATAGTTAGTGCAATTGTAAAATATAAAAGAAAAAAATTAAAAAGATTATTATTTAAAAAGTAATATTATATTATTATTTTGATGAATCTAATGGCTAATCCAATGTGAAGTTATGGATAAGGAGGTTTTAGATATATGGAAAATATGTACTTTTCATCAAAATTTGAAGATAAATTTGATGAGTCCAATGCTAGTGCTCTAAAGACTGTCGGGCGTCTAGAGATGCCAAAAATGATTTCACTTAAAATACTGTGCTCCACGCAAATACTTTTATTTTATTATTATCTTTTTTTTTCTTTTTCTTTTGTGCTGAATTTATTATTATCTATTTATTCCCAGTTATTGGAAATAATTTATACATGTTTAAAATATATAAATTTTGCACACTTAATTTTTAAAAAAATTAAAAAACAAATTAAAGTTCACCTAAAAAAAATTAATTTTTTCAAATAATTTTTGTGAAAGAAATGAGAAAAAATAGTACAAGTTCAAAAGAAAAAATTCACAATTTCTTAATTAAAAAGTTTAAAACTTAATTAAATATAAAAAATAAATAATGAGAAAAATAAGTGTACATATATGGAGAAAATAAATGACTATAATCTGAAAAAGAATCTGAATTACTATATCTTTTTTTATATATAATTATTTTAAACCTGCTGAGAAATTAAAAAATATAAAAAAAAAATTGTATGCTCACTAATATTATGATAAAATGTTCAAAATGAAAATAAATATAAAATTAAATTTCAATTAGCTAAGATGGTTACCAATTACCATAAAAGGAAGGAGAGACCGAGTGAAAGAGGGGTAAAAAAGCACGTGAACTAGATCAAGTCAATTTGGTGGCTGGAAAATAGGAGTCACATGGAAAAATCTTGCGCCAAAACTCGCTTTAATTTTCCCAACTGTGTTCCAGCAGTACGATGCGTCGTTGACAGGAGCGTGGTGAGAACATTTCAGACTAACAGTAGATACTGTGACATTATTATTTTTTTAAATTGAGAAATATTATTAAAAAATAAAATGTTAATATAAATTTTAAATTCAATTAATTTTTTAAATATTATTGGTTGATTCTAGAAAAAAACCGACTTTCTATTAGTAGACTTCATTTTTTGTATCTAAATTACTCTATTTCACTATACCAAAATACACCAAAGTGTGGAAGATTTAGAGCCGCATCAACTAATAAATATTGTTTTAGCTTTTTTATAATTCAAATGGATTATATAATAAGTGGTATCTTAATACACCAAGCTTGCAAGTAGCTTAGCTTTTAAAAAATAAATTATAAAATAATTTTAAAACAATATTATTTTATAATAATGTCTTACATTTAATTTAATACATAGGTAGAAAATAATTGTATTTTTATCATTTTCTTTTTAAAAGAATCTCTAGATTTTCTTGTTTTTTTTTTTTGACATATAGATTTTCTTGTGTTTTTTCTTTTTAAAAGGAAACTGTCACCATTCATTCATTAGAGAAATTTACATCTATGACCGGATATATTTTGAGATGTTTCCATATTAAACATGATATCATAAACTAAAATAATGCATTTGATATTCTCTACAGACAAACGACTAAGAGACAATACTTTCTACCTTAATAGAGATTCAATTTTAAGCTTCATAGAAAGAGAGGGCCCAACTTATACAAATAAATATATGAGAGACGAACTCTTTTCTTAATTTAATTAAAAATAAGGAAACTAAAAAGGAAAGCAGTAAGATAGATGTGAAAAATGATGGATTACAGTTTGGACTAACTCCGATAAAATTCAAAATTTGTGACGGCCGTGAAGGCAACACACTTGTCTCTTTTCATCTACAAAGATCAGATTTGAAAGGTCTGGTGGTGGTAAGCTCGGTGATTCAGCACGTGTGTTGAGAATAGTTGCCAGATTGGGTGGCACGTGAGGACCGCGCACAGATGTGGGCGGTGCGTGAGAACCACACACGGTGATTTTCACAAAACCACCACTTTCTTTCGAATGATTTTCGACCTGTGAATTTGCTTTTGTTGCTCATGTCTCTCGGTAGTTGTCAAAAATCTGTAAATCTGTCTTTTTCGACCTTGAAGAAAGTAAAATAAAACTAAACAAAAGAAACCTTGATAGACAAGGTGGGTGTAATACCTTGATCCTTCCTTCCTTCTGATGTAAGCAATTACATCTGATGTAATAGTCTGTCTACTTCTCTCTAGTGTCTAAGAGTTCCGTTATGCGTGCCAGACCTTGATGGCATGTTTTAAAAGATACTATATAATTTATAAAGCTAGTTTTGTGTTTTAAAGTTATGTGTATTTTAAATGAAAGATTCTCATCGTTATTTAAATAAGAAATATTTTAAATAACTTAATTATAATATCTTTGAATAGCTCTAAAAATATTATAATTGTGGGGAATCATATTATATAAATGATTCCAATTATTTAAAATATTATGTGATTTAAATAATGATGGAATTTTTAATTAATTTAATGGTTTTATTTCCTTAAATATTTTAAATAAGATTTCATCATTTTATTAATGATGAAGGAATATTATTTTAAATAATATTCTATTTTAATTTCTCTCAGTGCTTTTAATTAAGTTATTGTTTACGCATTTTCAAATCAGTATTTAAGGGTCACCGTTAGATCGTTTCGTAGATCCCAAGGTGATGGGATTTAGGATAAATCCCAGCCCCTCTCTCTGCTCCCTCACTTTTCCCCCAGCTCTCTCTCTCTCTCTTCCCTCTCCTTCGGCTTACGCAGCACGCCTGCTCCCTTTCACCTAAACTACTCTAGCCCCTAGCCCGGCGCCGCTGTGTGCCGGTGAGCCTCACCGCATGTTCCACGGCACCGCCTCCCTCCGGCGAGTCTTCTCCCACCAGTCTCACTCTCCCATGCTCTCTCCTCCTCTCTCTCGGTAGTGCACAACCCGAATGGGCTTGGTGTCCACTACACCGCCGTGCGCGGCCCTTCGACGCCACCACCTCCACGGTAGCTTCTCCTCCCACCAGACATCCTCCTCTAGTGAGCTCGGCCTCTACCATGCAGCCACCTTCCTCCCATGCATGTACACAAACTTACCCATGCACGGGTTCACTGTGCACGCTCCTAGCGCCGCCTTGCGTTGCCACCTTGGCCACCATGAGTTTCTCCTGGTCTCTCCCTTCCTCCTCCCGTAGACCCAAGGCCAGTAGGCCCCTCCTCCACTTCCCGGTGTTCCTCCCTCTCACGCATGAGTTATACACCCTCCACCGCCGTACGCTGCCACCCACAACATGTGACCGCCCTCTCCGGCATCCTCAGGCCACCACCAAGCTATCCCGACCACCCATAGCCCCGATCTGCCACCCATGCATGCATACTCTCCCTCACTCTCCCACGGTACCTCTCCCTCTCACACACGGCCAGCCTCTCCTTCCACCACACAGCCACCACTGAGCCTCCACGGCTCCACTAGCAACCTCCCTTAACCTAGCCCTAGGCCTAACCCACCACTTTATGTGGTGGGTAGCCCTTACACGTGATGGACAGCCACTGCGCATGGCTGACCGCCACTGTACACGGCCAGATCCACCGTAGTATGCTCCCTTGCCACCATCACAAGGCCACCTTAGGCCATTCTAAGACCACACCTAGCTATCCAAATGCCTAAACAGCCACCGCACGCGGTATAACCGCCACGTACGACCCTTTTGGCGTCTTCGACTGTGACGGTTAGCGAGCTACACACGGGTTATCCCTTTGACGTTATAACTCTCTATCCCTCGTTATTTATGTTAGATGTTAATTAGTTGGTTAGGTTGTGGACTATGCTGTTAGTATTGTGGAGTGCTGTGCAGTAAGGTGTTGTAATGTGTCGTGACGTGAAGTGTTGGGCATAGTTGGAAAGTGTGCTGTGTAGTGATGGGAACTGTGATGTGAAGTGTGGTTGTGGTTTATGTGTTGTAGGAGTGACGTGGTTGTAGTCTAAGGAGACGGGTGTTGCCGTGTGATTGGCTTATGATCGGAAATAAGTGCGAAGTGGCTAGAAAATATCAGAGTAGTGTAGCGGAAGCATGACTGGGCAACGTCATGAAGTGACATGGTCAATCATGGAGTTGTACTATGATGACCTAGGATGTATGTGAGGTGATGTGACGAGGTCATGGTATAGTTTGGGAACAGTCTTGAGCTATATGGCGTGACGTAAAGTGTAGTTATGAATGAAGTCTTATCGTGTCAAGTGTTGGAATGAACTGTCTAAAGGGACGGATAGCACGAAGAGTCATGCTAGTCGAGTAAGAGAAGGTTGGTAACGGAATGTGGCGCTTGCCGTATGAGTTAGTGACCAATGTATTATATGTTGGTCTTGGTGATAAAGGGGTAAGGTACGTGTGTTGTCCGGTTAGACACACGTATCGGGTGGATTCACCGTATGTAATAGGTAATCTGTCCTATGTATGGTTACACGGTACTTAAGTCTCGAAGTGACTTAGAGCCGTGTGACGTGTATGGATGGTCATGAGATTTAGAGTGAGCTAAGATACATAAAGGTAATGATGAGTGTATTGTCTAAGAATGGGATGAGTTACTTAGTCGGTCTGAGTCATGCATCGGAACGTGGGTAATAAGAAGAACAAGATGAATGTCGTAGTGTCTTAATTCTAAGGTGAATCATGGGTTCACCCTAGTGAGTAAGCACTCGAAGTAGAACGTCAAGGTTGAAGGAAGTAGAGACCGTAATGAGTCCCCAAAGGTTTTATCATAGTAAAAGACATGAAAGAGCACGATATAGAAGTAGAGTGTTCTAAGTAAAGCATAGCTCTATATCTAGTTCAGTTACTTATGCACTAGATAGAGAATAACAGTAAGGTTATGTGTATGCATGTAGGTTGCCATCTGACACGCGCATGAATGGACTCATGATATGAAAGTAGCATGGAGTTCAGGTAAGTATTATGTTCATACTCTTCTAGAGTTTTCTAAAAAATACGAAGAAGAAATGAAAAGCTTTCCCTTTTTGAAAATGAAGAAAAGAAATGATTTCCCTTTTTGAAAACGAAGAAAAGAAATGTTTTTCCTTTCGAAGGGCAAACGTTTTACAAAAAAGAAACAAAGCAAGAATAACGTTTTTAAAGTATAAGTATGTACGACCTTCTTTGGCAGCCCCTGTTCACGCACCCCAAAAGTATTAATTGTACGCATGTGAATGGATGACTATACGCAGTATCTATTATATGTATTTTCAAAGAAAAGACATGGCATGAAAAGATGATTTTCGGGCTCTCGCCCCAAACGACATTTTCTCACAAAAATTTTTTTCTCATGAAATGATGTTTTTCTTATGGAAACATGAAATGAATGAAAAGAAAGAAAAGAATGAAAGCTCATGCCCAAGCAAATGAATGAATGAAAGCTCCAGCTTTTTAGAACTGACATGAAAAAATGAATGAAAGAATGGCATGTGGCATAATGAATGTATGAATCTACATAATGACCATATGAATGAAAGGGGTACCCAAATGAATGAATGAGCAAATGGCAATGCTGGGTAGTAATATCTGGTAGTGCACCCAGTATTGCATCCCTGACGGAATGAGATTTCATACCGAGACCACGGGCGAATCCATTAGCCATAGGGTTACTAACCCTAACACGCGGGGCGCAACAATGTGCACTGGCTTATGAAAGTGAAAAAAAAGGAATGTATGAATACATGACATTCTTTAAAAAATGAAGGCACTGACGGGAGAAACATTTTACGAAAAGAAAGTCATGTTTAAAGAAGAAAGACCCCGTCTAGTGATGCTTACGAATGAAAGCATGTATGCATGTATGTATAGTATGTATGGAATGATAATGTATGACTGAAAACCTATGTTGCTATATTTTAACCGTATGAAGTAATACTTACTGAGTATTCGACTCATTTTAGTTTTTATGTATGCCCCTCCGAACTGAATGAGCAGTAAGCTTGGGGCGGACATTGCCAAAGAGGAAGAGCACGGAAGTCTAGGTACGAGGAATTTAATTGTAAAAGAGATCCTTTTATTTAAAGACTTATATTTTCCACTCTTTTATTCCAAGGGCACATTGTAAACCTCTTTTATTATAAAAACACATTTTATTTTATAACGTAAAGTCTTGTACCCTGTGAAGGAAAGTAAAAAGTTTTAAATTGAACGGTAATTCCCATTGTCCTTTTCTAAAATATTTCGTAAAAAGACCCACTACAAGGACGGGCGTTACAGTCGATGAATGGAGGAAGGAGGGAAGGAGAGGGAGGAGGAAGAGGAAGCCAAGGCCTCCTCCCCCTCCGGCAAAAATCAGATCTATAACCCTTTATTTTTTACGAGAGAGAGCTGGGGGGGGGGGGGGGAAGGAAGCACTAGGGTTTTTTCTTATTCATCTATATGTAAATATGAGATTTTCTTGTGTAATTTCTTACATTACAAAGCCTTTACAGATTTAAAAATAGTGCTTCTGAAATTTGGTTCAAATCTTGTCCCTATTTTTCTATAGAAAATATTGGAGTTTTCCTTAGAATTATAATAACAATTAACATTCATATAATCATATTAAGATGAAGTACTTCACTATACAAATAACTAAGCTACTCATATTCACATTTTATCCTCTCATTTTTAATCAATAGACGTATGCCCACTATCCACAACCAAGATAAAAAAAAAAAAAAATTATCAACAATTTATCACTGAGTTAAAACTACCATACTTTCTTTCTTTATCAATCCCCCTGTTTCCTTATTGATAGGCAATAATACATCGTAATAGTTGGATGAAAATGAGATAAGAATATAGAATATAGAATTTTTCAATTTAACCAAAAAAAAAAAAAATCCTTTCCAAATTCGATCCAAACTTCCTCAAACTATAAAAAAATTCTTTATTTCAACTTCTCATCTAATCATTTAGATAGAGTAAAAAGTAAAAAAAATGCAAAATTCATAACAATTTTAACAAAAACCAACACAAAATAACTATCTTAAAAAATTATATCCAAACAACTTTTTAATTTTATCTATCAACTCTCACAAACTCAATGCAACACATTTTTTTTAAAAAAAAAATGTATTTATTTAATTTATTTTATCAATTTTTACAAAATCTAATAAATAATAGTCTAAAAAATTAGTAAAAAACTTTGTCACACTTCTCACTTGATCCAATGCATGTCTCTCTGAATATAATTATATTTTTCTTTTTCTTTTTTTAACACAACCAGGTGGGGTATGATGCACATGGGAAGACATGTCGACATATCCGTGTCCGTCGACATGTCTTTGTTTGATGACGACCCCACGAACATTCGTTTTGCCCTCAAGCGTGACCTCTATAATTAATTAGCGCAAGTGTCGGCAGCCCCCATAATCCAACGCGTATATCCCCCATCTTTAGACCCCACAGGTTTTGTTAATAAGATAATATCTATTATTATCTACTATTTTTAAAAATAAATAATAATAATTTGTTCATGCTTAAATGCACAAATCTTGTATAAATGATTTGAAAAAAACGAAATTACTATTGAAATATGGATAATTTAGTTTAAGATAGTTTTCAAACTGCGATTTAATTAGATTTAATTAGAAGGAAATGACAATAGATTGTTATTCTATACCGTGAAGTGGTTTCCTCGTCATAAAAAGAAAAAAATAGCTTAAGTCTCGTTTGCTTTCGATGATGAGATGAGATGAATTGAGATTAAAGTTAAAAAGTTAAATAAAGTATTGTTAGAATATATTTTTTAATATTATTTTTGTTTTAAAATTTAAAAAAATTAAATTATTTATTTTATTTTGTATTAGAATTTGAAAAAGTTGTAATGATTAGATGAGATGAGATGAGATGAGATGAAATGTTTTCTGAAAACAAACGAGGCTAAGAGAGTTGTTATTGAAACTAACTCAAATGGAAAACACATATTTTATATCATGACACAAAAAAGACTCGTTTTGAGTAATGTTGGATGGTCTTAGGGCAAGTAAATTCTGTGCATCCCTTTTAAAAAAATATATCCAAAATTTTATTATTATTTTTTAAAAAATGTGTGAGATTATGCAATCTATAACTGTATTTAATATTACTTAATTCATAATAATTTATAAGATTATTATTGATTCACATGAAATCTCTCTAATCCCACTTTTAAATGGAGATAAGATTTAACAGGAAGAGATTAGAGCAAAAATAATGCTTAATGCTTTTCTCAGGAAAAAAAAAAAATTGAAAACTAAAAAGTACTTAATGCTTAAGTTTGATTGTAACATGTTAACAGCAGCCTTTCAGCCTTTGTACAACACATAAACATGCCAAATTGACTTGGTCTAAATGCAATGCAATATGATTTTCATGAATAATTGATTGATTATTCATCATCCAATTGCTAGTTTCTATGCATTTTATTTATTATTTATTTTAATAACTTATTTTTGTGTACACACTTTAAAAGGATATTAAATTGCTTAGTGGAGTAATATCCATCATTCACATAATCACAAGCATACATTATTTGCTTTAGAGAAAAAGAAAAAAAGAAAAAAACAAAGAAGGATTGCATTTTATTTGTTTATTTAATGTTTTTTCCATCCCAATTCCCACGTCTTAATCATCCCAAAGTCTCATACAGAAATGGCAATGGAACCATCTCAGAACCTCCCTCTAGATATGTCCCTTTCTAGGCTTGTAAGACTTGGTCATCATGATAAGCAGAAGAAAATATTCAAACTCAACTTGTGGCTGTAGAATACACCGCTTTTGATATTGAAAAATTTTAATTTATCTTCTAAGGGTGATTTGGATAATGAGATGAAATGAAATGATTTTAAAAATTTAAATAAAATATTATTATTATTTAAAGATTTAAAAAATTTGAATTATTTATTATTTTAAATTAATTTTTATTTTATTAAAAAATAAATTTATAAACTGACATAGTTTAATATAATATATTAAATCTACTTTATAATAATTTTATAAATTTATTTTTATAAAATCGTTTTGAGCCTTCCTTCTGCCCCAAATGTTTTTTTTTTTTTGAAAGAAGTGGATCACCCTTCATTAAAAATGGACTTACAATTCTGACTTGAAAACAAGTCAAGTACATACGATTAAAAGCACCTCAGAACACATACGTGTCTGACAAGGTCTAGTCCAGACAGTAAATCTCTGAAGACCTAAGTCTTAGAGAAATACCACCTCTGTACACAACAGAGGTTACCAAGCCCCATACCCTGACAAAACAGGATAGGGTTCACCAAGCCCCATACCCTGACAAAGCAGGGTAGGGTACACCAACCCCACCATCCGACAGAGCGGAGGGAGGACTTCTTTTTGGATTTTTATTAAAATTAGAAACAACATTACATAAAGAGAAAATACAAACACACAGAAATACAAAAACACTACAATGACACGAGGACTACCCAAAACAGCTACTGCAAAAACAGTACACAAAAAGAGTCTGCTGTGGCGCGTGTAGCCCACGCGCCAAACAGGGTCGGCACCGGAAATCGATCTTGGAAGTACCGGAGGCGCAGAAGCCAGCTAGGCCGCGCGTGTCGACGTCAAAGGGGCCCCGGCGGAGAGTGGGAGACACGCACCCGAGAACGCCGGAAGCTTCTAGCCGCGCGTGCGAGCTCCTCACCGCTCCGTTCGACGCCGCAATCGGTGGGTTGGAAGATCGGCAGCTTGGCAACACCATGGAGCGGCGCGTTCGGGCTGGAGCTCACCGGAACATCCTAGATCGGTAGTTCACCGAAAGCACCCTGAAAAACAAAAGAAAAAACAAAGAAAAGCACAAAGAAGGGAGGAGGGATGATGGAGGGGGAAGGAGCCGAAGCTCCCCCCCGATCGGCGGCCAGAAGAGAGTTTTCTAGTGAGAGAGGGTCTCGGTGAGTTTTCTAGTGAGAGAGGGTCTCCGAAGATCGCCCCAAATGTATTGAAAGCATACTGTAAACATCTTACAAGTTTGGTAATATTCTCCACTTTTTATGCAAAGGAATGGCTTTTTTGCCATTTAACTTTTTATACCAACTCAATTCTGTTATTATTTTTTTATTTTATTAAAACTCAATTCTGTTATTAACTTACAGCTACTTTGTTCAACATGATTGGTGGTCCCAGTTCTCTGGACAAATCATCATGCCTCTCTCTCTCTCTCAACTATCCATGGATTGCTTGGCATTCCTGCACTACTGTCGCTTTCTTAAACCTATTGTTAAAAAAATAATGTTACTTATAATTATGGAGTATATAAATAGAGTTTTGCCACACAATTTTTTTTATATTTTATATTTTATATTTTTTTAAATTTTTAAATTTTTTTTTAAATTTTTTTTAAGTTTATTTTTTTAAACTATTTCAAATTTTCTATTCATTATCCATATAATAAATCATTGATAAAAGAAAAATAATAATAAAAATTAATAAAAAATGTGGTGTGTAGAGGTTGTGTGAATAGTAAAAGGTTGTAGAGATTTTTTTTATGCAAGTATCATGTAGTCATTTTAAAAAAAGTAATATTTATTATTAAAAAATTTAT
This sequence comes from Cyclocarya paliurus, assembly GCA_029856935.1. NCBI lineage: Eukaryota > Viridiplantae > Streptophyta > Magnoliopsida > Fagales > Juglandaceae > Cyclocarya > Cyclocarya paliurus. The sequence goes on along the minus strand of CM056959.1, from coordinate 13,467,648 downwards.
TTTTTTATGTGATCCTATATTTATTTATTTTTTTAATATAATTGCGTGACGCTTGTGCACTCACAATTACAACTATCATTTCTATGTTAAAAAAAGTGCCTTGTTGGATGCCACTTATATAATAAGGCTAAAAAAGTTAGATTTGAAAATGTTATCTTTAAAAAAGTTATTCACAATATGTGAAAATAATTAACTTTTTTGAAAAAAATATAAATTCTTAATAAGAAAATAAAAGTCTAATTAAGATTACAATTGAAAGTTCGTTAAAATAGTTATAAAGCCTTTATCATGCTCATTCATGTTTATTATAAATTAATCGACTAATGTATGACTTAATCAGCGGGCACGTACTTCGTTCTCAATTGATCAAGAATCTTCTATCGCGGTCATGCATAGCACAGCAAATTATTGTTAGTTCGGGCTTTAGACCATTTAGTAGTAATTTATTTGAGAGTTTCTCTATTGTTTAGAGTTTGGACAAATAAGTTACATGTGATATTTTAATAACTTAGGAGTTGTTTATTTGAATAATCTTATCGGGAAAAGACTATCACTATGTTTGGGTAAAGATGTGCTCTTAGATGATCTGTGAATAGTCGTTAAAAAATAATGATAAAATATTGAATAGTAGTGAAAAGTAATGATAAAATATTGAATAGTAATAGAGTGATCTCAGTAGTAGTTAGGGCTGTAAATGAACTAGTCTGTTCGATAGCCCATTCGTTACTCATCCGGTTAAACTCGAATCGAACTCGACTAGTGAAAAAAAAACTCGTCTGTAAAAACAGATACCTGCTCGATTAGTAAATGACACATACTAGACAAAACTCGACTTGACTTGATTAAGCCTTGTTAAAGCACGCTCGTTTATGCCTGAGTCGACTTGTTAACTAGATTTGATTAAAATTCATTCATATATTAATAAATATATACATACACATGCGTATATATACATATATATTAGCTAATAATATAAGCATAACACTTTTATTATTAAATATATAATATGTAACCTGATTACTTTTGTCTATATATTGAATATACTTCATAGCTATATTTTATAATTTGTACAATAATTAATCGATAAGATTTAATAATTTTATATACTAGTATATGTGAACCATATATGAAATAGATATATGCTATTATATTATATGTATGTAATAATAATATATTTAGGTATATAATATATTGTTATTATGGATAAATATCAACTAGTTAGATATTAATTTTTTTTTTTTCTAAATCTTATAATTCAATAGAGGTTTTTTACTTGTTAGTTATATAAATTCAATATTATATATTTGTTTTATATTTATATTTATCTAATTTATTAATTCTTAAATCTTATTTATAAAATAAACAATTCGTGCCAAGTTTGAGCTCGACTTGACTCAAGCTCGAGTTGAAAGTTTAACTTACCAAATTTAGCTCAAACAAAAAAAGTAAATAAAAATATCGAATTTGAGCTCGAGCTCCAACTCAATCTGAGTTGAGCCGAGCTCGGCAAGGCCAAAACTGAGTTGACTCTACTCAATTGCAGCCCTAGGACTAGTCTTGACTCTTGTGAAAGTTTTATAATATTTTCTTCTTGCTTGTTTATTAAATGGCCAGCTGTTCATTAGAACTTATTGTTGTGGAAGTCTTCTTCTTTCTTGAATTTAATTTTTCTAGGTTTTGATTTCCTTTGAATTTCTGTGATTAGTCCATGCCACACGTTAATAGATTTTTTTATTTATTAAAGTATTCTTTATCGTAAATTTTATTATTCTCAATCACATCTATTAATATTAGGGGTGCTAAAAAAAAGCGCAAAAAAACTGGTTGAATCAGATCAAATTGGATTGGTAAATTCATTCTGGTTTGTAAGTAGTCTGGTGTGGTACCGATTCTTAAAGACTGAAACTGATCCTAAACCAGTGTGGTATCGGTTTTTATATTTTGAAAACCGGTTTAAACCGAACAGATCGGTATATATATATAATCTTTGATATTATATATCATTTTTATATTAAATTATATATATTTTTTAAGTTAAATTGATAATTAATATAACAAGAAATTCTAATCTTATTATTCAAGTCTATTAATTTTATAACATAAAATTAATATAACATGTGATATTATATAAAATTAATCTTATAATTTTTAATATAACATTTGATATAACATATAAATTTTAGTCTTAAACATAAACATTAATATTAATTTATTAATAGAAACTTACTTTTGATATATATATATCAAAGATAAATACATTTTTAGCATAATAAATTATAATATAAATATATATTCTTTTTGCAAATACATTTTTACACATTTGATCATATATATTCATATAAAAAGTCTACAACTTATATAGACTATAGTTAAATTCAATATTATACTAGTATGTGTTAATTATTATATAATAATGTACTTGTACTATAATATAAATAAACTAATAGTTTAATATATGTAAAAAAATATTATTACTAACATAGGTAATCCGTAAAACCGAAAAAATAAGATTGGATTAGACCGAAATGCAAAAATTGAAAGTTCTAGTTTCAGTAGTGAATCGATTCAGAGTCAGTTCTTAAAATTTTGAAACTGATATATACCAGTTTGGCTAAAAAAAATACAAAATTAAACGGGATCGATTACACCCCTAACTAATATGATGTATTTTAAATAAATCTAAATGTCAGCCACTTAAATAGTAAATACTTAAGCAGTGCCACATAGCAACTGTGATTGAGAAAAAATTTAGATTAAAAAATAGCATCTCTCTCTGTTTTTCCAGTTTTTAACCTTCTCTACCTCAAATCAAGCCAAATTCATCGACTTTCAATCCCTCGATTTCCCCAAGAAGCACCAAAAAATAACTCACGGATCCTTTGTATACTTAAAATATCTTAATATATATATATATATATATATATATATATATATATGTGAATGGTAGTGAAATAATTCGAATTTAAATATTTTATTGAGTTTTAGAAAATAAAAGATAAAGAGTTGAATAAAATTATTATAAAATTTTAATATAATTTTTATTTTGAAATTTGAAAAAGTAGTATTATTTTTTATATTTTGTTTAAGAGTTTTAGAAAATTGTAATAATTAGGTAATGATTAGATGAAAAAGTTAAAGATTTGAAATTGAAAGCGTTTTATGTTTGAGAGATGTTTAGGAATGAAATATGTGAGAATATTTAAAAAAAAAAAGTTGTGTTGTCAAAATATCTAAAAATAAGTTACATAACACAATCTTAACACTCAGATCTTAATAATTAAGAAATTAAGTCATACACATTATATTTTTCTTTATTCACCACTCATTGTACAGTATAGTCTCTATTTTCTCAATTTTATATCTGAAAATAATTTCCAAATAAAAGTGGTTTCAAACGCAACTAAAGCGAGTCCACTATCTATTTTCCAAAAATATTTGTATTAATAATATAATACAAATAACTAAATCTACCAATTCCCATTAGTTTAAATTTTTAGGACAAATGATGATTTCACATAATATTAGAACAGAGATTTTGACTTCGAATCCTAACTCTACACTCTACCTTATTTAATTAAATATTTTACGTGTTAAAACACCTATTGAGAGAGAGTTTAACCCATACATGATGATAAAAAAACAAGACACTGTATTTTAACTTCTATTTTTAGAACAAATGTAGAGGGTCTTGGAACAAATGGTGCACTAACTTGTAATGAGTAGAGACGAAAACGAACATTTACGACAAGAATGAGTCTGAAATCATCTACAGCTCAAGAAATTTTGAGTCCCGGAACAGGTGGTTAACACGCAAGCCAGCAAACAAATAATTTTACTGAGATAAGATGCATTATGGTAATGGGAATTCATCCTCTGTTTATTTCCCTGGCATAGCCTATTGTTTTGGAGGTGTAAATGCACACTGAAATGTTACATCTATGCATAGAAAGAAGTAGGCCCAGCAACTCAGGAACAAAGACCTACGAGCTCAAAATGAAAAACCCAACCCAGGGAGAGCATCCTCATCTTGGGCACATAGTCCAAAGCTCAAACACAATGGAGGCATGGATAATGGGCTACAAGACGACTAGGATCCAATGGTCTACAATAATGCTAAGAAAGAAGAAGATCGAGACCATTCTTTTTGAGACAAAGGGCTTGACTTCTATTGGGTCAGTGTCGAGGGAGAATACACCAACTGGTTGGCTATGTAAAAAGAGAGTGGGCTAAAGGGGCATTTTCTGAATGAGAAGATTCTCTTTCTACATTCTAGACATATCCTGCCTCTTCCTTCTTTGCCCGCCTCAGAATATTCCTTCCTTTTTGACTGGTGGGACGAAGTCGCATTGATTGAATCGGTTCTGGTCTTCGTTGAAAAAGTGAGGCTTTACTTGACGAGTAGGCCAAAATGACTCGCTTATTGGGACTTGCAAGAAGCTGAGTTCTTCCCGGGTAGGGAAGAGAACGAAAATAGGCTGCGGACGGTGGTCGTGGTAGGTTCGAGGACGTATTGAATCAAATTAAGGGGACGTCCTGACATTTGAAGTGTGTCAGATTCCCCCCCCCCCCCCCCCCTCCTTTTTTAAACAGTTATAAAATAATTTGAATGAATGTGTTTATTGAATTTTGAGAGATAAGAGATAAAAATTAAAAAAATATTTAAATATAATTTGTTAATATAATATTTGTTTTGAAGTTTGTAAAAGTAGCATTAATTTTTGTGTTTTGTTTTGAAGTTTATAAAAACTGTATAGATTTTTATGTTTGAATAATGATTTGTTGATAAAGTTAAAAATTTGAAATTAAAAATATATTTTTTATTTGAGTGATATTTACGAATGAAATTATGAAAAGTTTTGAAAATTTTAAAAATTTTCGTTATGTCCAAACAAGCTCTAAGACTTTTTGCATATTCAACCTTAGATTTTGATAGCCAAATGTATTAAAATATCTTCTACGTTATTTTTTTGTCTCTAGTACAGCTAAAATTATTCAGAAATTATGTCCATGGGGGACTGTTTGAGAGTTTTTGTACAACAAAGAAAATTTGTTAGGGTTGGTGAGCTTGATCAAGCTCGTAATATCTTTATTTACAATAGACTTAACCTTGTTAGAAAGATTGTGGATGTTGCTGCAATTTTCCATCAAAACCTAGAAAGTAAATGGTATGGTCAAATGGTCAACGAACATGCCCAGACGAAAGTATTTGAATAGTGGTACGGTACTCAAATGCTCATCTATAACTTTTTTTTTTTTTTTTAATGATCAATCAATATAAAACTTGTATTTCAATACATTTCCTGAAATGATATCAGGGCTTTCTTCAATCCAAACATGATCTTCTTCATAAGTAAAACTCAACTTTGCAAGTTGATAGGCAACACATCTCATGCTCTACGAGTAAAAGCTACTTTGCAGCCTATTCTCCCTCTTAGCAAAGACTTATATCGTCTATAACTTGGTCATACCATAACCAATTTTCATCTTCGCTGTTGACAGCCTTGATAACCAACTACTTGGGCATCTTCTTCAGAGATGACGATCCTGAAATCCAGTTCCACACATAGCTCCATTGCTCCCCAAAGGGCCTTACCCTTAGCTAGTACAGATTGAGACTGGAACTTCTATTGAGCACTCAAAGTAGCCATGATTTCCCCCTTCTTATCTCTAATGATTATTCTGATCCCCATAATTTTGTTTGTTGCATCAATATGATCAGCATCCTAGTTGGCCTTAACAAAATCAATTATAGGCTTCCTCCACTTTGGTATAACACTGGCACCTTCCCTGGAGGTTTGTTTTTCCTTTCCACCTTTCTGTGCTTGTAGAAAATCTGCTTGGAGTTTAGCAGTAGCTTGAATGATCTTCCTCGGGCTAGCCATTTTTCCTTCAAAGATAAACTCATTTATGCTAAGCTAGGGTCTTCTCATTGTAATTGCAACCCATTTGAAATCCTCTTTCTGTATATTTTTAGTACACTTTTCCCATAACTGCATAAAGTCATCTTCTATGGTGGTCCTCTTTTGTATTGGGCTAGATCCATCAGCCCACACATCCTTTGCCGGTATGCAACTCCATTATGTATGAACCATTGATTCCTCTTCTAGCTGGTAGATAAAGGATATTGGATTGTATTGTTTTCATTTTGTAAATATTTTTCCTTGTTGGGTGAATGTTTTGTTGTGAGGAGTTGCGGGGCGCGAAAGGGGTCAAATCATTATTGGAGTTGAATGGAAGGCAAAAGATGAGAAATACTCTAGTGGTATAAGGAAAATAACAGCAGGAGGCTCAGCTGACACATTCCAAAGTGAGGTGGAGATGACGTCTCTGTCATAGTATGCAAGCTATAAAAGTTACCTATTGTGAAGGCGATAAAGAGGAGCTGAAGAAACTGGTGAACTCGAACGAGATAAAAGTTACCTGCCCAAGGCAAGATAGGATTACTCGTCCAAGATAAGCAATGTCAAGGACAAACCAACCCAGATATGGGAACTTTCCAAGATTACATAGAAGGGCTTGAAAAAAGTCATAGTGTCATATGAAGAAGCCTAAACTCCATCTAAAGGGTCACATCTGGAGTGGTTCTATAATGAAAGGTCAAGACTTGACGAGTCACGTTGTCTGGCAACAGTATGACTCAAGCCATGCTCAAGGAAATTCAAAGGACCAAGTGTGCTGACCATGGTTGGTAGTCTGTCTCTGTCATCCTGCAGTAGGACAAAGATTAAAGAAAATCCTTACAACAGATCAGGAGTCAGAGGTATGTCAGAAAAGATATTTGACAATCCCACCCTATTTAAAAGACCTAGACATAGGACAAGATCTCATATTTAATTAAGACTTTATTCATGGGTGCTTGGCAATCCTCTATTGCTTGGCTTAAAGCTGTTGTTAAAAAAGCTGCCTTGTTGGCTGTCACTTATAATTATAAGGCTACAAAATTTGGATTTGAAAATGTCATCTTCAAAAGTTATCCACAATTAGTGAAAATAATTAATTTTTTAGAAAAAAATATAAATTCATAATAAGAAAATAAAAAATTAGTTAAGATTACAATTGAAAGTTCGTTAAAATAGTTATAAAGCTTTTATCATACTCATTCATGTTTATCATATATTAATTGACTAATGTATGACTTAATTAGCGGTGCGTCGCTTCGTTCTTCATTAATCAAGTATCTTCTATCACGGTCATGCATAGCACAACAAATTATTGTTAGTTAGGGATTTAGTCCATTTAGTGGTAATTTATTTTGAGAGTTTCTCTATTGTTTAGAGTTTGGACAAATAAGTTACATGTGATATTTTAATAGCTTAGGAGTTGTTTATTTGAATAATCTTATCAAGAGGGAAAAGACTATCGCTATGTTTTGGTAGTATGGTGATTTCAGATGATCTGTAAGTAGTAGTAAAAAAGTAATGATAAAATATTGAATAAAAGTAAAAAATAGTGAAAAATATGTGAAAAATAATGATAAAATATTGAATAGTAATGGAGTAATCTCAGCTGTAGTTAGGATTGTAAATAATCTAGTCTGTTCGATAGCCTGCTCGTTACTCGCTCGGTTAAACTTGAGTCGAACTCAACTCGTGAAAAAATAACTCGTCCGTGAAAGCAGATACCTGCTCGATTAGTAAATGATACATATCCGATAAAACTCGACTCGACTCGACTAAATTTCGTTAAGACCCGCTTGTTTATGCCTAAGTCGACTTGTTAGCTCGATCCGATTAAAACTCATTCATATATTGATAAATATATACATACACCTATATATATATATACATACATATATATTAGCTAATAATATAAGCATAGAACTTTTATAATTAAAGATATAATATGTAGCCTAATTACTTATGACTATACATTGAATATACTTCATAGCTATATTTTATAATTTGTACAATAATTAGTCGTTAAGATTTAATAATTTCATAAGTAATGTATAGCTATGAAGGATGAGCTCTCAATTCATATATTCGAGTCGAGCTCGAGTTTGGCTCGATTCAAGCTCGTTTGTAGGATGAGCTCGAATTCAAGTTCGAATTGAGAGTTTAACTTACCAAGTCGAGCTCGAACAAAGAATAAGAATTTTGAGCCGAAGCTTGAATATTTTTCTGGAACAAGTCGAGCTCAGCAAGCCAAAAATTGGCTTGGCTCGATTACGGCCCTAGAAGTAATCTCGACTCTTGTGGAAGTTTTATAATATTTTCTTGTTGCTTGTTTATTAAATGGCCAGTTGTTCATTAGGACTTTGTTGTGGAAGTCTTCTTCTTTCTTGAATTTAATTTTTCTAGGTCCTGATTTCCTTTAATGAACTTTTGTTATTAGTCCATGCCACACGTTAATAGATTTTTTTATTAAACTATTCTTTATTGTAAATTTTATTATTCCCAATCACATCTACTAACCTTAGGGGTGTTAAAAAAAACCGAACAACCGATTGAACCAGATTGGGTCAGACTTAACCAATAGATTCAATTTGGTTTGTAAGCGGTCTAGTCTTAAACCGGTGTGGTACCAATTTTCTTATTTGAAAACCTGCTTAAACCAAACCAGACCGGTATATATATTTATAATCTTTGATATTATATATCATTTTTTATATTATATTATATATATATATATATTATATGTTAAATTGATAATTAATATAACATGAAATTCTAAACTTATTATTCAAGTCTATTTATCTTATAACATAAAATTAATATAACATGTGATATAATATAAAATTAATCTTATAATTTTTAATATAACATTTGATATAACATATAAATTTTAGTCTTAAACATAAATATTAATATTAAGTTATTAATATAAATTATTTTATATATATATCAAGGATAAATACATTTTTTGCATAATAAATTATAATATATATTCTTTTTGTAAATGTATTTTTACACATTTGATCATATATATTCATATAAAAAGTTTATAACTTATATAGACTATAGTTAGATTTTTTTTTTTTTGAAAGGAAACTTCAATTCATTTAACTCAAACAATACATGATTTGTCAATAGAGATGATAGGAAGAACCTAAAAAGGTCCCTCCTCCATCCATACATGCTCAAAGTCTAAAGAAAATGCCAGTTTTGCAGCTGTTTGCACTACAGCTGCATGAGCAGCTTGATTTCCTTCTCTAAGAATGAATGAGAGTAGCCAACTTGGATGCCGTTACAAAACTATCTTGACGTCTTCAATTACTTGCCCTATCCAAGAGGAATATACTCTGGTAACATTAATAGAACCCGCGACAACCTTAGCATCCCCTTCCAGTGCCACCTGCCTAAATCACAACTCATGACATGAATTAACAGCTCTCGGCAAAGCGTAACTCTTTAGCAACATAAGCAGATCTGACAAACTTCTTTGGAGTAGCCAGCACAACCTCCACATCTCCCGTGTAATCTCTAATAACAATACCAATCCCCATCCTCTCCCCCACTTTGTCAAAAGCAGCATCAACATTCAACTTAAACCAAGATATAGCTGGTGGTCTCTAAATATGCCTTTTTGCAAATATCACCACCTTTTCAGGTGTATTACAACTCTTAAAGTGGGCAAGTTTGTAAGCTTCAAGATCCTGTATTGCAAAATTGAACACAATAGTAGGACCTTTAAACTTATTTTAAAAAACTAACTCGTTTCTCCTACTCCACAATCGATGCAAAACTATAGCAATCATGTCCAAGCTATTAGAATTGAGTCTAGTAATGAGATCAGACCACAAAGTTGAAAAATCATCATAATTCCTTCTCCACTTCTTAACTAGACTTCCTTCCTCCCCCCCATACGTTTAGCTGCTATTACACTCCCATAAAATATGAATGATTGATTCCTCCTCTTTGTTGCAGATTGGGCAAATTGAATTCTTCACAATCTATTTCTTAAACAGATTACTTTTGGTAGGCAAGATGCCATTGAGAGCTTTCTGCACTAGTTGTTTGACCTTACCTGTGCTTACTAAGTTCCACAGTTTCCTCCATTGTTCCTCATCCTGGACACCTCTTGAGGACTCCCCACCCATTTGTTTTTTCTTTACCAAATTAGCATAATAAGCACTTTTTATAGAGAAAACCCCCTTCTCTGATAAACCCCATATAATTTTATCTTCAGATCCTCTTGCACTGATAGGAATGCTACAAATACTGTGAGCCTCTTTTGGACTAAAAATTACATCAATCGCCTTTTTTTTTTTCAAATCTTGTTCTCCTCATCAATTAAAGCATCCACTATGGCATTAGACTCGAGCTTGTTAATGGGAGTCTGGATATGATAAGTTGAGGGACTAGGGACCCATTTGTCCCTCCAAACTCTAATACTCTTTCCATTTCCAACCCTACAAACATATCCATCCCTAACCAAATCCATGACTGACCATATGCTCTTTTAGATATGAGATGGTCTATAGCCTAACTTGGCATCCACTAGCTGACCATCTTTAAAATATTTTTCTTTATATATACGTGCCACCAAAAATGAGGGCTCCTGAATGATTCTCCACCCCTTTTTTTTTTTAAAAGAGTGGAAGGTTACATGTCCAATAGTGACTCCCTCCCATATTTATTAATAAGAGCCCTCACTTGTAGAGGAGGAATACCGTAGTAACAAATCAAGGTTCATAGGTAATCCCAAAAAACCGAAAATCAGAAAAAAGCAACTATGACAAGCCTATGGATCAAAAATGAAAAAAGAAACACCGCAAAGAAACCAGACCTAACATCATAAAGAAGGAAGGCCTAAAAAATCCAAACGAATTAGACCTCGAAGAATCCGAGGCATATTACAATTATTAAAATAAAGCACTTCAGCACTTGAGGCCCCTTCCTTGGCCAACCAATCTGCCACTCTTGAATGATTCTCCTCCCTTATTTAACAAGTAGAGCTCTATTAAAATAGTTAAGATCACGAAAGCCTAGCCCTCCCTTGCTTTTTGTTGTACCAAGCCTATCCCAATATTTCCAGTGTATATCCTTCCCATCTTTTTTATGACTCGAGCAAAACCTTGCAAGCATGGCTTCAAGAACATTGTGGTATTGTTCAAGTCTAGTCATGTTACGTCCATGTACATTCAAGTTATTATTCAAGTCACTACTACTCTATCGTGGTAACCCCATAAGACATAAGATAAGACTACACTACCGTAGTAATCTCATAAGACAAGAACATCGTGGCGACTCCATGAGATAAGGGCATCGTGGTAATCTCTAGGAGTGGCAATATGTGACACGACCTACTAACCCAATACGAACACGACACGATAAAAGTGGGTTAGGATTTAGTCTTAATGGGTTCGGGTCAAAACGGGTCGATCCGTTAAGACACGATTGCTTAACGAGTCACTAACGGGTCAACCTGTTATGACCCGTTAAAAAAATGAAATTTACCTTTCTACCTTTAAGACCTAAAACTGAAAATGAAAAACCCTAACTCTAAAAACCCACGCCACCCCCCTTCTCTAGTTTTCGAATTTGGCTGTGGGTCTCTTGGTCTCTCCTTTCCTAAGTCCAAACGCTACCCCCCTCCAGCCAGTTTCTCTTCACGGTGACCTCGCCGGAGTTGCTGCCCCTCTTGGCCTTTTCAACTAGCAACTCGCACAGGCCATCGCCCACGCAGACTGTAGAGTCACGGACTCTTCACCAGTTCACCCTAACTCCATCGTCCACGCAGACCACCCAATGTCGCAGACTTGGACAGTCGGACTCATGCATCTTGCCGCCCACACTGCGTTGCCCGCTGTAAGTAAATCTAGCCAAGATTTATGATTTCTACCACCGCCAATAACATAAAAATTGCATGCATGTTCTATTGTGGCACCCAGGACCACTTCAATTGTGTTTTTGTGAGTTGCCAATTGCAAGATTAGAAGTTCTTTTCCATAATTTTCTCTTTTAGTTTTTATTTCTGTGCAGGCTGCATATGGGTGTTGCGTGATGGGTTTGGAATTTTTGTCCCTTTTATGATAATCTTTTAAGTTAAATATTGTATATAGTGCATGCAATTCTTGAGCTTTTGGATATATAATCAAAGTCGATGGTGGAGTTAGGAAGAACCGTCTAATGGTCCAGCTTGAAATTGGCATTTTTCTTGGAGCTCTAAATTCGAATGGTTTGAATTTCTAAAAGGAAGGGGAAAGGGGAGTTAATAAACTAGTTATTCTTTTGTTAGTCTATTTAGGCCATCATATCTAGTCCACTTACCACTTATCATGTGTCTTTGATGCCATGTCATGAGTACCAATATTGAGCTTTAAACATGCATTCAAATCAACAACATGGAGAAAGTTAAGAATGATTGGGAGTTTATCAAATTGATATGGCATTGCATTGTAGCGCTATCAGATGTCAAATGCATGTCTATGAACAAAAAGTGTAGGGTCACTTAGAGCAAAGAAAGTGCCATCCATCCATTTCGTGTAAAAAGTGAGACACCTCATTAGGTATATATCAGGCTATTGATATCATATATTGATCTACACAATCATGCAGTGCATACAGTGAATTACGTACCCCATCACTAACATCTTGTTATTGTGTTAACTTTATCCTATGGTAACAGCTTCTTTTCTAATAAAGAGAAACAAATATCTATATATTAATTTACATACTCTTGCTCTTGGATTTGTTTTTATATATATATATAAAATGTCTCACAATTATATATAGGCAGAGACCCCGATCTTTCATTTTGGGTGTTCAAATTTAGCGCCTTAGCTTATTATATACAACTGATCATGATCATACGTGTGAATAAAATTATATAGTATTAGTAATCGACCCACCATGCATATATATATGTTATCAATTAGCTCAGCAGGCGGCAAATAGCTAGCTAGCTAGCTGATGATGATTCTTGTCCATTACTATGCATATTTCTACAGCCCAGTTTTACAATTTTTGAATTGAAGACATACATTATACATACGCACCACACATATACTTGCTGAAATCCACTCATAACGATCATGCATGCCTCTCAACACGGCCATCAATTTTCTTAGCCATTTTTCTCAAGTATATGATATCAAAATGCAAGTCTGCTCAGAATTTACATTTATTCTTGTTGTTTCTTTTCAAATGAGTTCGGCAGCAGGTGAAAATGACGATTTGATTGATTTAGACCCTTTTGACTCAAAAAGTTTTCAAAATGAGGAATCTAAAGCAAAACGAAGAAAACGGTCAAACGTGTAGACTTTTTTTGAAATGATTCCTGGTTCTGAGAACAATGATGGCAAGCGATGAGCCAAGTGCAAGATGTGTGGAGTTACTTACATGGAGCGAGCAAATATAGAACTAGAAATATAAAGCATCACATTGACGCATGCCCTAGGAGAAGTGTACGAGATATTGGTAAGATGATATTATCACAAAATAGTGAATCTATTTCGATAAGCACTCAATTTGATACTGAACAATATAGAGAAATTTTGGTACCCGCTACTGGGAAGCATGAACTACTTTTTCGGTTTGTTGAATATTCGGGAGGTGAGATCTTTGTTATAATATTTGCGTTCAGATGTTTCGATTATTTCTATGAATACTACCAAGGCTGATTTGCTTAAGGTATATCATCGAGAAAAAAAGGGATTAAATGCATGTTAAATGATTCTCCTAGTATAATTAATCTAACACCTGACTTGTGGACTTCTATAGCCACTGATGGTTATATGTGCATTACAACACATTTTCTGGATAAGAAATGAGTTCTGCAGAAAAGGGTTTTGAACTTTTCTTTTAAGCCGCCACTACCAAATAATGGCATATTTTTGTCTGAAAAAATTTATAATTTGTTAAGTAAGTGGGGAATTGAATACAAGATTTTTGTATTGACTTTAAACAATGCTTCTTCTAATGATGGTTCAGTGGAGTTGTTAAGAACTCAATTGAACAGTAAGAAAGCTCTTGTTTGTGATGGTGAGTTCTTTCATCTTTGTTTTTGTGCTCATATTCTAAATTTGGTAGTACAAGATGGGTTAAAAGAGATTGATTATGCTATCCAAAAAGTTCGTGAAAGTATCAAGTATGTCAAAGGATCACAAACAAGGAAAATAAAATTTTTAGATTCAATAAATCAAATGTCTTTGGATAGCAAGAAAGGGTTGAGACAGGATGTCCCCACTAGATGAAATTCTACTTTTCTTATGCTTCAGAGTGCTATTTTCTATCATCGTGCCTTTAGCCATTTGGAGTTGACTGATTCCAATTTTAAGCATTGTCCATCAACATTTGAGTGGGAAAAAAATTAGAGAAGATTAACAGTTTATTGAGAGTTTTTTATAAAGTACTTTTGATTTTTCTGGGACCAAGTACCCTACAGCCAATCTATACTTTCTAGTAGTATTTTTGATTTATTTTACATTAAAGCGGCACTCTGAGGGTAAAGATGACTACATAAGAAAAATGTCTTGTAAAATGCTTGCTAAGTTTGGGAAATATTGGTCTGAGTTCAATGTGTTATTGGCTATAGCAATAATATTGGATCCTTGATACAAGCTTCATTTTATTGATTTTTCTTATGCAAAACTTTATGGAGATTGTTCCATAGAGTATATGAATGTTTAGAGCAAAATGCCATCTCTTTTCATGGAATATAGTTCTTCTAGTGCTCCCACATGTTCTACCAGGACGTCTGATAGCACTTTTATTAGAGCGAAAAGTTAGTCTTTGATTAATAAACAAGTATTTCAGGTAATATCAAATAATATTTTTTGTTTAATGATTTATATTATATTGTTGTTTCATATCACATATTGGCTTGAAATGTTTTTATTTATTTTTTGTGTATAGGAATTTGATTCATTTAGACCTGATGATCTTACTGCCCATAAGCAAAAAAGTCAATTTGATATTTACTTGGATGAACCTAGGGCAGATAGAAATGCAAAGATTGTCATTCTTTTCTTTTAGAAAGGAAATGAATTTCGTTTTCCAGATCTTGCTTGTATGGTTCGTGACATTTTGAGTGTTCCAGTTTCTACAATTGCATCTGAATCTACTATTAGTGTTGGTGGGTGTATCATTGATCAGTTTAGGAGTGCACTAAAAGTGATATTGTTGAAGTATTAGTTTAGGAGCAAGTTAATATTATTTTTACCTCATTAAATAAATAATTGTAATTTTTCAATGCAATAATATTATTTGATATAAAATTTTATTGATATCTTTTTTTTTTAATAGAAAAAGGAGAAGAAGTTAAATTGGATGAGTTAACCGAAGATGTAATGGAGTTGGAGAACCACAAGGGCAAAGAGGATGCTCCATCTCATTATTCAAGCTCTAAATTTGTTTAGATCTGTGTTTTTATTATATTTGGGATTGTAACATTAATATATTTACTATGTATGTTTTGTTCATTATATTTGGGATGTAATTTTAATATATTATTACAATGAGTGTGGATCATATTTGTTTGGATTCTAATTTTAGACTTGTAGTTAATTTTTTATTTTTTATAAATATTATTTATATTTAAATGTTTATATAAAATCAATCAGGTCAAACAGGTTGGGTTGTGTCCTATCGTGTCTGTTCAACCCATTAACGTAAGCGGGTTGAAAAGGGTTGGGTCGTGCCGTGTCAATTTATTTCTTATTCATTAACGGGTCATGTTGTGTCAACCCGTTATCTTATCGTGTCGTGTTCGGGTGTAAGATTTTGACACGAAATTCTTAACGGGTCGTGTTCGTGTTGACCCATTAAGTGTAATGTACAGACCTTGACACGACATGACACAACACGAACACGACCCGTTAACACGATTTGACACCCTTAGTAATTCTATGAGACAAGAATACAATTCAAGTTCATGATTATTTCACGTTCAAGTTCATGTTCAATTTCAAGTTCAAGTTCATGTTAAGTTTCATACCTAGTTTCGAGCTCAATTTCATGTTACGTTTATTTCACGTTCAATTCAAGTTCATGTTTAGTTCAAGCTCAAGTTCAGTTTAAGTTCATGTCCAAGTTAGTTCATGTTCCAGTTTATGTCATGTCAAGTTTCAAGTTCATTCCATGCTTTGTTTAAGTCATGTTAGCTCATGCCATGTTAAATGTCAAGTCATGTCATGCTTATCTGTGATTATGATTATGCATTTATGCCTTTACTGCCATGCATGCATTCGTAAACTATATGTTAAGTTTCCTATTAAGTTGCGAAGATATGTAGTTAAATCTCACTGTGGTATTTCCAACTACCATTCCCCCAGGAATGGTAGATCCTGTGTTAGACGTGGAGAATCGACAGAGGATCACCTGGACTAGGTCAATTAGGCCATGAAGCGAAGACGAGGAGCTCATCGCTTTGATGCTCCAATTTGTAGATAGGATTATGGTTATCTTGGTCGAGTTGCGCGAGCTACTCCTTAGGCTAGTCTAGTAGTTTTAATGTTCATTTGAACTTGAGGAGCTCAGTCTCCAGCACTAGTAATGTTGCAAATATTATGGACAAAGCATTATAACCTTTGGATATCAGTTATTATGTGACTTTTATGAAGTATGCTTAAGTTAATTTGTGATATATCTTATCTGGTACATAGTACTGCTCAAAGAAAAAAAATATCTGCTGCAAATATTGCATATTGTTTATATAGATGCTAGGTGCATTACATCTTTATATGTCATGAAAGGGGGAAAGTAACCTTGTATTGCGTGTCTTGATGCTTCAAACTCCACCAAATCCTAAGCGGAATCTCGGAGTGTCACACCATTTTTGGTGTAGCCCTATATTCTCTTGTCTGCACGTCCCTCTTTATTGATAGGGAAACTATAAATCTATTCAGCCTCCTTTTCCTAAAAAATTTCACAAATTAGATCCTCTTTCTAGCTGTTTGTTTCTTCATCGATAAGTTCCTTCACTCTTGAGTACTTTTCTAGAATTTTGATAGGAGATTGTACACAGAAAGTTGATGGATTTTGCAACCATTTATGGCCCCATATACTGATATCTTTCCCATAACCGACTTTCCATCCAAAGCCTTCTTTCAAGAGATCTAAAACTGATCTTAGACTCCTCCAAATTAGTGAAGGCCCTCTGCCTAGAGTTGCACCCAACAAGTTTCTTTGCTTAAAGTATTTTTCCTTTAACATAGTAGCTGCCATTGAATTTGGAAATTGCAAAATCCACCAACATTGTTTCGCTAACATAGCTTTAATAAAACTCTCAAACTCTCAAAATCCCGTTCCACCAATAGCTTTTGATTTCCCCATTTTGCTCCAGCTTTTCCAATGAATTTTCTTCTCACTATCCTTATGGCCACCAAAATCTAGCTATCAAAATAGAGATATTCTGGCACAAAGATTTTGGCAATTTGAAAACACTCATAGTATAGGTAGGGATTGCCTGTGGAATATCTTTTATTAGGACTTCCTTTCCAGCTTGTGATAAGAAAGTAGTCTTCTAATTGTTGATCTCTTGCCAGATTTGATCCTTGATGCCTCTGAAAGTGTTAAATTTTAATCTCCCCACCAAAGTAGGAAGGCGTAAGCTCTTAAATGGAGAAAAGGTGGAGCAATTTGTGGGAGCTGTGATAAGTACCTTGGTCATCTATAAGTTAAATAATCAATAAAGCACATAAATATAAATTAAGAAAGAGATCTAGAGGTCTATGTTACGAACTTGTTTTGGGGAATAATGAAGTGAGCTGGTACTTTTTTTCTTGTTAGGTTCTATAATTTCTGACAACTATAGTAATATTCTTAAATTATAATTATTATTATTATTATTCTTATTATTATTATTTGCGATTTGAATTCTTAGAACACACACACACACTCTCAGTAATGATTAATTTTGGAGCTCCTCATCAAGACTAATCCCATCAATTTCTTTCCTTTAATCATTGTGCTTCTCATTGGGATTAATTCCATCTATTTCTTTCCCTTAACTGTGATTTCTTGATGCATCTTGTTGGAAGTGTCTATCTATTCATTTCTCATTTACTTTCTATTGTTTACTTTCTTCATTGCTTCCCTCATCTCATCTCATTTTTTTTTCTTTTTCTAACTCACTTTGTCTTTATTACTATGAGAGTTAAGGTAGATGACGAGTGTTAGCAGGTTGCGAATAGAATCAAAGTCTTTTGTTTATGTGAAAGAGGGTGGAAATTGCATTTGTATCACTAAAAAGAGTAGAAGCATGGTAAAGTCTATCTCTTTTAGTGGTTTGACGGCTTTTTGGGTAGGAAGGATGGTGGAGGGATTGTTTTAAACTTTCTTAGAATGTAGGTTTTTTCAAAAAGCTACGGGTGGATAACTGTGTTCTAATTGTCCAACGTAGTGTTAACTTGAGGGGTCAATTTTTGCAGCTATCAAAGTTTAGGAATGAGAATAAGAAGGGTATCTTGGTTTTTCCTGAATGTTTGAATGGTCAGATGGGAAGACTTCATGTACAATATCCGTAAGTTTTAAGGTTTAAAAGCCCATGTTTCCACATACTTAAACAGTGTATGTTGCTCATCATAAACCTTCACTAGATCGATGTGGGGGGAGAGGGAATGGAAGTTCGTTAGTGGTGGATGGGTTTCTTTCCTTCCAATGGTGCTCGTTCGTTGCGATTATGGGAAAAACGACAAGTTTTTGATAGGAAGTACTCTGAAAGGAGTGGAGGTAGTCACTAGAAAGGATAGTAAGGAGAATTGTGGAGAAGTTGTAAAAAGTAGGGTGGACACTCCATATAGTGCCAACTGTCAACACAAGACGTCATGCATTGGCATCGAGTGGCATTTTGATGAATAAAGGGCTAAGCTGTTGGGGGTGAAGGAGAGGGTAAATGAATTGATGAATAAGGTTGGTGTGGGTTTGGGCTTGATTATGGGCCTATGTCATGGGCTGGTTGGGTCTAGCGCTGTTAATCAATCTGTCAAGCCCTAGAGAAAGATTCTTGTGGCATTAGGCTAGGTTTGAAGAATGATGGGCCAACCCATCCCTCTTGACCCATCTCTTTTGAGTGAAAGATAAAACCATCTTCCAGGTCTTCTTTGTGCCCAAGAGTGGTTATTTCTCTAGATCGGTCAACGCTTGCTTTGGCCCCCGAGCCGGCATAGAAAAGGTCATCAAACGCCGAAGACCCTCTGGGTGGCTTGCTAGAAGGGTTGTCGAACTAGGTTCCTAGTCCCCTGTGTGAGAATAGTAATGGAAGTGTTCGAGAGATTGTCGTGGTGGATCAGAATGAGGTTTGTCTTAGCTTTAATGTTGTAAATGGGTTGTCCCACTTATCTTGTGGACCTATGTTTCCTTTTAATAGTGACAAAGATTGTAGATGTTCATCTAAGGAAGAGAGGGTGTCCATCTAGAAAGACTCCAACAAAGGTTCTTCAAGGGTTCTTTGTACTTTTGAAGATGATTTGGAAGTTGTGGATGAAGGGTTTGTGGAGGAGTATGATCTGCAGTTGGCTATTCTAGTTTTAGACTGGAAGGAGTTGGAGATGAACTAAGCCATATATGTTCATTTACGCCAGGCCCAATTTAAGTAGATTTCCAGTTAGATTGGGTTCTCCAGAAAATGGATGAAGTTTTGTGTACGGATTTATTGTGAAGGCTTTGAAGATTAATTCAAAGCTCACCTTATTTCTGTCGAGGTGGGCCAGCCTCTCTTGGCAAGATCCTAAGCCAAAAAAGAAAGGAAACTTAAGAGACTTGCTTGTTCTATTAATTACGATGCTTGGGAAAGAAGTGCAAGTAGGGGAATAAGCAAAGTTAGGGCGCATATTTGTGATTTATGAAGCCAAAGATTTTATTAGGGGAATGTTAGGGGTTGAATGATCTGTGCAAGTGCTTTTGTGTTAAAAACTTATTAAGAAAATAGAAGGTTGACATCATTTGTTTTCAAGAAAATAAGTTGAAGTTTATTAATAGAAACATTATTAGAATTTTGTGGGGGATGGCTTTATGTGGGATGGGTCTATCTTGCCTCTAAGGGGGCATTGAGAGATATTATTTTGTTGTGGGATACGAGACTTGTTAATTTGGTGGAGAAGTATGTTGGGGAATATTTGGTGGCTTGTTCATTTAAAAATGTGGATGATGGTTATGAGTTGTTGTTTGCAAGTGTGTATGGACCTACTGTGGACAACAATAGAAAGATTTCTTTGGGAGGAGATTGTTGGTTTGTGTAGTTGGTGGGATGGGCTGCGGTGTATTGGGGGGATTATAATATCACTCATTTTTCGAGTGAGAAGTTGGAGGATTCTCATATTAGTTCAGCTTTCGCATAATTTTCTGATCTTACTTTTTACTTAGATTTAGTTGACTTACCTTTGGTAGGGGGAATTTACATGGTCGAATGGAAGGGTTTGGTCAAGATTGGATAGATTTCTTGTAACCACCTCTTGGGAGACCTACTTTTTTGATGTATGTGAAAAGAGACTTTCGAGATTATATTCGGATCATTTCTCCATTTTGTTAGATTGTGGGGTTCTTCATGAGGGAAGTAGATATTTCAAATTTAAGAATATATGGTTAAAAGCTTATGGATTTGTGGACAAAGTGAGATTTTGGTGGTCCTCATATCATTTTTGGGTGCTCCTAGTCTTGTGTTGTTTAGAAAACTTAAAACTCTGAAGATCGATATGAAAAAATGGAATGAAGAAGAATTTGGCAAGATTGATGACAAGAGGAAGATTTTTTTCTGGAGCTTTCATGCTTTGATGAAAAGGAGATTGCCAGGGTTCTTTCGGACGAAGAGAAGGCAAGAAAGAAGGTTGTCGCGACTAATTTGGAAAAACTCACTCATGGAGGAGATTTCTTGGAGACAAAAATCTCGAGCCTTTTGGTTGAAGGAAGGGGACAAGTGCACAAGATTTTTTCATAAACTGGCTAATTCTCATGGAAGATGTAATGCTATAGAGGTGCTGCATTTGGAAGGTAATGTTCTTACAGAGCAATACTCTTGGAGACCTAAGGTTGATGGGTTGGCTTTCAACTTGATTGTCCAATTGAGTGCTGATTGGTTGGAGAGGATGTTTGGAGAGGATGAGGTGCTAATATGTTAAGAGGGATGGACATCGATAAAGCTTCAGGACCTGATGGGTTTTTAATGGCCTTTTTTCAGGTTTGTTGGATGAGGTACTCAGTTATGAAATTTGAGAAAAGCCTAAATGCAATTTTCATAGTTCTTATTTCGAAGAAGGCCAAGTGTAAGGAGGTGAAAGATTTTTGTCCCATCAGTCTTGCGAGTAGAGTGTACAAGATCATCTCTAAGGTTCTTGCCAATCATATGAGTGTGGTTATGGAGAAGATTTTTTCGAAGTCACAAAATTCTTTTGTTAAGGTGAGACAAATTCTCAACTCGGTTCTCATTGCAAATGAATGTTTGGATAGTAGAATCAGATCCGGTGTTCCTGGTATTCTTTGTAAATTGGATATAGAGAAGATCCTTGATCATGCAAATTGGGACTTTTTGGTGTATTTACTTGGTAGGTATGGTTTTGGGAGAGGTGGTGCAATTGGATGAAGCATTGTATCACTACAACTAGATTCTTGGTGTTGGTTATTGGCACTCCTGCGGGTTTCTTTAACATTTCTCTTGGTTTGAGACAAGGAGATCCTTTATCTCCTTTTCTCTGTGTTTTAATCAAGAATTTGTTGAGCAGAATGTTGAAGGTATCACTGGATGAGTCTTTTTTTTTTTTTTTTGGTTTTTCAGTGGGTGGTTCTTCACTTGGGAGCATAAATATATCTCATATTCTCTTCGTTGATGATACCTTAATTCTTTGTGAATTGGATCCTAATCAGATTCGTTTGTTGAGGGCTCTTTTTCTTTGCTTTCAAGTTGTGTCAGCCCATAAGGTGAATTTGTCTAAATCTGAAATGGTTTTGGTTGGTTTGGTAAATAATATTGGAGACTTGGCTAAAACCTTGGGTTGTAAGGTATTATCTTTGCCAATGAAATATATTGGTCTTGCATTGTGGGCCCCTCATAAATCCAAGGCTATATGGGATGATGTTATTGAAAAGATAGAGAATAGATTGGTTGGTTAAAAAATGATGTATTTGTCTAAAGGGGAAGAATCACTTTAATTAAGAGTAAGTTATCTAATCTCCCTACGTATTTTCTATCTTTATTCTCAATGGCTGCATGTGTGGCTATTAGAATGGAAAAGATATTTCGTGCTTTCTAGTGAGGGTGCTTAGGATGAGAAAATCTAATTTGATTAAATGGGACACGATTTGCCCCCCTTTATCTTGTGGAGGTTTGAGGGAGGGGGTGGGGTGAGAAAGTTTAGTATTTTCAATTAGGAATTACTTAAGAAATGGTTGTGGAGGTATCACCAGGAAAGTAAAGCTTTATGGAGGATTGTTGTTGATGCCAAATATGGAGAGAATTTGGGGAGGTTGGAGCTCAAATGAAGTGAGAGGAGTGCATAGTGTGTGAGTCTGGAAATTTATTAGGAATGGCTAAGAGGGCTCATTAGAAATTTCATATTTGTGGTGGGCCAAGGAACTAGGGACGGATTTTGGCATGATATTTGGTGTGGAGATGTTGCAAGGATGATTTTCCTGCTCTTTTTAGGATTGCATTGAATAAGCAAGCTTTTGTAGTAGATTACATGGACAATGTGAATTGCTTGATGCAATGGAATGTGAGGTTCATTAGAGTTGTTCAAGATTGGGAAGTGAGAGATAATTCTGATTTTTACAGCACCTTTTATGCATTGAACTTGGAGTGTGGTGGGAGGATAAATTGTTGAGGATTCATCCAGGAATAAGAAATTCTCAAACAGATCCCTATACAAAATTATTTCCCAATTGATATGATGGATTCTTGCCCTCTAAGGTAAGTTCAAAGGAGAATTATTGTTTTGGCATTATAGTTAGAGCTTGTTGTGCTGTTGTTGTTGTTGTAAACCTGCACTAAGTGGGTATAAACCCTGTTGGCCCTGAGATCCATCCTAATCAATTGTCGAGCTCGTCGATTCACTCTCGAAGGAAACCCCTACATGGCGGCTATGGAACCCGAAAATAACCCGTTAGTGGCGGTTATGGAGACTAAAGGCTCATTCTTGAAGGTACCTACATGAAGCGGTTGTAGAGCACTAAGGTCTCGTTTGCTTTTGCAGATGAGATGAGATGAGTTGAGATTAAAGTTAAAAGTTGAATAAAATATTGTTAGAATATATATTTTTAATATTATTTTTATTTTAGAATTTGAAAAAGTCAAATTTTTTATTTTATTTTGTATGAGAATTTGAAAAAGTTGTAATGATTATATGAAATGAGATGAAATAAGTTGAGAGGAGTTGTGAAAACAAACGAGGAAGACTCGTTCTGGTGATGAAGACTTTGGAGTTTGGGTGGGGCTTCAAGTGCTTGACTCAGGTGCTACTTGACTGTATACTTCTTTTTTGTAAGAGGCAGGAGGCTCGAGTTCTTGACTTGAGGGCTACTCGGCTGTATGGTCATTTTTTGTAAGAGGCAGGGCTCAAGTGCTTAACTCAAGGGCTACACCGCTGTATGATCATTTTTTGTAAGAGGCGAGGGCTCGGGTGCTTGACAGTGCCTGACTTTAAGGCTACTTGGCTGTATGATAATTTTTTGTAAGAGGTGGGGTGCCTAAGTGCTTGACTCTAAGGCCTCGTTTGGTTACATAAATGAGATGAGATGACAGTTAAAAGTTAAATAAAATATTATTAAAATATAATTTTTTAATATAATTTTTGCTTTAAGATTTGAAAAAATTAAATTATTTTTTATATTTTGTTTTGGAGTTTCAAATAATGATTGGATGAGATGATATTAGATAGTTTGTGGAAACAAAACAGGCCTAAGGCTACCCAGCCATATGATCCTTTTTTGTAAGAGGCGGGGGGTTCAAGTGCTTGACACTCCTAGTTTGGGTAAGAATACCTCACTGCTATTAATTATTTTATTATTTCTTTTCACTTATTTTTTACTATTATTCAATATTTTATCATTACTTTTTCATTACTATTCACAGAATACCTAATAATACCTCACTACCCAAATGCAACCTAAGTCTACCTTGCCGAATGACCATTTCTATGCAGACCTTGAGTAGTTTCTTGGATAGAGAGATACGGGGACACCTAAGCATGGCTTGAGGGCGACCCTTGCCTGGTGAGGAATGAAGTTGAGGCATCCGAGTGTAGCTTAAAGGTGATATTGTCGTGATAATTACAGAAGGGTTTGAAGTTCTCGATCAAGTGTGCCTGAGCGAGTGCTCAGGAGTGGCCCGTTGTGGAGAGAATAGAGAGCTGAGGTACCCAAGTGAGGATCATGGGTGAATTCCTGTAGTGGAAGCTTTACAATCGAAAGGTTTGATGAGCTTTACGGAGAAAGAATAATGCTACATACTGTCGTGGAATGCGCAAGTGTCGTACAATTGCTTTGAAAAAGAGTGGGCCCACTATTACAAATTAATTTTTTTCATGTGGGTCCAGTATTTATTCATTTTTTCAAAATGATTGCATGACATTTGTGCACTCACGACTGCAACTATCATTTCTCATGGAGAGAAATATGCCAAAAACACGAATAACCCGTGTTAGGGAATAGCTCACTTACGAGTTACGCGTATAATTAGAATGGGATTTACTTTGTCTACAAATGAATTTTACAGAAGCGTCCACAAATTGACTTGGCTCTCACATTTGTTAAGAGTCATATCAGCATTTTAAGAGAGGAGAAGGGCGGCCCGGGGGGGGGGGGGACGTGTTTTCCTAGCCCTTTCTCACAACCCTAAAGCAATTTAGACTTGAAGACACCGTACCATTGTTGAGCATTTCAGTCTGTCAAAGAAGTCCCACACTAAAACACATCCATCCCTTTGCTTTTTAGCAACAGAACAACGTGTGCATAAGGCTGTCCACCATTGATGTTTCTAAGATCCATGTATAGCTAATTTAAACATACTAGGAACAATCAGCTCCGGTAATGTCAACACGGCAAGTTTGCTTTCCTGAAAAATCTGACAATTTTGAGGACAACCCACGCAATATCCTCTTACATACCTCCTAAAAGCTTTTGTTGGAATGGAGGTTGTTTCACTATCAACCATAGCTAGCTATTCAAAAAATTTATGAAGCTTTGTCGTCTCTGGCCGCTTGCACCTAAATTCTTGTTTATGTGATTCTGATTGATAGAACTACTAGATTTGCACATACTGAATGCTTGTAACCTCTATTTTGAATTACTAATTTTTTGGAGTTGAAAAGGTTCTAGTGTTAGAAGAAAAAATATGCAATTTTGAATGCATTGGTGATTTTGGATACATCTAGCTTTATAGTTGATCCAATGCATGTAGCCTAGTGATCTTAAGCTGGTGGAAATCTTGGAGCACTGGTCCTTAAACACCAAGTTACCAAATGGGTTTGATGGATTACATCTTAAGCTGAAGAGGGTTTATCCATTTGATTTTCAATTCAACACAAATCCAAATGGGTTCATAACTTGAAATGACGAGAGGGGAGGGGCAAGAGAGGAAAGACTTCGTAGGTGATTAGGTTTAAAAAATGAGGGCTAGCATGTTTTAGGTCTTATTATTTGATTTTTTTTTTTTTAAAAGTTGACATATATAGTTCTGGTAGATGTGCTAGAACTATGTCAAACTAATATGTCAGAGCCATGTCAGTTTGTAGGATGCTATTGTAGAATGATCCATTTGTAGATGTAACAATTTTTGTGATAGTTATGCATGAGAGTATTTTATAAGATCATGTCTAACGAAAAAAAAAAAAATTGTCTACGAAATGTTCTAGTCTTTGACTAAAGGTGTGCCTAGGCAATCATAGTGATTTCATTACTTAGTGATCATTTTCATGTATTAAACATCGTATAGATAAGTGAATAGGTATGTATATGCATGATTAATGAGACACCTCAAGGAAACAACATATTCTGTGTAATATGTCTTTCTGCTTATCCCCATGCATGCATGACATATTATTGGAAAGCTAGCATCCTTCTTTCTTTTTTCCTTCTTTCCCCTCAAGATTCCCTCCATAACTTTTGGACATGCTGATTTCTTCATGACTACTTTTTGCCTCTAAAGAAAAGGAAGCAAATGCATATTATTCATGGTTCCATGATCTCCACAATCATGAGCAGCATGCAGCAATTGACTCAAAACCCCATCGAAGAATCAAACACAGCTATTTCAGCCCAATAGGTGCCCAAGATGGCAACCTCCAACTTGCAAGGAATTAAGGACCCCGCAGAGAGAGAGAGAGAGGACAAAAGACTCAAAGTCAGTAAGAATATGGTCATCTTCTTGCTTTAGCAAGAAGAATAAACTTAATGATAAGGATTCTAGATATTGATTGCACATATCGGACACTAGTATATATCAATTTTCATAATAGGTCCCTATCTAGCTACAAGATGAGTATTGATATACACACAACACATTTTCACAACATATTTCACATGAATGTTGTAAGATAATGGTATTTTTGTAAAGTAATGTTACTTTTATAAAGTGTTTTACAAAATTACCCATCATTTAATACATTATTGTGAGATGTGTTATGGAAAATGTTGTGTATAAATCATTTTCTTATGTGTAAATTGAGTCCTTGAAATAGGGACATGTTTTATGAACAGTAGTGAAATAGGTTAAGCGGAGATGTTTTATTGGATTTTGAAAAATGAGAGAAAAAATTAAATAAAAATCTTATAAAGTTAAAAAATTGTTTGAATATAAAATTTGAATATTATTTTTGTTTTAAAATTTTTAAAAGATGTAATAATTTTTGTTTTTTTTTTTTAAAGTTTGTAAAAATTGTGTTTGGATAATGGATATGTAATGATTAGATAAAAAATTTGAACATTTGAAACTGAAAATGTTATGTTTGAAATTATGGAGTTTTGAGAATTCTCATAATGTCCAAACATACCTAGGTAGAGTTCTAGTGCTCTAGGCTAGCTCTATATTATCAATAGATTAGTCATTTGGATGTTGAGATTATCTCAATTCATCTCAATTTTCAAACATTACTCAAACATAAATATTTTTCAATTTCAAATTTTCAACATTTTCATTTAATCATTACAACTTTACTAAACTTTCAAACAAAACACAAAAAACATATCAACCTTTCCATATTCCAAAATAAAAATAATATTATATAACAATATTTTAAGTTTGTAATTTTTTTTTTTTCAATTTTTTCTCTTTCATTAATTTCCAAAATCTCATAAATTATTTTAACTCAAATCATTTCACTACTATTCACAAACCATTTTAATACTATTCACAAGATTTTCATCTCTTCTCAATATCCAAATGAGGCTAAATGTTATAAAGTCCCAATGATGTGTATAGAAAACTTAGACAACAAATTAAAATAGGATATATCCACTTGAAGTATATGGTTATATGAGAATTAATATCTGGCCAACAGAAAATTATATAAATTTAAAAGAAATTTACAAATTAACGTGACTTAATGCGATATGTTAGATTACAAAACTCTTTTCACTATAAAATAAATCTGACGTATCACATTACGTCACTTCAATTTCTAAACTTGGTATAAGAGTGCAAACTGGCCGTCTAGATTCAATAACTTTCTATCCTCGTTCGGATTCCCCCACAAATATTGGCCAGTAGCATAGACATCGTACTGAACCTTTACAGTATACATATCTGATCTCGGGTGTCTTGAGAATTCATGTATGCATAGAGAATCCTCTGCCATATGACCACAAAGCGAACCTTCAATCCATACAGAATCTGCATCCAGCACAAAATCTGGGCACTGAGCTGAGGAAATATGACCATAAAGCTATTGACAGAAAGAATCTACATCTAGAGAGATAAATTCCATGTATGCTATACGTGAATGATAAGGATTCTAGTATAAGCATATGAGAAATATTTTAACCACAAAATGATTATACAAAAACAAACTCACAAACTATCAGAGCTTGATGTGGTATGTTAGATTGTAAAGTTACTTTTATTATAAAGTAAATCTAATGGATCACATAAAATCATGTCAATTTATGAGTTTACTTTTATAAAATCTCTTTATATCTGTACTACTTCTCATTTTGGCCTATTTTGTATTTCCTTATGTTTTCCTATCTCGCGCCCTGATCAATTTCGTAATTAAAATACTTGGTAGTTTAATATGTACTTATAAGTTAAACAACTTAGACTAAATCACTTACTCAATTACTTTTTTAATCATTTTATGTAATTTTTTTATTTTGCCAAAAGTTGAAAAAAAAGTGATCTAGACAAAACATTCAATAAAACCGTTCGGATCAATAGAAAGCAGTCTGGTTGGATCCCCAATTTTATTGGACTAAAATAATCACCCTGTTCCAAAAACTCCTATAAGACTAAAGGCTTGTTTGGAAAAATATTTCATCCCAAAATTCTGATTTGATCTGATTTCATCTCATTCTCAAATATCACTTAAATACAAATATTTTCAAACTAATTATTACAACTTTTCTAAACTTTCAAACAAAAATAAAAAACAATTCAACTTTTCAAATTCTTAAAAAAAATTATATTAAAAAATTATATTATAATAATATTTTAATTTTATAATATTCTTTATTCAACTTTTTCTCTATCTTTTTCTAAAACCTTATAAAACATGAACTCAAACCATCTCATTATTATTCATAAACTATATTATTATTATTTGTAAAATTTTCATCTCATCTCACTTTTCATACTTGTAACAAGACCAAACCAATCACACTCCTAAGTCTTATCAAAACCTCATTAAATTGGGTACTGATCAGTGAGCAATAACTTTCCCGAGTTTAAGCAAACCCCGTTAAATTAATTTCTTGAATTTAACTTATGTATATATATTTATAATCTTGTATTTGATTTGTATATCTCTTAATTTTTTATACTTTTTTTTTTTTCTGTCCACAATTCATAATTGACACTGGCCATGCTCTTAACTAGCTAGTTTAATGGGGTGCATTGCAAATTGTCAACGATTATTTAATAGATTTTTCTTATATTTTCTCATTTAAAATTTTATGGTAACTACATTTTATTCATTTTATTTTCCTGTTATATTTTAAGAAATTAAATTAGAATATAATATTTACATTAGATTATTTCTCTTTTAAAGTTCGTAACTGTCTCATGGGTGAAACATATTTTTCAAAAAAAGCCCCACGTTCATTGGAAAGCTGACTACACAATATGCAATTGTGTTATTTAAAAAATTTTAAATATATGACGTTACTATTATACATTATTCAGCTAAATACAAAGCTAAATAGTTTCTAGTTTACATATCATACCTATATTTTATAATTCATATATAGATCATTTTCACAGTTCAACCTGATCTTCTCATATTGCGACATATGAAAAGTTTAGAAGTAAAATTACGGGTATTCATGGAAGAATGCGAGTTAAAAAAAAATTTTTCTTTCTTTATTTTTACACAGTTTTTTGTTTTTTTGTTTTTTTGATCAATTTGTTAAATGTGTTCTTAAAATTTTTTTAATTCAATTCTTTATTCTAGACCTAAAAATATTCGGCCCCTCCAAACTTATCCTTAGTTGGAGTCTATCCAAAAACCATTAGATTACCGTGGAAAGCGAAAGGCAAAAAACCACGTATAGATTCAAGTTTTAAGCCTGTCCCAAACCCATCAAATTACATGCAAGGAGAAAGGGAAACCCGGAATTAGCAGAAAACTTGCATCTGTAACAAAGAAAAAAAAAAGGACAAATGAATGCTATGAACTTATCTTAATATAGTAAGGTAATTTAAAAATCTGCCTCAAGCCCATTCGTTTACCTGGAAAAACCATGCATCATGCATGTATCATGTTAATTTTCTACATGTCCCCTAGTTTTGCTGGGAAAGTAATTAACTGCTGAACAAGAAGTTAAGAACAAAGAAAAACAAAAAAAATTAAAAAACTATTTGCAAAATTGTTTATTAATATACCAAATACAACATTATTTAATGCAAAAGCATGCAGCATGCATTAACTAACATAAAATAATATTCGTGCTTTAATTTTTTTTTTTAATAATTATAACGAGTCTCACAATAATTAATGTGATTACACGCTGAGTAGCATAACCCGAGAAAAATAATTCCACCTGTCCACCCTTGCCTCCACTATAAAGGGGATAGCAAAGGCTTTCTCTTTGCTCATACACACCATCTTGACATCCCTTCCTCCTTACTGATCAGTTCTTTCTTTGTATTTAGAAGTACTACTGATCTTGCTCTGAAATAGTAAGATCAATGGCTGCAGGACAGACATGGACAGCAAAGCAAAATAAGCTGTTTGAGAATGCTTTGGCCATATATGACAAGGACACCCCAGACAGATGGCAAAATCTAGCCAGAGCTGTGGGTGGAAAAACCGTGGAGGAAGTCAAGAGACATTACCAGGATCTTGTCGAAGATCTCAGGCAGATTGAGACTGGCCTTGTCCCACTGCCCAATTACAGATCCAGAAGTACTGGAGGGAACAACAATATCAAAAGTTACCGTGCTTAAATGCATGGATGAAGAAGAAAGGTATATATTTATATATATATATATATATATATATATATATATATATATATATATATATATATATATATATATCCCACACCACTTTGGTCTCCCGTTTTGCTCGAGTTAACTATATATATATATATATATATATATATATATATATATATATTCATGTTGATAATTACTGTCCGAAAATGCAAGCATTTTTTTTAAAGTTTTTTTGTTTTTTTGTTTGTTTATGATAATGGCTCCATAATCTCTTAATAATTAGCCTACACGGATCTAGATTTCTTGAAGTTTTTGTATGCACTTGAGGAGCTAAAATGAGAGATATTAGGCAAATGTAGTAGGTCCTACAACATTAATTGAGTTTTAATGCTATTCGAGAAATTCACGTGGATAGCAATAATTATGGTAAGATTCACTTCATATGTCTATATATCTTTTTTACTTAAAGATCTTAAAGTTTGGGCAAAGACTTGAAAATATATTTTCTCCTTTGATTATCCCTAATATATTCACTTTCAAATTATCTTTCATACATCAGTTGCGGATCATTCATGTTAAGATATAATAGAAATATTAAAATCTACCTAATTTTGTCATGATTAATTCAGACTTTTAACATAAATGATGGTTTCATATGATTTTAGAGCAAAAGTTATGAGTTTAAATCTTGAATCTACGTTCTAAATGATATGTATTTACTGAATGTTATAGTTTTCTTTTTCTCACTTTATCGCAGGCTGAAGGGCTCCAATGAAGCCTTGAATAAAAGAAGCTATCCCTCAATAGAAGAAGCTATCTACAATATGCAAAAAATGGGACTACATTACGTTTCAACAACTTCCTATGCCAAAAAAAAAAAACTCCTATATTATATGGAGAAGCTTTATAATAGACCATTTACAATGAAAATGACTATTTGTAACGAGAATAAACTCATTTTAATAAGAAATAGTTATTTTCATACGAAATAACTAGCAACAAATAAACCGTTTTCCCGTAGCTAGTAATAATCCAAGAATAAGATGTGATTAGATATCTAGTTTGTCTGTTTCTACAATGTTACATATTTGCTTCGTTTGCATGTATAAAGTTCGTACGTACGTACAATGTAAAGTGAATTACATTCCCTAGATTTGCTTCGCTTACTTTTATATGTTTAATTTAATAATTGAGTTTTTGTTTAGAAATAGAGTGCTGTTTTTTAAATATTTATTTGTAGAGGATATCAGTAATAGTGAAGACCAGGCCAGTTACAAAAGGAAATAGTGTACTATGGAGCTCCATATACATTATTTTAATTTATGATGTCATGTTTGATATGGAGACATTTTAAAATATTTTCGGTAATGGATGTAAGTTTTTCTGATAAATAAAAGATAACAGTTTTATTTAAAAAAAAAATTAAGAATCATGATATATACTTTATACGATGGAAAAAAAAATGTACGGAGGGTAATTAGTAATATATATATTTATATATATTAGTGTTCATTGCTACAGAGTCTCAAATTATATGTCAATGTTTCAAAAATAAATTGAAAACTCTTTTCATTATATAAATTTGACCCGAGAAATCTGCATAATATCCTTTTTCCAAAATTAATCTAATTAAATTTCAGTTATCAAAACAAAAAATTAACTAATTAAAGTGTGGTAATATATTTTTAATCACCATTATTCTCTCGTGATCACAGCCTAATGCGACATTAAATAATTAGTAGGTTAGTAATATAAATAAGGAAAATGATATTTGATCCTTTGAGTTTCCCTCTTCAAAGTTAGTACTCTTTTATTTTATTTTATTTTTAATGATTGAGAAAGTGAATATTAATAGTGAAGTAGGATATTTTTATTTTTATTTTTAAAAAGTATTTAAAAATATTTGAAAGAAAAAAAATATAATTTTATTGAGACAACTGGGTAGCAGCAACCTATAATAAATCAATAAATCTTCCCAACCTCCCAACACTCCACACTCCATCTTTTTAAAATTTTTTTATTAAATAATTTTTATATAAATAGTAAATAAAAAATTTGAAATATTTAAAAAAAAATAAATTCAAAAAAAAATTTTAAAAAAATATTAAAAAATATTTAAAAATATAGAGTGTGGAGTGTGGATGAATAATAAGAAGTTGTATAGCAAAACTTATATGTGTACGCGCGCACTCCACCAACGAGAATCGTTTTTTTATTTCTCTCTAAAGAAAAAAAGGTCCAGCCCCACCATGCATGTATGATGTATACTCTGCGTTCTTGCATTTTTTTTTTTAGTCAATAAAATAAATAAAAAATAAGGTTAATTACATTTTGTTTTTTCAAACTTTTACTCAATTTATAATGAACCTTTGAACCTATTAATTATATCAAAATAGATTCTTAAATTTTCAAAACTTCTCAATCCTCCCATTCTGTTTACCAGCAGCGTTAAATCTAAAGGAAATTTACTGCACGTGTTGCCCATATGCATAATATCACTGTAAAGATGTAATTTTCATTTAATTTATTATCATAGACCATATAAAATAATCTATCAATTAATAATAAATTATAAATCATTAAATATTTTTTTTATTAATTTATATATGGTTAATGAATATTAAATAATTTCATCGTGTACATAGACTATTCATACTTGCTTGCAACTTAAGTATAAAATAATTTTATATATGGTTAATGATTAATAATTTATTATTAATTGATAGCAGATATTATTTTATATTTTATATAGTTAATGATAATAAATTATATAAAAATTACATATTTATAGTGAGTTTCTGCTAGATTTAATGATGTTGGTAAATGGAAGGGGGGGATTGGAAAACTTTGAAAGTTTGAGGATCCACTTTGATACAATTAGTAATTTCGGAGATATATTGTGAATTAAGTGAAAGTTCGAGGGATAAAATATAATTAACCCTAAAAAATAAGGATCTCTATTGTTTAGGGATCTGTTTTAGCAACGTCTTCTGACCTCAATCCTTGTAAACGAATAATCAATATATATATATATATATATATATATAGATCAATAAAATAAATCCATCTCGTGATTTTATTCATAAAACCAAAGAAATATAATTTCCAGATTATGAAAAATTACTCCAAAATTTTACGCTGAATAATACTTGGAAGTTGGATCTAATTAAATGATGTCTTATCAAGCTAGCTGTTATATATATATATATATATATAAATTTATTTTATGTTGTAAATCACTAGATAAACATCTTTGATTTTTTTGTTTGAAATCTCTCCAAAGTGTCTTGAAAACTAATTCTTTGCTTAGAAATATTAGGTTCTTGGTGAACCATTGTCTTCTTTAGCTTATGAATATATTATTCTTTAAGGTCAGGATTTGTAATTTAAGAAATAAAGTTAGTAAAAGATTTTCTTGCTCTTCAATTTTTGTTAAAATATTAATTGTTTTACTCAAAAATTGGCAATTCAATTTATTACAATTACAACCAAGCTTGATATCCGAGTTATATATATATATATATATATATATATATATATATATATATATATATATATATCGGGGAGCTTGGATTTTCTTTTTCTCTGTATAGCTGTTGAAAGTACCATTAGGAATGAGAAATATTAGATTGAGTAATGGATAGTGCAAGTGCCGCGCACTACTTTAAACAAAGAGTGGAGTTTACAATTACAAAATTAATTTTTTTAAAAGTAAATCTTATATTTAATCATTTTTTTTCAAAAGGATTGAGTGCACGGCATTTGCGCACTCTATGACTGTAAATATAATTTCTCGTGAGAAAAATGTAGTTCCATTAATAGTCATTTTAATGGAGACTAAAATGAAGAAAAGTAAGTTGGAGTTCTTGAAGAGAAGATTGCGATATGATTTCTGTTTTACAATGGAGCCATTGGGTAGAAGTGGAGGCATGCTATTACTTTGGAATAGAGAGATGAGTATGGAAATTTACAATTACTCTCAAAGGCATTTAAATGCTTGAGTAGTAGATGATGTTGTAGGTTTGAAATGGCTATTTACATGATTCTGTGGTCATCAGAGGTAGGGAAAATGAGAGTATGGGATATGTTAGTATCATTCAAACCCCCAATGGATGTTGGTTGGTGTGTTATAGTGGATTTTAATGAAATAGTGTCGCATGATGAAAGACTTGGAGGTAGACCTAGTGGGAATCTCAGGTGGAGGCATTTAGGGAAGCACTAGAGAAGGGTGATCTCCATGATATGGGATGTTGGGGGGGAAATTTACTTGGTGTAACTTTCATGGGAATGACACATTAATTAGAGAAAGATTGGATAAGGTGGTAGCTAACCAAATATGGGCTGAAAAATTCTTTGAGATCAAGGTTGAGGATTTGGATGCTATGACGTCAGACCACAAGCCTTTGTTGATGACTGCTACACATGACAGATATAGCATGACCAGGAGGAAGAACAAGTTTAAATATGATAATTGATGGGGTCTGTAGGAGGAGTGTCAAAGTTTGATAAAAGAAGGGTGGCAAACAAATGGAAGAATGGATCATTCTATGGTAACAGTGTAGTATGGGCTGGTGAAGTGCAGCAATGTATTGTCTACCTGGAGGAGAATACAGTTTTAGAATAGACATAAGATACTCATTGAAAAGACACATATGCTTAAACAACTGCAAGAGAGTGAGAGAAAGGTGGACTAGGAAGCAGTGAAAAGAGTTCAGAAGGAAGTTAATGTTATAATTGAGCAAGAGGAGATGAAGTGGAGACAAAGAGCAAAAAAGCACTGGTATAGTCTGAGAGATTGTAATGCCAAATACTTTCATGCTTGTGCAAACCAAAGGAGAAGGAAGAATTCAATTCATAGAGTTAAAGATTCAAATGGACTAATGAAGACAAATCAGTAGGAGATGGCACAAGCTTTCCACCAGCATTTTCAACTGATATATTCATCAACCTCCCCTTCACAAGATGATCTTACAACTTGTTTGAATTCTGTGAAAGGTTTAGTTACTGAAGAGATGAATATTGCTTTGTGTAAGGATATTACAAGGGAAGAAGTCCATAGTGCACTACACCAAATGTCATAATTGAAGTCACTTGGACTTGATGGGTTTGGAGTTGATTTCTTCCCAAACCATTGGGAAATAGTAGGGGAAGAGGTATGTAAAACTATTGGTGATTGTTTCAAGTATGAATATGTTCCTCATGATGTAAATCATACTCACATTGTCTTAATTCCTAAAGTGAGTAGTCCCAACTCTGTTTATGATTATCAGCCTATAAGTCCTTACAATATTTTCTACAAAAACATTTCAAAAGTACTTGTCAATAGGCTTAAAAAGGTCCTAATAGAGATCATATCTAGCAACCATTGTGCTTTTATATCAGGGAGATTAATTTTAGACAATATCATGGTAGCTTATGAAGTGTTGCATACAATAAAGAACAAACATAGAGTTGGATCAGGTTGCATGGTTTTGAAGTTAGATATGTCAAAAGCTTATAATAGATTAGAGTGGGACTATCTGAATGCAATTATGGAAAAGTTGGGATTTGATACTAAGTGGAGAAGATTAGTGATGAGTTGTGTCTCTTTAGTTACATATTATGTCCTTGTTAATGGCCACTCGAGTGATTGCTTTTATCCAACTAGAGGAATCAAACAAGGAGATCCCTTTTCACCATATCTATTTATTATTTGTGCAGAATGGTTGAGTTCTTTACTAAAGTAAGCAGAGAGTAGAGGAGAGTTAAAAAGGGTGTCAGTGGCTAGAGGTGGTCCATGTATAAATCACTTGTTATTTGCTGATGATAGTATTATTTTTTGTAGAGCTCAAAAGGAGGAATGGCTAAGACTTCGGGCAATTCTGCAAATGTATGAAAGGTCCTTGGGTCAATCTTTTAATAAACAAAAGATCACCATTTTTAGCTCTAATGTAGAAGCTAGCTTACGAAAATTAATCACTGATGCAGTGGGTGTGGAGGAAAAGGGAGGATATGACAAGTACTTGGGATTGCCAGCTTTGGTTGCTAAATCCAAGTATCAAACTTTTCGAGGCATAAAGGAAAGGATATGGAAAAAAAATTCAAAGCTAGAACAATAATTTCTTATCTAAAGATGGAAAATAGGTATTAATCAAGGCAGTATTACAGGTAATACCTACATACACCATGAGTGTATTCGAACTGCCAAGGAAGTTGTGTTAAGATATGGCAGCCATCATTGCTAAGTTCTGGTGGGGAAACAGAAATAGAGAAAAAGGAATTCATTGAAGAAAGTGGAGTCAATTGGGGAAATCTAAATTTGGGGGAGGACTAGGCTTTTGAGATATTGAGGACTTCAATACAGCTTTATTGACAAAACAGTGTTAGAAGTTGCTGCAATATCCCAACTCATTGGTAGCTAGGGTGTTCAAAAGTAAGTATTTTAAGCACTCTAGCATACTGGAAGCAAAGAGAGGGCGATCGTCTTCATTTATATGGAAGAGTATGTGCTTTGCAGTGGGTTTGCTAAGGGAGGGATTGATATGGAGAGTTAGGGATGGAAAAAACATTAAAATATGGCAACATAGGTGGATTCCAAAGGAGTCCACTTTCAAAATTCAATCCCCTATTAAGGTTTTGGAACCTAAGCTACTGTTAGCAAGCTAATTTTTGGATGAAACAAAGGATTGAAATGTGACTCTTATGTCTGAGATTTTTGAGAAGGATGAGATGGATCTGATTTGTAACATGCCTATTAATAGAATGGGGGGAAAAGGTAAGCAAGCCTGGATTTATAGCAAGCCTATAACAGTTAAGAGTGCCTATCACTTGGCACAAACTCTTAAGAAGAATATTGAAGGAGAGTCTTCAAGAGCTAAAGTGGAAGCTGGTGTATGGAAGCAGATCTTGGAGCTGGAGGTGTAAGGGTTAGTATGATTTTTCTTATGGAAAGCTCGCACCAATATTTTACCTACTAGACAAAATTTATTTAGAAGACAGGTGGTTGATGCACCATTATGTCCCATATGTCTGGCAGAAGATGATTAGGCAGAAAAAGAAAGCCTTCTTCAAAAAAGCTCAAGAGGAGAACATGCAGACTTTATGTAGTTTTGGAGGTCTTTAAGCAGAAGATGTAATAGACAATAGCTAGAAGTAGTAGGGTCGATCATGAAAGGGATTTGGTTCAGAAGGAACAAATTTCTCTTTGAATTAGAATTTGCAAGTCCAAGATTGGTTGTAGAAACTACAGTGACCAGTGTGGAAGTTTTCAAGGAGGCTCAGTTATAAGAGGGAAGTACAGGCAAGATTCGATCTATTGTAGTAATGAAACAGTGGCTAGCTCCTGATAGAGGGAAGGTTAAGGTGAGTTTTGATGCAGCTGTAGACAACATAAGTCAAAAAGTTGGATTGGGGTGGTAATAAGAGATTGGAATGGGCAGGTAATGGCAACAACATGCTTCCAAAAATCAATTATGGATTAACCAATTATTGCTGAGTGTATGGCTTTGTGGAAGGCAGTTAAGTTTTGTTCTAATTTGGGTTCTGGATAAGCAATATTCGAAGGAGATGCTCTCATGGTAATCAAGGCAGTTCAAAGAAGTGATCTGTGTATGGCTTGGTATGGGCAAATAATTGAAGATCTGAAGAGAGTGTTTAGGAATTCATCTTGGTGGAGCTTGAGGTTCACATACAGGGAAGGGAATACTGTTGCACATCGGCTAGCCAAGTTAGCATTACAAAAGCAAGGGGATTGTAAGGGGAATTTTCCCCTTAGGAAAAAGCCCACAGAGTCTCGGCCTAGAAGTCTAGCCCAAGGGGTTTCTTATTCGAGCAAGGAATGAAATGTCAACCAGGCAAAGGCGCCATCTAGTAGGCAAGACAACTCGACCTAACACAACAACAGTAGCCCTCAGGAACAGAATGTGCACAAGTTACACAAGCAACACAGAGGACCCTCGATCGCATTAAACCATCAACGACTCGTATTAATCGGATTGAGGATCAGGGAACCACTGCATATTAATGACACTGCTAATTAAGTCACATGCCATAATTATGAAGCCGACACAAAACCACGCCATATTAAAGAGAGTCTGATAGCAGACACAAAAAAGAGAAATATGGATTTCGCGGAAAAGACTATCTGTACCCTCCTCAGACATAGTATAAATAGTTGATCCCTAGACTTCATTCCTTATTTACTACACTTCAAGAGCACTTACTAACTTTGGCATTAGAGATTCCCCGGCCCCAAGGCCACCCTCTCAAAGTTGCGTTATACTCTTCTCTATGCAGGTGTGAAGCCTCCAACCTCCGCTTGGGATGGAACGAAGACTTAGAGTATCGAGACATGCAACACAAGGTTACATACCCTCATACATGACAGTTAATAAGCAATGCAATTCTATTATTATGCAACTAGCGATATGGAATAATCGCATTGGAAATAAAAATTTGTAAGTATAAAATATGCCAGAATAACTAAAAACATCCAAACTTCATTAGAAATCATTAAGTTCAAAATATCAACGTAACATAGACTTAGTACAACTAAGAGTTAAAGTCAAATCATTCTCTTCATGCAATCTAAAGCATGAAAGACTTGGGTTATAAACATCAAGATTAAATCCAATCTCCTCTCAAGATCCTGCTCCTCCTCAATTAGTTGGATCCAGCGCTCCATCTAGCTCAATCTCCTTAAGACCTGGCACAATTTCTATCATTCTAAGTGGAATGATAGTGGTCCTACAAGGAGTGAGATTTACTCGAAATCTCAGTAAGTTAAGTAACCAATGTGCACAAAGATAAATTAAGCATGAATAATGATAAATATGTAATGCATGAAATGCAGAAAGAAAAATCAGTATACATGTCTCCTATCTAGATTCTTCAACATTTTAGAAAAATAGATACACAGGTTTTCCTGCGATAAATATTTTTGCCATCATTTTTGAAAACATAACTTCTTCATAACTTTCATCATTAACCTTCATCATTATTAGCAATTTGTAATTATAACGTGTGGTAACGTCACAGTTCCTCATATGCATTGTGAGTACTTGTCGGTGACAGTAGTACAACTCACGTTGAAACTACGTTATCTATAGACTCATTTTCAATGCATTAGTAATATAACATAACATCATAAAAATCATAAAGTGTACACCCACCTGCGTTTGATGTCATAAAATGTTGACTTCGCTCAGGTGTTTTTTAAAAAGAACTCATTTAAAGCCTATTGACTGTTTTTCATCAACCTAGGAGTTACAACTCCATTATTAAATACTCCAAACTGGACAGAGGAGTTCCACTAGGATAATTCTCCATCTTAGCCTTTGGAGTTGTGACAAAAATTATGTTCATGCTATACTTAAAAAATATTTTTCATGACATGTGCATATGTGGCATGCTTTCATGTAAAAATGACGTTTATAAATGCAATATGCAAAAATGGTGAAAAATATCACATGTCATGTAAGTATGCACTCAATGTATCACATAACATGATATTTTATGCTCAAAATAATAACTGAAATATGAATGAAACATTTATTAATAATTCATAAATAATATCAAGATGTAAGTTAGAGGCCAACTTACAAATTTTCGGAGAAATTTGAAAATAACGTCGTAGTTATGTAAATCATGTGTATACTAAGTTAGGATTAATATTTTTTGGTTGAGGTTCAAAATCAAAAGTTTCAAAAATTAGGTATTTGCAAAAATACCCCATAGGCTTTCAAAAATTACCATTTAGGCCCTAAATTTTTGCTAATTGCAAACGAATTATAAATTTAACCAAATTTTATGGACTTCATTTTTTTTAGCATTATAAAACCATCTATGCCTTTGGGTTTTCAAAATTCAAAATGGAACATGCCCAAACTGTCTCAACCCGTGGCATGCATCCTAGATGATGCCTAAGTGTGTTTTCAACTATTGATCCCTATGAATGCATGCATATAAGATTTTCTTTGATCACTAGCATATTTTATGATATAATGAAGGTTATTTATTGGACAATCAAACTCATCTCAATACTTAATCATGGCTAAAATATCCTTAATCTTCACTTATTTAAAATTGATTCATACTTGATAATCAAAACAAGATAGATTTAAAATCTATCATGGTATGCTTTTAATCACAATTAAAACCTTCCATAAGCATTCTAAGACATTACTAAATCATATCAAATCATGCTTAGGACATGCCATAACTAAATCTTCACTTAAAAACATTCAAACATTCAAACCATCCTTTAAATGACTCGGTTTGGAACTAAGCATGATAACCTTCTCAAAACTCAATCAAATTTCGTACCAACACCTGAAAAAAATGCTTGAAATACTAACTAAGATCAAGAGTAAGAAAAATTACAAATCTCGTGGCCTTCCAAGCACTCTAGATAGCCTTGCTCAAGAACACTTGAGAACTTACCAAAACTCACTCAGTTTCACTCTATTGCTCAATAAGTGGGAGAAATATTCTCAAGATTCAAGAAGAAATTTGGATCTAAGGTGTGGAGGAAATGAGGAAGTGAGGGAGGTATTTATAGGGCTCAAGGGGGGAGAGAACGTTGGCCTTGATGCTTGGTGATTGGGTGAAGTGGGAGGTGGACAAGTCTAAAATTTTTCCAGCTTGCTTCCAAGACTTTGAGTCATCTTGTGCAGGGAGAATAGTTGCCCGAAACCACCATGATTTCCTCTCTACTGTAGCCATCATGGCCCTGTGGAGGTGCCCAGGTCATGGGGCATGGTTTAGGTGACAGGAAGTCACTCAAACCATCCTTACAAGCTGGAGGTATAGGTGGTTTTATTTGGCAGATTTTTGGACTTCAGTTTTGGATGATTTTGGGTGGGAAAAACTGAGTCAAATTCTCCATGATGGTCATGGGACCTCTTGAGGATTAGGTGTTGAAGGAGGTGGCGTGGGGTGGTGGCTCACCCATGGCAGATGGTTGGTTAAATTTTAACCCAATCGGTTCCTACACAAACTAGACCAAGGTGCACTCGGTTTGGTCATTTGAGTTAGTTTGTGTAACTAATTTCGTCCAAGACTCAAAATGTGTTTAAAGGGTTTCATAAGGTGTTTAAGGATCATATTACCCTTGGGGTCAAGCCACAAAAATATAGGACCAAAGGGCAAAATAGTCTAAGTATATAACGGACAATACACAAAGCCGATTGATGCAAGGTTTGGGTTTGATATGTCATTTTCCTTAATGACATGTAGGGAGGTTTATCTAGGGTATTAGTAAGCTCTAAGTATGATGTAATGAAGTAATAATTTAAGAAAATTTGAATTAAAAGGTTTAAGAAAAGATTAAACAAAATTAAGCTTTAAAGCATAGCTTAAAGTTTACTAACCTCCAGTGTGATGGTTAATAGTCTTAGCTAATTTTCAAAATTTAATTTGGGCACTTAGGGTATGATTTAGGCTTAAGAAAACCAATGGTATGGTGTATTGGACTTTTGGTCTTGAATGTTGAAATAACTCAAACATGGCTTTAGGTCTTGTGGGCTTTAAAAAGTGTCAAGTGTGTGGATTTATGGTTTATGGGCTCTTGGGCTTAAATGAGAGGGGTGTCATTTCTAGATTTTTAGTGTTGAAAAGAAATCTCAAAATCCACTAAGATGGGTTTAAAAAGGTTTGATTTGGCCTAATTGGACCATGAGTCCATTCTACACCAAATTTGGCCCAAAGACTTTATATTTTCCTTAAGCTTGGGCCAAGGTTAGCTACCAAGTCCTGAATTCCCTATGGGCTTGGTTCAAGGCTTCTTAGGCTAGGCTCATGAATGCTCTAAGGTCCTAACAAGCCTCACCAAAATTACTAATGAGCTTGCTTATCTAATCCTTAACTTAATGGTACTAAGTGTCAAGATTAAGACTAACTTCACTATCAACCTTAATGTAAGCAATAACTCAAAATAAAAATCTAATCTAAAATGTTTAAGAGTTAATCCCTAGGGTTAATTAGGCGGGGTATTACAGCAGGACTCATTGTAAAAGACTTGAGTTGTAGGAGCTTGATTCAAGGGTGTGCGAAACACGACGTTAACATGGATCAATGTTGGATTGAAGAAGTCCTAATGTTATTGATAGTTTTGTTTTAAATGAAAGCTTATGTAACATTTATTGATAAATGGCAGATATACTTTTCTTTAAAAAAAAAACAAATAGATATGATAATTTGATATTACATGATTAACGGTACGAAAAGCATGTACAAATAATAAGATCAGCATTTTGGTATTAATGTACGTGAAGAAATATTGCCAGGCCAAGCTTTTTTTTTTGTTGACTTAAATTATACATTTTAATTAACGTCAAGTTATGATTCAAGTTTGTCTAAAGAGAGTTATAAATAAAAAAGTTACTGTAAAAAACAAAGTTCGTCTTAAGAGAGAGTTTAAAATATCCATTACATAGGCTTTTTAAGAGCGGTTCTGCGGATAATGAGAAAAATTATTAGAAGTGTTATGATTATAAATAGATTTTACAAAAGTAAATTCATAAATTAATAAGATTTTATATAATATGTTAGATCTATTATGTAATAAAAATAATTTTATAATCTGACGTATCACATCAAACAAATCTATTATGTTAGATTTTATATAATTTTTTTGTAATTAAAATATTTCTCAAAACTTTTAGTACTCAACGTAACAAACTATGCGTATCATAGCACAGAATTTTTTGTTTTTGCTTTTTATTTTGTTTTAAATATTTTTTAATATCCTTAATTATTAAAAAAAATACATAACTTTGCTAACAATCAGTTCTTTAATCATTTAATAAAATAATTAAAAAATATAATAAAATGTATGAATGGTAAGATTGAGAGGCAAAATCATGGGTTCATTTAATATTTTCCTTTTAAAAAATTATTAGTAGTTTTATAATCTAACATATTAAATTATATTATATTAATTTATAAATTTATTTTTATAAAAAATTGCGGTGGCTAAATCACTCCTAAAAAAACTATTAATATTGAGTGTCAAATATCAGGTTTGAATTATATCAAATTGAGTTCAAATTTTATATGAGGACTTTGGTTACGCAGATCAGATGAGATGAAATGAGATGTTATGTTGAAAGTTGAATAAAATATTATCATAATATTATTTTTTAATAGTATGTTTATTTTGAAATTTGAAAAAGTTGAATTGTTTATTATATTTTGTTAGAAATTAAAAAAAAATTATAATAATTATATGAGATGAGATGAATCGATTTTCCTGCCAAACTCAATTTTCTAATTATAGGATTGCATGCCCTAATTTATTGATCGCAAGGCAAACATGCCCATCTTACACTTCAAAATTTTTAATATTCACTTCATCCGTACTCTCTTCATCCCTCTCGTACATATGTTTGATCTTCAAGACGGAGATGGAAGTGAATACTTCTCCGTTCAAGGTAAGCCTCCTCGACAAAGCTCAAACAACTCGGTTCTTGGAAGTAGGAATGGCTTTGTATGCATGTAGTATGTGTAAGTTAACTCAAGTAATGGAGAGGCAGAACTGGGTAATTATCACTTTTCTTCTTCTCCATTTTTCTCGACAACCAAACGGGCTTGTATTATACCATTAGGTTTTCTGCTTATGCAAGGAGACCCGCATTATATGTTCACAAGTTCAGCAATTAGACCTTATAGATAGATCTTAGACTTGAGGAAGACTTTAGATTACTGTGATCTCAATGATCTTAGTTATGAAGGGGACAGTTTTACCTGGGCTAATAATAGAGAGGGAGAGTCTCACAAAAGA
The DNA here is from genome assembly GCA_029856935.1 of Cyclocarya paliurus. Taxonomy (NCBI): domain Eukaryota; kingdom Viridiplantae; phylum Streptophyta; class Magnoliopsida; order Fagales; family Juglandaceae; genus Cyclocarya; species Cyclocarya paliurus. The sequence continues at coordinate 13,423,430 of CM056959.1, read as the reverse complement.
AAGGCTAGACAGAGCCTTAGGAAACTCTAATTGGATTGCTAAGTTTGAAGATCAATCAATCTAACACCTGGCAGTTGCCACCTCAGACCACATGCCCCTTCTTATCCAAATCCAAAACGAGTTTGCTAGGAAGAGACAAGAAAGAATATTCAGGTATGAAACTAATTGGAGCAGTAAGGATGGATGTGAGGCTTTGATCAAACAATCCTAGGATTGCCACCTAGAATAGCTAGATCCTCTGCAGAACACCCTCCTTAGCTTGAGAAACTGTCAAGAATATCTAAAAAGGTGGAGCAGGGATATGCACAAAAGCCATGGGGAAATCTTGAAAGCCAAAACTTAGCTACTTAACTTTCTTAAAAACATTAATGAGGGCCAATTGTATGATGAAATTCGAGTCCTATAGAAAGAAGTAGACTTACTGCTTGAGGTAGAAAACACAATATGGCAACAAAGAGCTAAACAAAACTGGTTAAGAGAGGGGGACAAGAACACAACTTTCTTCCATAAATGTGCAAATCAAAGAAGGAAGCAAAACTCCATCACTAAGATCATAGATGAGTTTGCACAATAGTTCACAAGCCAAAAGGACATAAGTTAGCTTTTCCAGAATTTTTTCAAAAACTCATTCACCTCCTAGAGTCCCAATAGAATTGCTGAGTGCTTATCATCTTTGTCCAGAAAACTCACCCCAGAAATGAACCTCACCCTTTCCTAACCCATCACGAAGCCTGAAGTCAAATAGGCATTGTTCAGTACGAATCCACTGGGATCACCAAACCCAGATGGATTCCCTGTAGTGTTTTATCAAAAACACTGGTCCATAGTGAGAACTAGAGTCACTCAAGCAGTGCTACAAGCACTTAATGGAGGCAAATGGACTAATGTCCTGAATGAAACCAACATTGCTTTGATTCCCAAAAAACCTTCCCCCTCACAGGTGATTGACTTCAAGCCCATAGGCCTTTGCAATATTTTTACAAAATCATTGCAAAGACTTTGGCTAATAGACTAAAGTGTATCCTGACAAAGATAATATCCCCCATTCAGACAGCTTTTGTCCCTGGTAGGTTGATAACAGACAATATCATAGTGGCTTTGAGTCTCTACACACAATGAAAGCTAGACTAAAGGGAAGGGATGGCTTCATGGCCCTCAAACTCTACATGAGTAAGGCCTATGACAGGATAGAATGGCCTTTTTTGAAATTTGTTTTGGAGCAGTTTGGTTTTGATCAAAATTGGGTTGACTTGATAATGAGATGTGTAGGGACAGTTTCCTATTCCCTCCTTCTTAATGGTGTTCCTCAAGATAGCTTCCAACCCACAAAAAGGCTTAGGCAAGGGGATCCACTATCCCCTTACTTGTTTATCATGTGCACAGAGGTCCGTAGTTGCATGCTCAATAAGGCTGAGAGGTCTGGGATCATCACGGGGTTATCTATAGAAAGGAACAAACTTTCCATTAACCATATGCTTTTTTTGCAGATGACAACTTTCTCTTTTGCAAAGCCAACTCTATTGAATGGAGCAGACAATATTACTTGCTTGAATCCTATGAAGTTGCCTCAGGTCAGAGACTAAACAAGGAGAAAACTTCAATATACTTCAGCAAAAATACCAGTGAGGAGTTTAAATGAATCATCACCAGCATTGCAGGGATAAGGGGCACTAACTCCTGTGAGAAATACCTAGGCCTACCAGAATTTATTAGGAGATCTCAAACTAACTCTTTCAAGAGTATTCTAGATAAGGTGCAGGCAAGGATCACAAATTGGAAGAACAAGTTCCTCTCCCAAGCAGGCAAAGAAGTACTCATCAAAGCCATCATTTAGGCTATCCCAACCTATAGCATGGGGATCTTCAAGTTACCAAGGCAGCTAGTCCATGAACTAAATAAAATGGTAAGGAATTTCTGGTGGGGGTAGCAATCTCAGGAACAAAAAATCCATTGGGTCCACTTGAATCAAATGAAGAGAGCTAAATGTCGAGGTGGTCTAGGCCTAAGGGACTTTGCTAATTTTAATTTAGCTCTTCTAGCTAAACAAAGGTGGAGATTAGTCTCTAACCCTGACTCTCTTGCTCAGGTTCTGAAGAAGAAATACTTTCATACCAAATCATTTCTTTCTGCAAAACTAGGCCAGTATACGTGCATGTTTAGGATTGTGGTGGAAAATATAGCTTATCGCTTTAGGGTTTATAACTTATAACTTAAATAATAAGCTCTATAGTTCAAAAGTTGTTTACTGTTTGATAAACATGTATATAAAGCACTTTTAAAGTTAGTTACATTAATTTTTTTAAAAATATATAGCGATTTACAGGAGCTTTTCTATAAAAGTTTCAATTTGGTGCTTTTTAAAAAATTAGACTTTCAGCTTTTTTAAGTGCTTAAAGCATTTTGTATAAGTTTACCAGACATATCATTTTTTCTTTAAAAGAGCTTTTAAATAGTTAAAAGCATTTTTTAAGATTTCAAACTCAATCCCAAACATGCCTTTCTATGTTAGAGTTTCTTAGCTGCTAGATCTTTGCTCACTAAGAGACTGATTTGGAGAATAGGAGATGGTGAAACAGCTGAAATCTGGAATGATAAATAGCTTCCTAAATAGATCACCTTTAAACCACAAAGTTCTTTTAGATTTCTGGAAGTTAACACAAAAGTCTCTCTTCTCATTGACAAAATAGTAAACCTATGGAAAGAGGACTTGGTCACAACTATGTTTACTTAGGAGGAAGTAGACCTGATCAAAGCAATACCTTTAGGCCCATACCCTAAACCTGACAGACTAATTTGGAGATGCACCACCTTAGGACAATTCAGTGTTAAGACTACCTATCACCTGCTCACTAACCTGGAGACTCAAAAGCTGGGACAACCTTCTAACCCAGCACCTCACAGACCAAAACTCTGGAATCTTAACATCCCAAATGTAGCAAAAATCTTTCTCTGGAGAGCTTGCCTTAATGCCTTACCAACTCGAGTCAATTTAATGAAGAGAAAAGTCATCGTAGATCCTACCTGCCCAATATGCAAGCAGCAACCTGAATCCATTGATACTTGGGCCAAAACACTAGAAAATTGCAGAAAGCAAGCCCTTTCTATCTTCACTTTGCAGAGCTAGTAGAAGGTTTTGCTGAGTGCCTAGATTTAGATGAGCTAATGTCCTTTGCAATCACATCGTGGCTCATTTGGAAAATGAGGAATGGCATGGTGTTTGGGGGACTCTTTTTACACCCAACCAACATTGCCCAGTAGTCAAGCCAAATGGTAGAGGAGCTAAAACAGATCACTCAGCAAAAGAGATCACAGTCATCCAACAGCCAGCAACACACTCATTGGGAAGCCCCACCTCAAGGAAAGCTGAAGTTGAATTGGGATGCAGTCATAGACAAAGTTTCATGCAAGGTAGGAGTTGGTGCAGTAATAAGAGATTGGGAGGGAAGAGTGCTAGCTACTCTAAGGATGAATCATGACTTGTACCCTGACCCTTTGATAGCTGAAGCCTATGCTGCACTTCATCATGGACTTGCCAGGCCTTTGGACTTCTACCCCGGCATCTTTGTTTTGCAAGGTCTCTGGACTTGAGAGATATCATCATGGAAGGGGACTCTTTGCTTGTAGTATCAGGCCTCAATTCAACAACAGAGTCTATCACCTATGCAGGACAGCTGATAGCAAACACTAGAACAACTCTTAACTCCTTTACTTTTTGGTCAGCTAGACATACTGTTAGGGCAAATAATTCTAAATAATAATAATAATAAAAATTGTTGCTCATGCCTTAAGTAAGAATGCTCTTAGCATCAATGGTTATACCACTTATTTTTCATTACTTCCATTTTGTATTCGAACTCTGGTTTAACTTTATCAATTCAGAGTTTGTTATCTACAAAAAAAAGAAAAAAAAGAAGTTATGATTCAAGTTTGTCTTAAGAGAGTTATAAATAAAAAAAATTAATGTAAAAAAAAAAATTGGGTTCGAATTTTATACGAAAACTTTGATTATGCAATTTAGATGAGATGTAATAAAATGCTTTGTTGAATATTAAATAAAATATTATTTTTTAATATTATTTTTATTTTAAAATTTTAAAAAATAAATAAATTATTTATTAAATATTATAATAATTATATAAAATGAAACGAAAAGAATCTATTTTTCTGCCTGATTCAATTTCCGAATCGGAGGACTGCATGCCCTAATTTATTGATCTCGAGGCAAACACGCCTATCTTACACTTCAAAATTTTTAATATTCGCTGCATACGTACTCTCTGTGTCCCCCTCGTACATCTGTTCGATCTTCAGGACGGAGATGGAAGCGAATACTTCTCCGTTCAAGGTAAGCCTCCTCGACAAAACTCAAACAACTCGGTTCTTGGAAGTAGAAATGGCTTTGTATGCGTGTAGTATGTGTAAGTTAACTTGAGTAATGGAGAGGCAGAACTGGGTAATTATCACTTTTCTTCTTCTCCATTTTTCTCGGCAGCCAAACGGGCTTGTATTAGACCATTAGGTTTTCTGCTAGTGCACGGAGACCCGCATTATGTGTCCACAGTTCCTTACTTGTAACGGGTGCGACTTGGTTTGAATTTCAGATATGCTTTTATTTTGAAGAGTAATAGATAATGATCAAGTGAAAACACCTGAAGTTTGGATTTTTAAGGACTAGTGAACTTCGAATTGAACGAAGGTTTCAACACTCCTTCAAAATTCTCTTTTATTGCTCGGTAGAGCGGGAAACGAAATGAGAAACTCAATTCTGAAATCTTCTGTTCATTTCTTGCATACAATACATTGTGTGCCTGAAGTCATCTGAAATGTGAGCTGCAGATAAAATATGAACATTGAAATGAATATTTTTTCCAAATTGCTTGACTTGATATAGGCTGTTGTGCAGATAATTTTGGGATCATCTTCAATAGCACGTCGAACAATATTAGCTGAGATGGGATACGAGTTTACAATTATGGTATTTTTTACTCTCAGCTATCTACAATTTTTTTTTTTTTTTTTTTTTTTCTGATTTCCACAAAATTAACCTTTTAGTTACTTAGACTGCAGATATTGATGAAAAATGCATACGAAAGGATAAGCCAGAAGACTTGGTTATGGCTCTCGCTGAGGCAAAGGTTGTGTTCTCTTTTCCAAATATTGAACTGCAAAGGAAAATGTCATAAATTCTGCTTTTGGCTGCTGTGTACAATCTTAGTTATAAAGATATTCCTTATTAAAAAAAATAAGTTGTAAAGATACTCATTCTTTTGCTAAGTAGCCAAAGCGGTTGTAAGGCTAACGGATTCATGCAGTAACAATGTGGATATTAAAGCTCCGCTTACCATCCTTAATTTATATTCTCAATCCCTCTGTCCACAAGTGATCTCATTCAGCAGGAGAAGCTGGAGCATGCTAAACTAGCTGCTTAATTTACAGACCACTCTCATAATTCTTGATTATTAAAGGGATTTAGATCTAGCGTATTTTATATTTCCCTTTTTAGTCATTAATTCTCCCTCTTTGCACGTGTATTTATTGTCATAAGTTCCATTTGTGTCAAAAGTGAATTGTGGGTTTGGCTTAGGTATTTTTCATTAATCGAGTGTGAACTGCATCTCAGGCTGATGCTATCATATCAAAACTTCAAACTATCAGTCATAAAGAGAAGGATGTTGAACAAACAATCTTGATTGCGGCTGACACAGTATGTCTTGCTTTGGTTTTCTTTTTGACTCAGTCCCAGAAACATCCATATGAGATCTTGTATTACCTAGTGCCATTTATGGACCGAGGATACATTGACTCTGAAAATAGAAAGTATAGTAGTATATGTTTCAAAGTGGTGCGCTTGCACTTCTTTGCTGTGCACGTTTGTAATGCCATATACTCCATGTTATTGATCAAGGAAGATGGGACAGTTCTGGTTATTTTATTCCACCGAAACTGAATTAAATTTTTCCTTGCTAGATGCAGATCAGAAATATGACAAATGCAGACCTGGGTATTGGATTTTTAGTTATTCTGGTTTTTTGCATTGAATATTTGAGCATTTGTGTTTAATTAATCTTTTGTATGAATTCAAATTTACTAACTTATCGTGATTAAATTATTGGTTTGAATAAAAAATAATGCTGTTGGCCTTTTTGCCTGTATTTTGTCTTATTTAGGAATATTTTATCACTCTCACTATACTTTGGGGTAAATATAAGATATTCACCACCTGATAGCAATTATAATGCTTTGATGTTCAACTGTTGCATCTGTGGAGTTCTTTTTTGTTCTGATAATGCACTTGCCTGTCTTCCCGCCCTCTTGGCTGCAGTAACATGAATAGTTTAATGTTAAAAAAAAGTTATGGTCATTGCATATATGAAGGTTACGGGTTTTGGGTTGAAGCTGACCTATGACCAGGTATTTAACATAGCTGATGGTAACTTCTTCTCAGGCAGAAGCCATCTTACAAAGGCCCATTGGTGACTACATAAAGGATGCTGAGCCAACACTGTTAATTACTTGTGACCAAGTACAAACCCAGTCCTTTGACAATTTTTTTTTTTTTGATAAATAGTCCTTTGACATTTTTTTAATTCCTAATTTACTTAATGCATATGTGTTGCCTTTTGAAACTTGTTAAGAAATCTCCACATCATGTAATATGGTATTTTGGGTTGCCTTGTTACTTGCCCCTCTTCCCTCTCCCTGGGGAGCGATTATTATAAGCCTCTTAATGCCATGTTCAGAAGATGATTTGGAGTCAATTGTATCAATAAGTCAACTATCAGAAAATCAGTGTGGGTGTCTACAAGTTGGAGTATCTAATTTATATAGGTTGTAAAAAAATTTTATGAAGATAATTACAAAATGGTTTTGACTATAAAGCTAGGAATTCTATGGATTGGTAAAACTTGAGCTTTTCAGTGTGCCAAATTGTAAATTTGATAAGATACTTTATTGTAACGCTAACTACTCGGGGAAGGATAAATTTATCAGGTTGGATTGCATTTTCCTCCCTAAACTGCTACCTCATTCTCAGCTGCACTCTTAAACTTTCACTCAATACAATTCAGACCCTAGTTTGAAGTTTTAATGCCAGCTACCCCCTCCATCAAAAAGCCCATTATGCTTAAGTAACATTTTTCAGTTTGCATGAGCTGTGTACATTAGATGTTTGTAGAAAGAATTCTTCCACCTGTTGATATCTGTTCCATTATGATTTGTGCATGCCATTGTAATCCCATGAGAATTTCTGGACGCTGATGTGTCCTATGCCACATCTGTATATTGTATCCTCGAACATAAATGGTCTCCTAGTAACAAGATTCTTTATAGATATGGACTTCCAATTTTTTTGAGCTTGCTGTGAAGGGAACTTTGTTGTACATAGTTTCTCACTGTTAATATTAATTGATCTGGAGGTGGTGGTCTATGAAGGTGTGGTCAGGGAAAAACCATTGAGTAAGGAGGAAGCAAGACAGTATTTGAAAGGTTTGCTTAACTCTCTCTCTCTCTCTCTCTCTCTCCCCCCCCCCCCCCAAAAAAAAGGTTCACTGTTGTTATCCTATCACATAACTCTGGTGATTTACCAACACGGTTTCAGACTATTCTGGGAGCCATGCAGCAACAGTGGGATCTGTGCTAGTTACAAACATTAAGACAGGATTCAGAAAAGGAGAATGGGACCGAGTGGAGGTACGATATGCTTCTATTCCTTCATTTGTGAAACTTTTTTATAATTATTGTTGAGCTTTTTTCCCCTTTTGAATATCTTTCCATTCAAGACATTATATGGTTATCATACCATTTTTTTACAAGTAAAATAAAATTTTATTAAAAAAACTAATGCATATCCTAATAAACATAGCGCATAAAAGAGAACACCTAATTACAAGTTAGAAGCTAGAAAAGGAAACAAGAAAATCATGTAAATTAGCCCCATTAAGAAAAATAGTAGAGGCCCAAAGAAATAAGGTATGGAAGAAAAGGCATCTAAGCTCTTTTTTATTTATTTATTTATTATTTTTATTGGCACCAGGTGTTTGAGAACAAAGTCCTGACAAATTATTATAATTTTTTATTGTTTTAATTATATTATAAAATAATATATAAATTAGAATAATCCCAGCAGTGCATAGGCCCTCAGCGAGGAGTTTCTCACAATTGCACCTTGGACAGTTCAAGGGGAAGTTCCCCTAGAATCATCTAAGCTCTTTCAATGAGCGTTCCTGGTCTTCAAAACTTTGCCATTCATTTCAAGCCAAATATACCAAATGAGGCATAGAGGAATCATCTTCCATACGGCTGTGATTTTGGGGTTACTCTGGAAACCTCTCCAGCTAACTCTTGATTCAGTGGGTCCACAAAAGAGCACTTGGAAGGTCATAGGATGCCTACTAGAATATCCTGTGACAATGAACTTAAGAAGATACTTTATTGAAATTTGAAACAATCTCTTCTGGCATGTTTTGTGTAATCGTAATTTTGAACTTCATATGCTGAACAAAAATAGGATAATAATAGAAATTGGTGTTCCTAACTAGGTGATTCTCTTTTATAAATTCTGTGTACTTGGGCTAAGCCTTTGTGTTGTTAAATAGAAAATAATAATAATGAATATAAAATTAAAGTTAGCGTTATACAATATTAGATAAGGAACACCTTTTCACCAAATCATTGCTCGTGTTACATTACAGGTTCTATTTTGCTTGCTAAACTCTTCGTTTGCTAACTTGCCATAATTATATAGTTTTACGCTTAAAAGAGTATTTTAAGTTGTGTTAGAAGAGATCTCAGTTGAACAGTAGAATTTTAAATATTTTGGTGTATACACTTGATACATGCTGCATATGGCTACACATCATTTAGGTTTCATTCTATGACATTGAAAGTCAAGGAATCCAGGTTTTATTAAAAGAGTTCTATGTTTCTAATTTTGTTTATATTGAACCGATCAAAAAAAAAATTTTGTTTATATTGATAAAAAAATGTTTCTAGTTTTGTTTTATTTGTTCTTTTAATGATTCATTTGTTTACTTACATTTTCTTTTTAGTATTCCATTTGGAAATTTATCTCATTTTATTTTATTTCTTTTGTTCCCAATCCTTTGTTATTATCTTTAATTATCCATTTGCTGATAAATGATACTTAATGTTGTGATTCGCTGCAGATCTATTTCCATGAAATACCAGATGAAATCATTGAGAAACTGGTATCATATTTTTCTTTCATTGAAATTGGTGGTTGCTTCTGCATCATTTATGAGATACAAGATATTTTCCTCCACCATTCTTTTTTTCCTTTCTCAGATTGAGGAGGGGATTGTGCTTAATGTTGCCGGAGGACTGATCATAGAGCATCCTTTGATTCTGCCCTTCGTCAAACAAGTGGTTGGTTTGCTAATCTTAGTTTAACCATTAAAAGAGTCGAAAACTTAGGTGATTGACATAGGAGACATGGAGTAGGTGAGCTAGCGAAGCAAGTATCATGTCCCAATTTGTGGTTCCCTGCATGAATTCACAATTCAGTTGATGAGACATTGTCACCAAAACCTATTATATATTGACCTCCCAAGTAATCTTGCGCATAAAGCTGTTATTTAAAGATGGTTTGCTTCTTGGGAATACAACTTGGAAGTTTGCGACATTTTGGCATGGCCGTTGATCCTTTAATCGATTTCGTCACCCATTAACCTGAGGTGTCATATAAAATTAACACAACCCTAATGTAATAAATTATAAGATATAAGTTGAGCTAGTTTTGGTTGGCAAGTTGGGGGGTTAAAAGCCTGGAAACTAAAAGAAATGTGTTTAAATTGCTGTTGCTTCAGGTTTCTTAACAAATTTATCAGGGGAGTAAATTTCTGTCTCAGTTAGGCAGAGTGTTGGTCTTGATCAGAACTTATCCATTCAATCATAATTCTGAGCAACTTTCTCAAATGCCTGAATTCATGCTGTTAAACTCGGGCCAAGGGGTTGCCTGGATAAGTTGCTTTAAAGAGTCCAAATGGTCTGTCCTTAGCTTTTTGGGTTTATCAAGGATGAGTCATTTGCTGCCAATTCAACTCCATTACACTGTCTCTGAACAGCTTGTAATTCCTTTGCTTTGGTTCACTAATTGCCGACATTTCTTCTATGCTTGGGTAGACATAATAACTGGTGGTATTCTGTGCAGGTTGGAACAACAGATAGTGTGATGGGGCTCCCCAAAGCTCTGACTGAAAAACTTTTGAGGGAGGCCCTATAGCTGCCCAAGACACTGCTTCTTCATACTTGATAACCAGCTGAGCCACTTTAACCGCATCTGTTATGCCTGATTTTGGTTTCATTAAATCAATTGTTATCTAAATGTCGGGCAGGAGCTTTTTTAGTATTATTTGTTACTTACTCCCTTCGAATTGTTTGTCTTTCAAGTCTCTTTATTGATAGAAGATTACATACTTGATTTGTAAGGCCATTTATCTCTGAATCCTTTTATTATTATTATTATTATTATTATAGATAGTAAGAGAATTTATTCCAAGTAAATAGGCATAGTCCAAATTCACATGAAGTATACAAGTGAGTACACCTAAATACAAGTTAAAGCAAAACAGCACTAAGGCAAAACATTACAAATATTCAATTCTTACAGGGCTAATCATTAATATAAAAACTTAAAGATTGTTATGGGTCTCATCATCATCAATCTCTGATTTACTTGAACCTTAAACTCTTAAAATCTTCGCATTATACCAAGCTTCCGAATTGGACATCTACGACAGCTTACTCTATCAACTTTGATCCAATGGTGGTCCTGTTCTCGGTTTGTTACTTTACTTGTCTATTAGTATTCAATAATTTTTTAAGTTACGCTAGTACAATAGACAAGACATTTTAATTCCGTCTATAGGTTAATCGTTCCATCTAAATGCTCTAAGACGATTGAATACTGATTTGTTAAACCATCTACCACCCACCCTTGTGACATAACCTAGTCCGGGTAATATTAACCACCATAGACATACCACGTGACAACTAGATAAGCATGTGATTAGAAGAACAGAAAAAAGAGAGAGACATCAAAGGAGATAATATCCGTACAAAGCAGAGGGACGCATATACCATCACGAGTGTTGGATTAGTGGTAAGAGGCTTACTTCCACATGTTCAATGAATGGAAGGATATGAATTCCTACTCCATATAAACACAAAACTAAAAAGATAGACTTTTGCCTATGATCCCTATTCATAGCACTTTCATTAGAATAGCTAAACTCAAATCTAAGTTTTAGCTAATATGACATGAATTTGTCTTTGCCTATTTCATTCACATCTAATCCCCATATTAGATTATCCATATATTCTTTATATAATAATAAAATAATTTATTTTTTAAAATTTTAAAATTATTTAATTTTATTATATTTTACCATTCTACTGGTTATATATTAATTAGTAATAATATTATAGCTCTCAACAAACTGCTGCAACCAAATCATGGTTGGAAGTAAGGAATAAAATATTTTTTATTTCTTTTGATCATGCAACAGTAACTATCAAATTTGACTCACAATACTAACTTACTATAAGAAAAAGTCATCCCCTTTTACGTTTGCATAATCCAATACAACATAGTTTGAGACTCTATTAACCAAACATATTATTGAATTTGCATTTGCATAATCCAATGAGTGCTTTCATGGGCTTTCTACCATTTCGGTTCTTTACTTTGGGGACACGCTACTCTTTTTTAGGCACTCTAGTACTGCTAATAATTAAACAAGAACAACAAGTCATTAATCAGAAGTAAACAAAGCTTGATTCGTGCGTTAGATAGAGGGAGCGTGGATTTTTTTCAAGTCAAGCGGATAGGTGCTCCTTTAAGACCATTGATTGTCGCCTCACAGAGACTAGGATAGGTTTGAAGGTGAGATGAGAATTTTGTGTTTTATTTTAAAGTTTAAAATATTATTTTTTAATTTTGAGATTTGAAAAAGTTAAATTGGGATTTGAAAAAATTGTATTGAAATTTGAAAAAGTTGAATTTTTTATTATATTTTATGTGGAGATTTGAAAAAAATTGTAATGATGAGATGAGATGAGATAAGAATTTTGTGTGAGATGAAACTTCCAAACCTATCCGAACACACAATTCCAATGGCAGCAAAAGAAGAGACTTTTGAATCCGTATTTAGAATATTTTATAATTATGTGAATAGTAATAAAATAATTTAAGTTAATTTTTTATATATATATTTTAAAAAATGAGAGAGAAAAATTAAATAAAAATATTGTAAAGTTAAAAAATTGTTGAATATAATTTTTATTTTAAGACTTGAAAAAATTGTATTATTTTTTATGTTTTATACGAAAGTTTGAGAAAGTTGTATTGAGTTTTGTGTTTAGATAATGATTAGGTAATGATGAGATGAAAATATTAAATATTTGAAATTAAAGTATTTTGTATTTAAATAATATTTGAGAAGAAAATTATAAAAAATTTTGAGAATACCTAAAAATATTATTTTGATCACATTCAATACGAAGAACATCAATTTCTTATTCCTTTTCCGTTTTACTATAAAATAACAAGGCAGGGAAATCCAAAAAGCTAGCATTTCAGGCTGGAGAAGAGGGGATTGAATTCAAACTTGATTAATGGACTTCTAACTGTATACAAAATGAAGCCAATATTTTTTTTTTTTCTAAGCAAGCCAATTTTTATTCAAATAAGGAAATGATGATACATGAGGGGGTGAGGTTCCCTAACAAACGTCCAGTACAATAATCTCAGTGCAAAAGTGGAGGAAAAAAAGAAAAAAAAAATTAGGATCAATTTCTTGATCCCCACCCTTGTCCTATAAAGAGGGTGCTGCCTTAAAAGACAGTTTTTACAGTTCACATATGCGAACTATGGCAATACCGCTAGAGGCTATGGAAGAATGTGTACTACAATTTGTTGTTTTGAGATATTTTATAGATAGATTCATATTTCTTTTTTCAAGATCATCAATTAGAAAAAGCGTTAATATAATCGAAAACATGATATTAGATGGATTGATCAGCGACGGATCATTTGTCTTTCCGTACAACTATAATGGTGCATGAAGGCCACACACCAATAGTTGAGAGGTAAAGTGGGACAAATCTAAAAGATTTCGAAGAGAGAAATCTACGAATGCGGTGTGTATAATCGATGGACTCGTCAGAAGACGACGGTGCGTGAGACCACACGCGGAAGCAAGCCAATATACTTGGACCTTATGGTATCTCTTCTTCGGCCAGTGAACAACCGACCTTAATAAAAGCTTTTTAGATTTTAGCCTATTGAGGTACAGCCAGGAGAGCTTGATTGACGTGCAAAGGACTTGTAAATAAATAATACTGCTCAACAAGCTGCTCGAAATCAATTTGGTCAAATTCGAGTGTGGTTTGATTCATTTATTAAATAAGTTATTTAAAAATATAAAAGTATGATCGATTATTAAACGAGACAACTCTTACAGAGCTCGACTTAACTTGGGGAAGCTTTCTAAACTAAAAAAGCTTTGTATTTATTTATTTCTAAGGAACAATAACAATCTTAAAAATATTCAACAAAATTAGAGTAAATTATGTTCATAATACTAAACATGTTATTTGAATCCTTATGAATATAATTGCTGATATATGTATATACAACACTATAAAGATATTAGTAAAAAGTCCAAATTTGTTTGTCAAAATTTCTAGATAAAATTTTAAAATATCAATATAAATAATCTATTTTATCTAAATTCGGGTTCGTTTGGATCTTAAACTGAGCCGAGCACACTTCAGTTCTAAACTGCATTCATCATCCAAACATACAACCGAATTGAAGTTGAGTGCATTTCAACTTTAACCTCTATGGGCCCACAACTGACAAAAAGCATTAAAAAGGCTCAATTCCCCATTTGGTGTTTCTCAATTCAAGGGGAGAAAAAGTACAAAAATAACTTTTTAATCAGTGGGACCCACCACAATTGACAATTATTTTATTTTAAATTTTTTTTTGGAGATGTCTGGAAATGAGCCGCTCGAGCGATATATATTCAATCATTACAACTTTTCAATTATTGGTGGGTCCTATAATTTTTTTCACAACTTTCTATAAATATATCTAAACTTATTTCAACATTCAAATACAATAAAAACTCATTTTAGTGGACTCCACCGAACTCACTCTACAATCTCAACTCACAACTATTCATAAAAAACTCAACTCAATTCAACTTAATTTAACATCTAAACACAGCTGAAGTGCCTCGTCAACAAACTCAAACTCGTTTGAATATTAATCGAGTTAATCGTAAATATAAAATCCAACTCGACTCTTATTCGAATAAAAATTAAACAAATGAGGCTTGACCACCCACTACCGATCTCGACTAGTTTACAACCCTAGAGGCGCAGCATGCCCTGTGGAGAGTGTGAAACACATGTCAATAGGAAGAACCGAAGAAGCTTATTTGGAACAAATCTTGCAAAATTTCTAGGAATCCTTAAAAATTAGACTAAAATAGGAAGAATTGAGATGTCCATAGAAATATGGATTCACCTGGAATGCTCATTTAAAAAAAAAAAAAAAATGGACAAAACTATCATTTTTATTTTATTTTTTTATTACATATATAATTTAATTTGCATATAAACTGAGATTTATTTCCAGTTCAGTTCGATTTTTGAAAGAATATTTGGTTTGGGCTATTATATTGGACTGGTTAGGTTTGTGACCCAAATGTATAGTTTTTTCTAGCCCAAATGTCAATATTAGAACCCAAAATAACATACCCAATGACAAAAGAAAATACACTCGGAGTTGTTTGATTTCAAAAGTCTCTTCAACCTATCTCAACTTATCTTATCTTTATTATTATAATTTTTTTAAATTTTTACACAAAATATAATAATAATTTTTTTTTTCAAATTCCAAAAGAATCTTTCTAAATTCTCACACTAAAATATAATAAACAATTCAACTTTTTCAAATCTCAAAAAAATCTTCTCAAATTTTCACATAAAATATAATAAACAATTCAATTTTTTCAAATCTTAAAATAATAATAATATTAAAAAATAATATTTATAAAATATTTTATTTTACTATTCACAAACTATCTCAACTCATCTCAACTCATTTCAACTCATCTCTCAATTCAAACCATCCAAAACAAGTACAAATCTAACCACCAAAGGTCCAGAGTATATAAAAGACGAAAAATTCTATTCATTATCTCTATAGTGTATATTACACATAATTTTTTATTTTCTATATTTTTTTCCTTAGCAAGTATGTAATGTAGAGATGA
Organism: Cyclocarya paliurus; assembly: GCA_029856935.1. Classification (NCBI taxonomy): domain Eukaryota; kingdom Viridiplantae; phylum Streptophyta; class Magnoliopsida; order Fagales; family Juglandaceae; genus Cyclocarya; species Cyclocarya paliurus. Next base: position 13,408,125 of record CM056959.1, on the reverse strand, counting down.
TGAGTAAAAGAACTTAATTAGTTTAACATGAATAAAACCAAAAGGAAAAATGAAAAAATTAGTGTGGTGTGTGCTGTGTGGGATGATGAGTAGCAAAACTCATAAAAAAAATAACAAGAAAACATGATCTATCTACCAAAAATTTTTATTTGGCTAGTGAGTTGAGATGAGATAGTTTTAGATAAGTTGAATAAAATATTATTAGAATATTATTTTTTAATATTATTATTGTTTTAATATTTGAAAGTTGAATTTTTTATTATATTTTCTGTAAAAATTATAATAATAGGATGAGATGAATTGAAATCACTTCTTAATCTAAACGGGATCGGCAAGATAAAATAAAATAAATTACAAAGACTTATTCTCAAATACCAAATAAGTCAAGCATACATGATTTAACCCAACGATAACTATTTAGTAGCCTGCAACAAAATTAGAAATAAAGTCCAAAGACCCAATATCCAATCTCCAAAATAAATTCTGCAACTTCACTCTAAGACAACCTAATCTCCAATCTACATGGTAGACGAGATAGAAGTAGCAACAAAAAAAATTGTCAATTCAAATTAAAACCAAATGAATTACATGAAATTAAAAATAAAAGACCTCAACAATTAAAAGAAGTGTAAAAAGCTGACTTACCTTAATCATTTTCAACAACTAAAATGGGTTCAAAAGAATTTCCGAATTCATCCATGATTTCTAAACATGAAAGTGAAAGTTCCTACACATACAAGTCAATAACTAAAACAAGTAAAATATTAGGTACAAAGATAGATAAAAGATTAAAAGAAATCAAAGAATTAGAACAAATACCAATTTCAAAGCTTTTCAAAATCCTTGACATCATCCATTAAATTGCGAATACTAATCAGGGCAGAAGAACAATGGAGCTAATTTTTTGCACAAATGAGTGTTTTTACCATAACTATATAAGCTACTTGGAATGGATTAAGAACACGACATGTCGTTTTAAAACTCGACTTAGATGCTATTATAGATATCGAAACTATTAGTGAATCTTGCACAACTTTTGAAAGCATGCGGTAACTAATGAAGTTAACTTTCTACCAAACTAATAAGTCAACTTTCTAACCAAGTACCTTTCTACTTATGATTTACTTTCCAAAGAATTTCTACTCCAAACGTTTTTTAAATTAAGCGTATCTCAATGCCCTCGTATCTTTTATCGAACTAGTTGTGCTACTAATTCCCAAACGGTGCCATTATATCCTTCAATGCATCATATGTACTAATTCACTGAAGCTTGAAATGGCTTCGATTAGTGTGCGTATGAATTAGGTGCCAATTCAGCTACCAAACAGTTAAATAAAGTTACCTTTTTTTCACTTTTTTTTATTCAATTTTCCCAAATAGTTTTACATAATATAAATTATTCCTATTGATGTTTTGATACTCTAAGATATTAAGTTATTAATGTATAAAGGAGCATATAATAGAAGTTGAATATTTTGTATGAATGTATCATCTAATTAGTAAGTGTTATGTAGTAGTTACATCATATTAAGATAGAGAAGTACTACAGCCATAAAGAGATCCCACAAAAATAAACTTATAAACTGACATGATTTCATATGATACATTTAAATCTACTTTACAATAAAATTTCAAATGAATGTATCATCTACTTGGTAAATGTTATGCAGTAGTTACAACATATTAAGATAGATAAGAGCTGAAGTCACAAAGATATCCCACAAAAATAAACTCACAAACTAACATAGTTTCATATAATACGTTATAAGAAAAGTAGATTTACAATTTAATGTACTACATCAAGGCACATCAATTTGTGAGTTTACTTTTATATAATTTCTTTATAATTAAAACATTTCTCATAGGGCTGTCCAATTCCTCCATAACCCCACTTAAAAGCACCTTAGGACTTAATCATAATAACCAAGACCCCCTAGCTAAGTGGAAGTTGAGATCCTTGAGAAAAAGAAAATTTTAAAGTTTGAGTTGGCAAAGAAGCTTACATCATTGGTTTGGTTAGTATCATTTTAGAGAATTCTAGTACTATATTAATTTTAAGAAAAGATGCCAAGAGATCAATGGTAAAATGACAAGTAGCATATTGGAGAGTTAGCACTTTGGTGTGCTAAGTGACTTAGTTAAAATATTAGATGGATTTGGAGAAAGCCTAAGAGTTGGTTTGATAAGGGCTCCGGCTTACTAAGATAAGAGGACTAAGGATAGATACAAGATATTAGGCCCAACTTAATAGACATAAGACTATTTGGCCCAATTTAGTAAAACCCAAGACTAAGACCCAATTTAGTAAACTGTTGAAACCAAGGAAAGACCCAATAAAAATATGAACATGGGGTCTAAGGATAGGACCATTCTAAGGCCCATACAAAAGGATTTAATATTTGGCCCAATGAGAATTCAACACTTGAAGCCCAAACTTAATATTTATATCACTATTCCTATTAGACCCCATATACACTATACCATTGGTTTTCTTTCTTCCAAAGCCATCCCACATGCCCTTGGAGTTAAAAATCCAACCATGGTTAGCCTTCCCATAACCTCAAGCTTCCATTCTCAAAAATCTTTCATCAACCCACTAATAGTGTTGTTGACAACCTAGATTGCCAATTACATCAAGCTTCAAAAACCCTATCATATTTCTAAAATTCTTACCTTCCTCACTTGCATTAGATCACTCCTTTATGACTCTTGAATAGTGGATGAATCACAGATCTTGTCATGAAGCAAAAAGGTATATCAAATGCCAAAAAAACCCACTAATCGGCACACAAGTGGAAAACCGTAGGACCTAGAACAAGCTATTGAAACCATGGCTCTTCAACAAGTTATTATTATAGTTGGCGGTTTGAGAAGTAAGAAAGGCTGAGTCTTGAAGGATTTGGAAAGGAACAAAATGAAAGGGATGAAGAATTTGGTCAAAAGTCTTTTGGTCAAAAAGGTTAGTGAAGTGCAGTGGGATCGTAGCAGTTGGATCACACACTGGGAAAGAAGATGGAAATCATACGTGGAAGCAACAACACTAGTCTTATCTATGTGGAAATTACTATTAAGTCCATTATCATTAGTTTACTACTTTCTCAGCATTAATATTTGTAATGTTTGTTATATCCTTTTAATAGTTTTCATCCTCCTATTGGTTGGGACCACTTTCTATTAAGGCCTTTACTGCATATAGGCAGACGCATGGAATATTCAGTTTCTTATTCAAAAAGTAATAGTCAATGATTTTCCCTCAACTCCCTCATTTTCTTCATCTTGTCTGAATCTAGAGGCCCTCACCCTCTAAGTGAGAAACCCCTTTTAATTCCCTATCTGTGTGTGTGAAGTGTTACAAGTGGTATCAGTTGGCACTGATCCTTGATTAGAATCAATGGCTGAAGAAACTAGATATAACCAATTACAGGAAGGGCTTAATGCCCTGAAAAAGAATACAGACACCCAACAATGTGCCCTTGAGTCTGAGTTGTCCAATCTAAAGAAGTACTCAGAGTCTCAATTCAAAAACTTGAAATGGAAATGACTGCCTTATGTAGGGAGGTCAACAATCAGCTAGCAGCGTTGACCATGCAGCTGCAAAAGAAATCACATAGTCAGTACAATGAGGAACCCGAATCATCTTCAATCACTCACCAACACCATGAAAATCGCAGGGAAGTTTTTGGCGATGTAGTTCCGCGATCAGTTCGAGTGGAGTTTCCATCATTTCACAGGGAAGATCCTAAAGGATGGATTTATAAGGTAAACCATTTTTTAAAATTTCATAATACCTTACCCCAGCATAATTTAAGATTGGCATCCTTCCATATGGAAAGACAAACATTAGTGTGGTTCCAAAATATGGAGGAAATGGAAGCTTTCACAACTCGGGATTCATTCATTTGTACCTTGTCAATTCGTTTTGGCCCTAGTGCCTACGATGATCCCATGGAATCACTTACTAAATTACACCAAACTGGCTCAGTTGATGATTATAAGGCTAGTTTTGAAAACTTGTCCAATCGGCTTAGAGGTTTGAAGGAACCTTTGAAACTGAGTTGCTTTCTCAGTGGCCTTAGAGACTAGATTTGGGTACCAGTTAGGATGTTTAATCCCCCCAATCTCACACCTGCCTATAGCCTTGCAAGGTTGCAAGAAGAGAATGTGGCCCTAGCTAGAAAGTATCACCGCACCCCTATATTCACCTCCAATGAACCTGGACTTCTTAAAACTCACTCCAATGCACTTTGAACCATCCAAAGGGGCTGTTAAGCCTCAAATGCTAGTCCATAAAATCAATGAAGCACAAATGAAATATAGCTATGAGAGAGGATTGTGCTATTATTGCGATTCCAAGTGGGGTCCGGGCCATAAGTGTTAAAAACTGAAGTTATACATCCTGAAGGAGGTATGGGAAGATAGTGTGAGAAGGAAATGGGGGAAAAACCAGAATTAGAACAGCCAGTTTCTGCCTTAGATCTCTCTATCATAGAATCTAATCCAGAGATATCATTGCATGCAATCACGGGCTCCCTTAACCCAAGAACTAACAGGGTTAAAGGGAAGGTTGGGTCAAAGTGGGCTATAATTTTAATTGATACAGGTTCTACATACAATTTTCTTGATCCGGTTGTAGTGCGTATTGGCCAACTACCTATTAACTATGTTAAAAGGGTGAAGGCTAGGGTGGCTAGTGGTGAATAACTCCAAAGTGAAAGGGAAAGTGTGCAAACCAAATTTAATATTCAGGGAATCAGCTTTGTTGACAGCATGCATGTTTTGATGTTGGTGGGTGCGACATGGTGCTAGACATCCAATGGTCGAAGGGCCTAGGTTCTATCTTATAGAACTTTGAGAACCTCACAATGAAGTTTAGCCACCTCAACCAGGCAGTGGATATTAAAGGTTTGACAGCCTTTAATCTTATTGAAGAAGGGGATAGAAACAAGAAGTACAAGTTGGAAACCCAGGGGGTGTTGTTACAATTACTACATGAACCAGAAAATGATGAACCACCACAAGAAATGAGGCTGGTACAGGAGTTGCTCCAAGCCTATTTTGATGTTTTTTCTAAACCTAAGGGGTTACCCCCTCCTAGGACACATGATCATGCAATTACACTGCTGCCCCAAGCATGTCCAGTTTCAGTTCATCCTTACGCTATCCTTATTTTTAGAAGGATGAAATTGAGAAGATAGTGAAGGAGCTATTCAACTCGGGGGTAATTCGACCGAGTCAAAGTCCTTTCTCCTCCCCCATGCCACTGGTCAGAAAAGTAGACGGTACATGGCTCATGTGTGTCGACTACAGAGCACTAAATCAAGTCACAATCAAAGATAAGTTTCCTATTCCCATGATAAAGGAACTTATGGACAAACTACATGGATCTCAATTTTTTTAAAGATGGACATGCGTTTTGGATACCACCAGATTCGCGTGAGACCAGAGGATGTGCCCAAAACAGCATTCCGGACACACGAGCGGCACTATGAATTTTTAGTTATGCCTTTTGAGCTAACTAACGCCCCCTTAACATTTCAAAAACTCATGAACGAGGTGTTTAAACCTTTTCTCCGAAAATTTATATTGGTATTTTTTGATAATATATTAATATACAACAGGAGTGAGGTGGAACATGTGGAACACTTAAAAATGACCTTGGAAACTCTACGGCAACAACAATTATTTGCCAAATTATCAAAATATCGGTTTGATTGTAGTGAAATCACTTATTTGGGATACCTAATATCAATTTAAAGGGTTCGGGTAGACCTTGATAAACTAAAAGTCATGTTGCAATGGCCACTTCCAAATTCAGTTAAGTGGCTGAGAGCAGTTTTGGGCCAAACAGGGTATTACTAGAGGTTTATTCGTGGATATGGGAGAATAACAGCACCTCTAACTCAGATGCTTAGAAAAAACAGTTTTGAATGGACAAGTAAGGCACGAGAGTCTTTTGAAAAACTGAAGGCAGCAGTTACACAACCACTTGTGTTAGGCTTACCGAATTGTTCTCAACCTTTCACCATCAAGTGCAATGCCTCGAGTGGAGCAGTGGGGGCGGTACTTATACAAGGGGGCAGACCTATCACTTATTTAAGTCACAAACTAAAAGGAAAGGAATTACAGCTTTTTACATATGAGAAAAAGTTGTTTTCTCTTGTTTCAACAGTTCACAAGTGCTGTCCTTACCTATTAGGTCAGTCCTTTATTGTCAAGAATAACCGAGAAGGCCTAAAACATCTACTGGACCAGAAAGTTGGCACCCCCATGCAACAAAAAGGGCTAACTAAACTATTGGGCTACGACTTTATTGTTGAATACAAGAGGGGGAAGGAAAACCACATGGTTGATGCACTTTCCAATAAAACAGAACCAGAGGAAGCTACTCTCTTTTTCTATAGTAGAATGGTTGATTAAGTTGAAGATGGTCTATGAAAATGACCTACAGTTTTAGAAGCTAATTTCCAAGCCCCTACCACCCCACTACATTTATAGAGATGGCCTATTGTTATACAAAGACTGAATATATGTACCAGATGATGAACCCTTTAAGACTAAACTATTGTAATTGCTGCATAGCAGTGCTTTAGGAGGTCATGTAGGTTATGATAACATCATGCATAAGGCTCATAGAGAGTTTTTCTGGGTGGGACTCAAGGTAGATGTAAAGAGGTTCGTGAGGAAATGTGATGTGTGCCCAAGAGTGAAATATGAAAACAACTACCCTGTTGGACTCCTACATAACCATGGATTTCTTTGAGGGCCTCCCCACTTCACAAGGGTATAACAAATTATGGGTTGTGGCAGATCGACCCACAAAATACAACTATTTCATACCCATATCCCATCCATACACAGCCAAACATATAGCCCAACTCTTCCTCAAACACATCTTTAAGCTACTCGGCCTACCCCTAAACATTGTTTCAGACCAAGACTCAATCTTTACTAGTCACTTCTAGCAGGAATTCTTTAAGTTACAAGGAGTGCAGATGGCTTTTTCAATAGCCTATCACCCACAATCCGATTGTCAATCGGAAGGAGTAAACAAGAGTTAAGAGAATTACCTACGCTGCTTTAGATGAGCCAAGGAACTGGTCCAAGTGGGTTTCCTTGGATGAATGGTGGTACAACATCAATGTGCACTCCTCCACAAAACTTTCTCCATTTGAGGCCCTTTATGGGTATCCTCCACCTCGCCTCATGAGTTACATACCAGGTACAACGAATAATGAGTTAGTTGATGCAGAATTAAAGACTAGGGAACAAGTGATGAGAACTCTCAAACTTAATCTACATCGGGCCCAAGAACGAATGAAAAAATATGCAGACTTGAAGATCAGAGATAGAGTTTACTGTCAGGGAATGGGTCTATCTTCGTCTACAGTTGTATAGACAGACTTCAATTTCACAGAGAAGGGACCTCAAGCTAGCTTCGAGGTACTAAGGCCCATTTTAGGTGCTGGAGAGGGTCGGTTCCGTGGCATACCGTTTGGATCTACCTCCATTTACTAAGATTCAAGCAACTTTTCATGTGTCTCAACTAAAAAAGTAGACCGGGGCAAAGGTTACTCCTTTAGCAACCTTACCTGCCATTGACACCACAAAGACCTTGAAACCAGAGCCTGAGGAAGCCATAGCCGATCGCATGGGGAAGAAGAAGAACAAGCCGTGCACGAAGGTGCTGATACAGTGGCAAGGGTAGGGACCAGAAGATGCCACTTGGGAGTCGTATATGGGTCTGAAAAATCAGTATCCCCACCTTGCAGGAAAGCTGCTTTAACGGTTGGGAATGACTGTTTGAGAAGTAAGAAAGGCTGAGTCTTGGAGGATTCGGGAAGGAACAAGACGAAAGGGATGAAGAATCTAGACAAAGTTTTTTGCTCAAAAAGGATAGCAGCAACACTAGTGTTACCTATGTAGTAGAAATTACTATTAAGTCCATTATCATTAGTTTACTACTTTATCAGCATTTATATTTGTAATGTCTGTTATATCCTTTTAATAGTTGTCGTCATCCCATTGGTTGGGACCGCTTTCTGTTATGGCCTCTACTGCATATAGGAAAATACATGGAATATTCAATTTCTTATGCAAAAAGTAATATTCAGTGGTTTTCCATCTACTCTCTCATCTTCTTCTTCTCTTCTGAATCTGGAGGTCCTCACCCTCTAAGTGAGAAACCTCTTTTAATTCCTTATCTGTGTGTATGAAGTGTTACAGTTTTCAAAGGGGTTTTCTGCACCATTCAACCCTCATCATGTCACCTAAATTCAAACCTAAAATAAAGCCAAGAACAGTTCCAAAAGTAGGGGTGTAATTGGTCCGGTTTGGTCCGATTTTGGATAAATTTTGGGACAAAACTAGTATATACTGATTTTGCATTTTTAAAAATCGATACTGCACCTGTTACCCTCCTAAATCAGTACTTCTGGTTCTACCAGTTCCAGTCCAGTTTTCCAATTTTTAATATATGTTAAATCTCTAATCTCTTATACTTATATATAAATATATATTCATATATATAAATATTAGTAATTGTGACACCCCCAATCCTTGCTTGGGATAGAACAGAGACTTAGAGCGTCGGGACATGTAATACAAGGTTACATACTCCCGTTCATGACAATTAATATGGAATGCATCCTAGTATGCAACTAGCAATATGCAATAATCGCAGCGGAAATAAAAGGTTAAAATGTAAGATATGCTAGAATAACTAAAAAACATCCCAACTTCATTAGAAAATTATTGTGTTTAAAATACCGATGTAGCATAGACTTATATACAAAGTCATATTATTCTCTTCATGTGATCTATAGCATGAAATACTCGGGCTATAAATTATCAGTATTAAATCTAGTTTCTTCACAAAATCTGACTCCTCCTCAAACATGTGAATCCAGTGCTTCATCAATCTTGTCCTGGTCGATTCCTGACACAAAAAATGGTGAGATTTACTCAAAATCTCAATAAATTAAACAACTAACTGGCACATAAATAAATCAATCATGAAAAGTGATAAATATGCAATGCATGAGATGTAAAAAATTAGTATGCATGTCTCGCATCCAGATTCCTTAACATCTTTTAAAACAAATATGGAGACACGGGTTTTTACTCAATAAATAATTTCGTCATCATTTTTGAGAAAACATAACTTTTTCATAAAAATTTCATCATAAACTTTCATCATCATAGACTTAAATCATTATCTTAATTAATAACAGAACGTGTGGTAACGTCACAGTTCCCCATATGTACTGTGAGTACCTGTCGGTGACCATAGTACAACTCATATTGAAACTATGTTGTCTATAGACTCGTTCTCAATGCATTGATAAATAGAATATATCATCATAAAATTTATAACGTGTACACATACTAGCGTTAGGTGTCATAACATGTTGACTTCGCTTCGGTGTTCTTTAAAAAAACTCATTCGAAACTTGTTGACTGTTCTTCGTCAATCTAGGGGTTACCACTCCATTATTAAACACTCTAAAGTGGATAGAGGAGTTCCACCAGGATAATTCTCCATCCTAGCCTTTGGGGTCGTGACAAAATAATTTTCATACTATGTTTTGAAAAATATTTCTCATGACATGTGCGTATGTAGTAAATTTCATGTAAAAATGACATTTATAAATGTAATATGCAAAAATGATAAAAATGTCACATGTCATGCATGTATGCACTCAATATATCATATAACTTGATAATTTATGCTAAAAATTATAATTGAAATATGAAATGAGCATTTATCAATAATTCATAAATAATCTATCAAGATGTAAGTTAGAGGTCAATTTACAAATTTCTGGAAAAATTTGAAATTAGCGTCGTAGTTACGTAAATCATGTGTATACTAAGTTAGGGTTAATACTCTTATGGATAGGTTCAAAATCAAAGATTTCAAAAATTAGATATTTACAAGAATATCCCTAGGTTTTCAAAAATTACCTTTTAAGCCCTATATTTTCACTAATTGCAAATAAATTCTAAATTTAACCAAATTTCATGGACTACATATGTTTGATATTCTAAAACCATCTATGCCCTTGAATTTTCAAAATAGAAGTGGAACTTGTCCATTTAGTCCCAACCTGTGGCATGCATCCTAGTTGATGCCTATGTATATTTTCAACTATTGATCCTTATGAATGCATGGATATGAGATTTTCTTTAACCATTAATGATCACTAAAATATTTAGGGACATTATTAAACCTAATACTTGAGTAATCAAGTTCATCCCAACACTTAATCAAAACTAAGAAATCTTTAATCACCAATAGGCTTAAAATCAATCCATGCTTGAAGATCAAAACAAGATAGATTTAAAACTTGTCATGGCGTGCTTCTAACCACAAAATTAACCTTCCATAATCATGTTAGGATAATGATAGATCATATAAAATCATGCTTAGGACATGCCATAACTAAATTTTCAGTTAAAAACATTCAATCATTCAAACCTTCCTTTAATTGACCCGGTTTTGCATTAAGCATCATAACCTTTTCAAAACTCAACCAAATTTCAAACCAATACTTGGAAACAATGCGTAAAATTCTAGTTAAAATCAAAAGGAAGAAAACTTACAAATTTCGTAGCCTTCCAAGCACTCTAGATTGCCTTACACAAGAACACTCAAGAACTCACCAAAATTCACTTACTTTGCACTCTTTTGATCTCTAAGAGGGGGAAATGCTCTCAAGGCTCAAGAGGATACTTGGAACTGTGGTGTGAGTGAAATGAGAAGGTGATGGAAGTATTTATAGGAGTCCAAGGGGTGAGGGGCGTTGGCTTGGGTGCTTGGTGATTGGGTGAAGTGGGAGGTGCTCAAATCTGAAAAATTTCCAAATTTGTTTGCATGAGCTCAGGTCAACTTGTGCAGGGGCAATAGCGGCCTAAAACTACCATAATTTCCTCTCCACAGTTGCTACATTGATCCTAGAAGGCAAGTCTGGTCATGGGGCATCATTTGGGTGGCAGAAAAACCATCAAACAACCCTTGAAAACAGGTGGATGGAGGTGGTTTTGTGGTGACAGAAAATCAGTTTGGTTTTGGATGATTTTGGGCAGCAAAAATGAGTCAAAATCCTCCATGATTGTCATGGGACTTCTTGGTGATTGGGTGGAGAAGGAGGTGGCATGGAGTGTTGGTGCAAACCATGGCAGGAGGTTGGTTCAAACTTGACTTAATCGGTTACAACACAAACTAAACCAAGGTGAACCCAGTTTGGTTCAAGGAATTGGTTTGTGCAAGTAATTTCGTCCAAAACTCAAATTGACTTTGGGAGGGTCTCATGAGGTGTTTAAGGACCATATTACCCTTGAGAAAAGACCACAAAAATGTTGGGCCCAAGGGCAATGCACAAAACCGATTGAAGCATGGTTTGGGCATGTTATGAAATTTTTCATAATGACATGTGGGATGATTTAGCTAGATCATTAATAGGGTCTTAATCAAGAGTTAAGGGAGTATTAATTTTAAAAAATTTGAATTCAAAAGTTAAAGAAAAAATTAAGCACAATTAAGCTCCAAAGCATGACTTAATATGCATTAACCTCAAGTATGATGGTTAATGGCCTTAACCAATTTTCAAAACTTAATTTGGATACTTTGAGTGTGATTTGGGTTTAAAAAAACCAATGGTATGGTGTATTAGGTGTTTGGTCTTAAATGGTGAAATGAGCTCAAACAAGGTTTTGGGTCATGTGGGCTTAAAAGGGCCAAATGTATGGCCTTATGGTTTAAGGACTCTTGAGTTTTGAATGAGAGGGCCTCATTTTACAGATTTGTAAGATTAAAAAAAAATCTCAAGATCCACTAAATTGGGTTTGAAAAGAATTGACTTGGCCTAATTGGGCCATGGGTCCATTTTATACCAAATTTGGCCCAAAGACCTTATGCCTTCCTTATAGTTGGGCTATAACTAGTTTTAAATTCCTTAAGACTTGATTCAAAGTTTTCTTGGGTTTGGACCATGAATGCTCTAAAGTCGTAAAAAGCCTCACCAAAATTACTATTAGGCCTGCCTCTCTAATCCTTAGTTCATTAACACTAAGTACCATGATTAACGCTAATCTCACTATCAATGTTAATGTAAGTAATTAACCCATAATTAAGAGCCTAATACCTCCACTCTTACTAAGTTAGGCCCAATAGCCTTATGTTCTTTTCATTGAGCTTATTTTCTAAAATTTTTCAAGAAAGGTTTAAAACTTTCTATCTCCCAAGTTGAGCCTATGGTTTTTTTAACATTTTAACCTTTACCCATTGCATCCTTAGTGCATTAGAGATCTAAAGTTTTATATCCATCAAGTTAGGCCTAGTATCCATTAAGTTGGGCCTAATGCCTTAGTCTCGCTCTAAGCCTTTATACCCAAAAAGCTTGGGTCCTTAATAAACCAATCTCTTGGGCCTTCCTAAGTCCATCAAGAATTTTATCCAAATTTCTTAACCCATTGTTGTGGCAATCATCCAATGTGCCATGTGTCATTCTCTTGTGGCCTCTAGGCTTCTTATCCTCAAAATTAATAAATCATTAAAAATTCTCCAATCAACTTTCAAAAATTTCATTTTCCTCAAAAATCAATATTATACTAGAATCTCCTAATAATTCTTCTAAACTAGTATACCTCCTTTTTGCCAAATCAAATATCCAAAATGTGCTTATTCTCAAATAACTCAACTCCTAATTAACTAGAATTAAGCCTACTAAGGTAAAGGCCTAAGGGCCTTCTTTTGGCGGGGTGTTACAGTAATACACTAATACTATTAGTATATATAGAAATACTATTTGTATAGTACTATTACTATATGTTAGTGATAATATAGTAATTAATATACTAATTTATATTAGTATTACTAATATATTTATCAAAAAGATGTGTTGAGAATTTATTAAGCCTTAAAATGGAGGAACCAGTCTTGGACCGAACCGGTCCAAAACCGGACCGAACCAACTGATCTAGGACAATTCGGTTCAGTTTTGTGGTTTATTTTTCCAGCCATGTCCAAGAGTCAAGCCAAAAACTCAATTATTCACCTAGAATTTGAGAAATTGACCAACCCATGTTTTTGGGGCATTATAAGCCACAATTTGGTGAGTACCTCTACCCTTTCTTTTGTTGGGTGACTTGTTTACATGTTAGGCCCAAAATCATGGTATGAGAAAGAGGATTTGAATGAGCTATATGAAGTTGAACTTGGGGTTTGCACATACAGGTCAGATTTGGAGTCTTGCATGTATAAATTGTTTTGATATGAAATTTTAGCTGTGACATATCTTAATATGTTATCCTAAGTTTAGCTAACATCTTGCATAATTGATTGTAAGGTTTAAATTTGAGGAGGAAAACAGCATGTCATGATAGTTTTATAAGTCAATATTTTGTGTTGATCATCTAAGCACATTCGATTTCCACTTGCATGAAGGTGATCTTGTGATATCATGATTTATTTTTTCAAAGTTTGTGTTATAAATCTTTAGAAACATATTATCATCATGTTAAGAGTTGCAATGCATAATTTATTTTAAGCTTCAAGAGTTCTCATGTCAAAAAGAAGCTAAAAGCATCATGCTTATACCGAGTTTGAAGGTTTCATGACATTTTGATGCAAATTAATGCATGAATGATAATAAGAACTCATGTGACCTAAATCTAAGTCGTTAGCATGACCATTAAGACCAGATTCATTGGTTATTACTTAATAACATTTGGTCATACATGTATCCATAGAAGCTATAGGCTTGAAATCTCTAAATGGTCACAAAGCGTACCACGAGTTGGATGGAATTGGCATAGTAATTGTTTGATTCTTGAAATTCTAAGTTCATATATAGAATCAAAACATTAAAAATATGAATATTGTGAAATTTGATAAAATTGGGAGCCAAAATATAAATAGTGAAAGTTTAGGACCTTAGTGGCAATTTTGGAAAAATATAGGGGCAGTTTTGTAAATATTATTTTGAACCTTTTTTATTATCAACATCTTAGTTTTACAATTCCTAACTTAGAATAACTCTTATTATAGCTGCACCAAATTCCTAAATACTCGAGAGGTTTGTAAGTTAGTTTCCAACTTACTTTTAAATAATTTATTTATAATTCTTGTATATACACCACATTCATAATAAAAATGTCATTTTGAGCATATAAAATCATATAATACATCATTGAGCATTTGGTTACTTACTTATATAACATGTGAGGTTTTCACCATTTTAGCATGTTGCATAAAAATGTCATTTTTTATATGAAGCATACTACTTAAGCACATGTCATGAAATATATTTTGAGCATGATATGAAAATAAATTTTTTCACGATTGCAAATGTTAATATGAAGAATTATTCTAGTGGAACTCTTCTGTTCACTTTAGAGTGAGTAAAAATGGAGTGGTAACCTCTGGGTTGACAAAGAACTGTCAACGAGTTTTGAATGTATTCCTTTTAAAGGATATTGGAGCAATGTCGTATATGACACTTAATGCTGATAGATGCATATGTTATAATGATGAAATCTTATGATATCAATGCATTAAGTTATGAGTCTGCAGATAACGTAGTTTCAATGTGAGTTGGACTACGATCACTAGCAGGTACTCGTAGTGCAAAGGGGGAGCTATGATGATATCATATGTTATGTTCTGATAATGATGGTTCTAATAAATGAGAAATGTTATGTTTTTTAAAGGATGGAGTACCAAATGTTCTCTATAAGAAAATGTGCATTAAAATTTTTCTGAAAGATGTTGAGGAAATCTAGATGGGAGAAAAATACAATGTTGTCTTGCATGCATATCATGTTTATTATTAATCATGCATAGTTTGTCTTTGCGCAAGTTGGTTGTTTAACTTACTAAAATTTCAAGGAATCTCACGATGGTAATTTCACTACTATTCCCCCTGGAGTAATAGAAGTTGTGTCAGGACTGGCCTATGACGAACAAGTTGGTAATGAACTCCAATCTTTGGCTTTAGATGGTCGACAATAAGCCCAACCTTAAGTGGAAGCTGGATTTGATATTGATGATTTGACTTGCTTTATTTATGAAACTTTGATGCAAAGTGTCAGTAATAAGGAGAACACATCTCTCACTTTATGTTTGAACTTATACCTTACTATGTGGATCTCTTTAAGTAAGACAATATCTATCTATGATTAACTTAATCTATTGGGATATTTAGTTCATTTTGATATGAAATTTTTGTAAGTCGCCCTTATTCAGCTGCGATTATTGCATTCTAGAATGCATTGCATATTAATTGTCATGAACAAGGGTATGTAAAGATGTGTTGCATGTCCCGATGCTCAAAGTCTTTATTCCATCCCAAGCGGAGGTTGGGGGCATCACAACTATCCACTCTGAATTAACTTTGACGGAGTCGGATAGTCCAACTACCCGTTCTGAATCCAACTACCCATAGATAGTCACCCCAGATGAAAGAAAAGAAACAAAGAGTCTTTCCATGTAGGGTTGTTAGATCCTCACGTTTATAGTGGTTTCCTTCATTATTTAGAGTAACTGAGTCCTACTTATCTCATGTCATTTTTACATTTTTATATACGAGTCAACCTCTCTTGAAATTTTATCCGGTTATTGTATCATTCTTACATTTAAATGAAATTTTATTTTATTTATATAAAAAATTTAACTGATGATGTGCAAAAATTTCTACCCTAAACAAAACTGAAATAGCCAACTAGTGTTATTGAAGAAACTAAATTGCACAAGACGAAGAGATGAGGTGGGTCTAGGAAAGAAAGTGAGACTCCAGACTCCACTTGTCTTTTATTTAAAGGTTCAAAACTCATTTTCAATTTACACAAGTTCCTCCGCTCCCATTTCTCCTCACGATGCCTTCCGTGCCACCTTCAAACAAGCACCATGGAATCAACTATGAAATGGCTATGAGTAAATCATCATCCAAGAAACAAAATTAAATGTACAAAGTGAAAAGATTGTAAACTGGATATAATGTATGTGAATTCTAGACAGAGCAATAATGTCAACACTAACAATGTTTTTTTGGTATTACTTGAAAATCAAAGGAACAGGGCGACTTATTTGCTCTCCTTTCATTCTTGTATACCACTTTGGCTCTGCAACTTTTATAAAACTACACCATCCCTTCCTAAGGATGATGGAAATCAAATTGAACTCGCAAACTGTTGAAAACCTTTAGTTCAAAAGATTGTAAATTGGAGTCATATTGAGTTCTATTTTCCTTTTTGTACCAATCCATATTAACCAATTGTACCCATTCTTGAATACAACATACATGATTTGAACTGTTACTAGTTATCTTAGCATCACGAATCTCACTGTCCCACTAGCATGAAGATTCTTTAAAAAACATTATGAGATATAATATAATTCTGCTTATCTCCTCCAAATAGTGTTGTGACCCTTCAATATCTATTACCCAATCTTCTTCTCCCATCGATCTGCCATCATCATTATCTTTTAAAAACTCATGAACATAACTCAACCACTCTGGAATCTGATTTTCTGGAAACAAAGTAGCATCATATTTATAGACTCCCTGTTAAATGTTAAATATCATCATCAATTTAATTTAAGCAATACATGCATACTATTAAAAATGAGATCACACATACATACCTTTCACAATGATGGATTTTGCACTTTATCATTCCATATATTCTCATGCATTTTGTTGGAGTCAGACAATTTGACGAGTACATCTGCCTTATCTCTTTTGGGTGACTTGTTTACATGTTAGGTCTTAAATTATGGCATGAGAAAGAGGATTTGAATGAGCTATATGAAGTGGAACTTGGGATTTGCACATACGGGTTAGATTTGGAGTCTTGCATGAATAAATTGTTTTGGTATGAAATTGTAGTTAGGACATGTCTTGATATGTTATCCTAAGCTTAGCTAACATCTTGAATAATTGATTGTAAGGTTTAAATTTGAGGAGGAAAACAACATATCATGATAGGTTTATAAGTCAATATCTTGTATTGATCATCTAAATACATTCGGTTTCCACTTGTGTGAAGGTGATCTAATCATGATTTATTTTTTCAAAGTTTTTGTTATAAATATTTAGAAACCTATTATCATTATGTTAAGAGTTGCAATGCATAATTTATTTTAGGTTTCAAGAGTTCTCATGTCAAGAAGAAGCTAGAAGCACCATGCTTATACTCGATTTAAAGGTTTCATGACATTTTGATGCAAATTAATGCATGAATGATAATAAGAACTCAAGTGACCTAAATCTAAGTTGTTAGCATGACTGTTAAGACCATATTTATTGGTTACTACTTAATAACATATGGTCACACAAGCATCCATAGAAGCTATAGGCTTGTAATCCCTAAAGGGTCACAAAGCATGCCACAGTTTGGATGGAATTGGCATATTAAATGTTTGATTCTTGAAATTCTAAGGTCTTATATAGATTTAAAACATGAAAAATATGAAGTTTGTGAAATTTGATGAAATTTGGAACCAAACTACAAATTGTGAAAGTTTAGGGCCTAAGTGGCAATTTCAGAAAAATCTAGGGGCAGTTTTATAAATATTATTTTGAACCCTTTTGATTATAAACATCTTACTTAATTTTACAATTTCTAACTTAGAATAACTCTTATTATAGCCACACCAAATTCCTAGATACCTATTCTTGTATTTATTTATGATTCTTGTATAAACGCTACATTCATATTATAAATGTCATTTTAGCATATAATATTATATGATACATCACTGAGCATTTGATTACTCGCTTACATGACATATGAGGTTTTTGCCCTTCTAGCATGTTGCATAAAAATGTCATTTTTTTACATGAAGTATACTACAAAAGCACATGTCATGAAATACATTTTGAGCATGACATGAAAATAAATTTTGTAACAATTCCAAATACTAAGATAAGGAATTACTCTAGTAGAACTCTTATGTCCACTTTGAAATGAGTAAAAATAGAGTGGTAAGTCCTGAGTTAACAAAGAACTGTCAACGGGTTTTGAATATATTTTTTTAAAAGGATACTAGAGCGAAGTCGTATATGATACTTAATGCTGGTGGGTGTATATGTTATGATGATGAAATATTGTGATATCAATGCATTGAGGTATGAGTTTGCTGACAACGTAGTTTCAATGTGAGTTGTACTATGGTCACCGGCAGGTACTCACAATGCAAATGAGGTGTGATGATACCATATGTTATGTTCTGATAATAATGGCTCTAATAAATGAGAAATGTTATGTTTTTTAAAAGATGGAGTATCAAATGTTCTCTGTAAGAAAATGTGCATTAAAATTTTTTTGAAAGATGTTGAGGAATCTGGATGTGAGAAAAATACAATGTTTTCTTGCATGCATATCATATTTATTATTAATCATGCATATCTTATCTCTGTGTAAATTGATTGTTTAACTTATTGAGATTTCAAGGAATCTGATTGTGGTAATTTCACTACCATTCTCTCTTGAATGGTAAAAGTTGTATCAGGATTGGCTTATGACAAACGAGATGGTAATGAATTTCAACCTTTGGCTTCAGATGGTTGAGAATGAGACCGACTTTAACCGGAAGTTGGATTTGAAATGATTTGACTTGCTTTATTTATGAAACTTTGATGCTATATTTCTAATAAGGAGAACACATCTCCTACTTTATGTTTGAATTTATTTCTTATTATTTTGACCTCTTTAAGTAAGGCAATATCTATTTATGGTTAACTTAATCTATTGGGATGTTTAGTTTATGCTGGCATGAAATTTTTATAAGTTACCTTATTTCGTTGCGATTATTACATACTAAGATGCATTGCATATTAATTATTATAAATGTAGGTATGTAATCGTGTGTTGTATTTCTCGATGCTCCAAATCTATGTTCTATCCCAATCGGAGGTTGATGGCATCACAACTACCCACTCCAAATCAGACTTTGACAGAGTTGGATAGTTCGACTACCCGCTCTGAATCCAACTACCCACAGATAGTCACCTAAGATGGAAGAAAAGCAGCAGAGAGTCCTTCCTTGTAAAGATGTTAGACCCTCATGTATATAGTGGTTTCCTTCATTATTTAGACTAGCTGAGTCCAACTTACTTCATGTCATTTTTACATTTTTATGTGCAAGTTAACCTCTTTTGCTATTTTATCCAATTACTTTATCATACTTAGAGAATTGACATTGGTTTAGTTAAATATATTTTCATCTTTAAATTTAACTAATATCATCCACATTTAGTCTACATTAAATTAGTCAAATTGATTTCATCTAAAATATGAATTACAATAATTCTATCATTTTTTTCAAATATAAAATATACTATAACAAGTCTAAATATATATTTTTTATTATATTTTGACACCCTTCTCTCTACTCTTCTTCTTTCCCCTTTATTAAATGGATACTTTTCCTCTTGCATGCTTGTTGCTGTTGACACGCGGGACGCCATCAGATTAATGTTCCAGGTAAAATTATTGGTTCAACGTAACGTTCAATGTGATATAGAGAGAGTTATTTATTTACATATGTGCACAAATATATATATATATATATATATATATATATATACACACATATATGAGATTATTATATTATAAATTGTGAAAATAAAAATAAATATGTTTATTAGAAGTTATTAAAAATTATAAAAATAAAATAAAAAGTAATTAAAAAATAAAAATTAATTAAAGAAATATAAATAATAAAATTTTATTATTATAATAGAGAATGTGATGGTAGATTTTAAGTGTTAAGTGAATAGTTAAAAATTAAAAAGTTACAAATTCTTTAAATTTTAAAGATTAAAGTGACTAATATTAATGCTCTAAATATTTAAATAAAATTATTTTATTTATATAAAAAAATTAACTGATGATGGGCAAAATTTTCTACCCTCAGCAAAACTGAAACAGCCAACTAGTGTTACTGAAGAAACTAAACTGCACAAGACGAAGAGATGAGGCGGGCGCAGGAGTTATAAAAAGAAAGTGGGACTCCAGACTCCACTTGTCTTTTATTTTCAGCTTCAAAACTTCTTTTCAATTTACACAAGTTCCTTCGCTCCCATTTCTCCCCACGATGCCTTCCATTCGGCCTTTTTGTTGACCCACACCGTCGGCGACAGTGTAACCCTACTCAAGCCGCCGCTGACTGAATCTGTCTGTTACATATGGGCGAGCAAACCCAAACCCAAACCCAAGATCAGACCCAAGCCCTCACACAGCCGCCCCACCATGACTCGTCCGCCGCCAGCGATATACCCGGAGCCACGCCATCGGCGACGGAACTGAGCAATGCTCCTCCACAGACCTCCTCTCCCCCGTCCAAAATTCCCTTCCGGCCTCGGAAGATCAGGAAGCTCTCGCCCGAAAACGAGTCCGACTCGAAATCCTCCCAACTCGTGGTCGCCGCTGCCGAAACCCCCAAGCCCTTGGCGACTAAATCCGCGAAATCGAAATCCGGCCAGCAGCAGCGCTCCACTGCCCTAACCTTACCAAGAATCGTCGCTAGATCGCTCTCGTGCGAGGGCGAGGTCGAAATCGCGCTCCGACACCTAAGAAGTGCAGATCCGCTCCTCGGCCCCTTGATCGACCTTCACCAACCCCCCACCTTCGATACTTTTCAAGCCCCATTCCTTGCCCTGACCCGCAGCATTCTCTACCAGCAACTCGCTTACAAGGCCGGTACCTCCATCTACACACGCTTCATTGCTCTCTGCGGCGGAGAGGCTGGGGTTCTTCCCGAGCCCGTGCTTGCCCTAACCCCTCAGCAGCTCCGCCAAATTGGGGTTTCGGGCCGTAAAGCTAGTTACCTCCACGACCTCGCGAGGAAGTACCAGAATGGGATTCTATCCGACGCCGCGATTGTAAATATGGACGACAAATCGCTCTTCACAATGCTCACGATGGTCAATGGGATTGGGTCCTGGTCTGTGCACATGTTCATGATTTTCTCGCTGCATAGACCGGATGTGCTCCCGATAAACGACCTCAATGTTCGTAAGGGTGTTCAGCTTCTTTACAATCTTGAGGATTTGCCTCGGCCGTCGCAGATGGACCAGTTGTGCGATAAGTGGAGACCTTACAGGTCGGTAGCGTCATGGTATATGTGGAGGCTTGCTGAAGCCAAGGGGGCTCCTTCGACTGCCGCAGCAGTGGCGGCCGGTGCAAGTCTGCAGCAGCAGCAGCAGCAGCAACAGCAGGAGCAGTCGCAGCATCAGCACCAGCACACTCAGCAACCGCAGCTTCTGGATCCAATTAATAGCATTCTTAACCTTGGGTATGATTTCGTGTACTACAATTCTGAATTTCTTACTCAATCGTAGAAGGTGGAGTTGTGTAATTTGTGAGTTCTGTGTTTCTAGATTATGCAAATTGGGTTCATAGAGCTAATTGTCGGGGCATTTTAATTTGATATCGTTATGGGGTCAAGTATGGTGTTCTTTCGTTTTATGTTGATAGGTTAGACAAAACAGTTGTTTGGTAGATCATGCCTAGGAAGAAATGTGCTTTTGAAGGAGCCAATTGATTCTTAGATTTGTATACTGCTGAAAAATTGCATTTCAGATGTTCTCCATTGTGCTTGTTGCACATTTGGAAGCAGGCTTCTGTTTGTTAGAAATGCTGTTGTTTTATCCAAATCGATGTTTCCATTGTTTGCAAATCAGGTGTCCTATTCTCAATGGCAGCGTGCATTTACCATGTCATTTTATTTCTTGGGATGTGCTCACAGTATTTATTAATATATTATCTTATTATTTTGGTTATTGGACAATCTCACACATTTTGCAGCATTTCTTCCTCCTCGTCAGCGTCTTGTAATTTCTTTTTTATGATGCCATTAAGTGGTCATACATGTCAAATGTTATGTGATATGTAATGGTTGCCTTTGTTTCTAATCTGGAAAATATGAAGGTGCATGAATCGTGCTACCTATCATAAAATGAAATATAAAAGATTAATGAGAGGAAGTAAAATGACACAAATGTAACATCCTCATCCTATTAAAGATAGAATGCTACATATATTAATATCATAGCACCAAGGTTTAAAATTTTAAAAACTGAATACTTAAGCAATCTTCTGTTGTGGACCTTTTAGAGATGTATGGTGATCTCCCTTAGTGGAATGCAAGTTTAATTAAAGCAATTCATGACTGGAAGGTTGATTTCTTTAATACATTCTTTAATATGTTGTAATCCACTAGTTTGAGAATAAGGGTGAAGACAAGCTCTTTTGGGGACCCTTCCAAGAAAGGGATGTTCAATTTTCGTTCTTCCTATGATGTCTTTATTCCTCAATTATAACATCGCCTTTCCTTGGAAGAGAATATGGTGGACTAAGGTGCCTCCAAGAGTTATGGCCATGGATGGTTTTATATGGTTTTTCTTTTTGAAATTTTTTGTAAAAGCTTCAAGTGGTCATGCATGTCGAATGTGATGTGATATGTAATGGTACCTTTGTTTCTTTTTTTTTTTTGATAAGTAAGAATTATTTTACTAATCCACATAATTAGGCAAGGCCCAGGTACATAGGAAGTATACAAGAGATGAACCTAAGTACAAGCTAAGCACTGTTAAAAACAGCATAAAAGTCATTAAAACTAGTCCCATTCAATACAATAGCCCAAGCGCAAAGAAACAATGTATGAAAGAAAAAGTCCCTGAACTCTCCCATTGAATGTTCCCTATTATCAAAACAGTGACCATTCCTCTCGTTCCAAGTCCACCACATTAAGAATAGAGGCACCATCTTCCAAACAGCCACGATTTGGTTGCCCTGAATACCTCTCCAACATGACAATAAATCTACCACCCTCGTAAGCATTCCCCATGCAATACCAAGCCTAGTAAATGGTGCCTCTGTTTCTAGTCTGGAAAATATGAAGGTGCATGAATCGTGCCACCTATCATAAATCTACTACCCTTGTAAGCATTCCCCATGCGATACCAAGCCTAGTAAATGGTGCCTTTGTTTCTAGTCTGGAAAATATGAAGGTGCATGAATCGTGCCACCTATCATAAATCTACTACCCTTGTAAGCATTCCCCATGCGATACCAAGCCTAGTAAATGGTGCCTTTGTTTCTAGTCTGGAAAATATGAAGGTGCATGAATCGTGCTACCTATCATAAAACGAAATATAAAAGATAAATGAAACCGTATACTTAAGCAATCTTCTGTTGTGGACCTTTTGGAGATGTATAGTGATCTCCCTCAGTGGAATGTAAGTTTAATTAGAGCAATTCATGATTACCTATAAAAAAAAAAAAAAATTAGAGCAATTCATGACTGGAAGGTTGATGTCTTTAATATATTCTTTAAGTTGTAATCCACTTGTTTGAGAATAGGGGTGAAGACAAGCTCTTTTGGGGACCCTTCCAAGAAAGGGATGTTCAATTTTCGTTCTTTCTATAATGTCTTTTTTCCTCAATGATAACATTGCCTTTCCTTGGAAGAGAATCTGGTGGACTAAGGTGGCCTCCAAGAGTTGTGGCCATGGTTTCATATGTTTTTTTTTTTTTTGAAATTTTTCTAATTTTTTGTAAAACCTTTTCAACTCCAGCCCAAACACCTTTTGAATCCCTAAACAAATTTCTATTTCTGAAAAAAAAAAAAAATTTTGTCCAATGATTTGCTTAGGTTTCCATGAAAAAAACCCCAAAAACCAAAACAACTTTCAAATCGACCTATCCACTTTAACAAACCCCAATATAAAACACATCTCAACAAATTTTATACAAACAATTTCTCATTTTTTTTCTATCCGTTTCCACAAAATCCATTTAAGAACACATCTCAATTCTTTTTTTCAAAACCTTTAAAAAAACATATTAACCAGACATGGCCATTTCTTTTGCTTGGACAGTCTTCGTAGGAAAGATTTTTACCATGGATAATCTGAGGAAAAGACACATTGTTGTGATTAAGTGGTGTTGCATGTGTAAGAGGATTGAAGAGTTCGTGGATCACTTTTTACTCCGTTGCAAGATGGCTACTGCTCTGTCTAGACTTTCTTTTTCAATACTCTCCTCTTTTGGACAGCTTCTACACGCTTTTAATGGGCTTATTTTACAGATTTTCGTCTGTAGTTTTCTATTTCCAGATAGGCTTCTCTCTTGAATACCTCATGTGTACTTGGATTACGCCTTTCGCACAATTTTTTTTTTTATTATTAAAGGAAAAAAGAACAATGTGCTATCCTTTTTGTTCAAATTGTGAACTCTGCTTACAGTTGTTTTACAACATCTCAAGTGAGGAGTGGACCATTGAATGAGGAAAATCACATTTAATGGGAGAATATGAATAGTTGCCACCCACTTATGAAAACCTCACATGAAAGTCGAAGATTCAGTATTGGGCTAGAACATATAAGCCGGTGGAATATAGGCTAAGAAGTAATGGAAGAGTTTAGATTAGGTAACTACCGGCAATTTAAAAGTTCATTTGGGTTGGGCTAGAACCAATAACTAAGTGGACTTTAAGGTACTCTGAGGTACTCTCAATCGCTCTCACTACTATTCTCTACTTTATTATTACTTTTCACTTACTTTTACAACTATTCATTACTTTTTATATACTTTTTACTACTATTCAATATTCTATTATTACTTTTCACCTATTTTTTACTACTGTTCACAAACATTCTCAAACACTTTCAGTATCCAAACCCAGCCAAGCTAACCTCAGTTTCTCATTTGATTGCTCAATGGAATTTCCATTAAGTTAGATTCTTCCTATGCTGCTACTTTTCTGGTTTCATCTTGTTTTCTTTGTGCAATTCTGAATTACTTTAACTACATCTTTATGCTCTTATTCTTTCCTTTGAAATTAGATGCTTTAAGGATCTCTTATCTCTCTCCTTTAATTTTTTCTCAGGCATTTTCATTCCTTAGGATTAGTCATTGGCTGTCTTCACTCCATGTCTAGTCTTCATTTTTTTTGTTCATTCAGCTTTATGTTGTTGTACGTTTTTTGAGCATTATTTGCTTAGGCAATCATTCTATTCTGCTTGTACCCTTATAGGTTTCTATATTTGTGCAAGAATCGGTTGCTGCACATATCATGATTTTTTTTTTTTAATTTTTATAAGTAAGATGTAAATTTTATTGATATGAATGAAGTAGGCGAAGCCCGTGTACACATGCACATATCATGATTTTAGTGTTTGAAGAGGCCAATGTCAGTTTTATATCAATAGATTTCTTTTTATACCATCTGGTGTTGGTGATCTTTTTTTCGTTAATTAGTAATAAACCTTTATGTAAAAGTGCAAAAGTGGAAGATCCAGATTGTAACAGATTGTAACATTTTTTCCCCAACAAATGTTACAATCTGAAACCTGCTCTGAGTTTTGTTTTGTAACTAGATAAGTGGAGTTCAATTCCAGTAGCTAGACTCCCTGCTTACATTGATGTTGTGAGTTGAATTGAAGGACCAGGAATCTTTTATTATTCACCTGGAAGACTATATAATGTGCATTTTTTCATGCGATTTAGTAACATAATTGTGTCCTGTAAACATCTAGGGCCAGCAATGGATTTTATTTTGTAGCCTTTTCTTATCATACCTTTGGTAGGGTTGAGTTCCCATCCAATTAGTTTACACTGAACTTGTATACTAGTTAAGGATCCAAACAGTGCTTGAAACGTTCAACTTCTCTGATAGTTTGCACATATTTATGTTGCTTATTATCTTTTTCGTGCTATGTGATATAGGGCCTGTGCTTGGGGACAATGATTTACATTGGAAATGAGAAGTTGGTCTGCTGTTCATATCTGTCCATCAATAAGGGCAGTACTTCAAAGCAATGCAAGAATGGTACTATAAAAGGGATATTTTAGTGATGAGAGCTGAGACACTCAAAACTTTGGAGATCAGTGTGTCATTGTATTCAGTAAATGTGCTTGGAGTTAAATAAAAGACCATCTATGCTAGAGTTCTGTTATCTTATTAAATGACCCTAATTTCAACAGATCTCTTGTAGAACATAATAGAATGCCGAAACCTTTGAAGGCAGTTTGGCACTAGATCTTGATGAATATGGTTGGGATTTCTAAACTGAACTATCTCATTTGCTGCATTACTTGTGAACTAGATTCTGAAGATTCCAGCTTAAGGTTGTTTGTACAGCAGTTTCCAAGTTTTTATGAGATGAAATTTATTAACAAGCTTTAGTGACAGAGACTATCTACTGTCAAAGTACAACGTCTATACAGCTGAATAGCAAAGTTACAACTCAACTTGGCCTCTCTCAGATGCTTATTTTCTGGCTTTTCTGATGTAGATCAGCTAGCTCCCTTCATGAGAGTCTCCGGCTAGCCCAGTAAACCATGGTATTTTGGTAAATATCCCATCATTATTTATTATTGTAAGTTGGGAGGAATGTTTTTCTCATTTCTATGTTATATTGACTACTCTTTTCGTCACTTAAAACATTGGTTACTTGAATTGGTGTACAGCACTCGAATGAAATCACTTGATGAGAGGTTTGCAATTCCATCCATAAGCCTTTACACCAGTCTCAAATTCAATGCCTGACTTGCATAAATCGTTTTTGGGTGTTTGGGGAAAGGTTTGTTTTTTGGGGCACTAAAGGGAAACTTTTTGTGGTTTGTGCACTTTCGAGATTAGTCTGAACTTTATTCTTGGACACCTGGTGTCAATAAGAAAAAAAGTTCTATTGAACAATATTTAAGGTTTCGTTTAGATAGTGAGATGAGATGAGATGATTTTAGATGAAAGTTGAAAGTTAAATAAAATATTGTTAAAATATTAATTTTTAATATTATTATTATTTTAGTATTTGAAAAAATTGAATAGTTTATATATTTTGTGTGAGAATTTGAAAAAGTTATAATGATGAGATAAAATGAGATGATTTCTGAATCTAAATGATCTCAGTTATTGTGAATTTTATTTTGGGTTTTCAAAAGAATTTGGATTGGAAAAGTCTTGGGATATATTGGGTTTGTAAAAGTGATGCAATCTATTGAAAGTCTGAATGCATCTTCTTCTTGTTCTTCCCACTTTCTCTCTCTTCTCTCTCTAGATGAATACGAAACCCTAGGGGTCAAGCTGAACAGACACTAACGTGCCCAAAGGTCAATGTGGAAATGAATGTTCTAAACCCATTCAGTTGGCGTGAGAGGCTATACGATTCACAGAGAAGACGAACGTGAATTAGGCTCAAATCGATGCCAAAATCAATAAATTTAGAGCTGGGAAAGTAGGACCCAAGACAGCTTTCGAAGTAGTTGGACTTGGGTTCATTGAAAGGCCGATGAATTGGTCAACAAAGTGGATCCCCTACTGGGGTCGAGAAGGCCTGAAACCCAATTGGGGACTTGGCCGGAAACTCGGT
This sequence comes from Cyclocarya paliurus, assembly GCA_029856935.1. Taxonomy (NCBI): domain Eukaryota; kingdom Viridiplantae; phylum Streptophyta; class Magnoliopsida; order Fagales; family Juglandaceae; genus Cyclocarya; species Cyclocarya paliurus. The sequence goes on along the minus strand of CM056959.1, from coordinate 13,380,745 downwards.
GGACTGGGTTGAATGGTCCAAAATAAAAGGAAAAAGTATTAGGCATTTCTACAGTACGATCACGAGGTATTCTCATTCTATTATGGGATGTTTTGTCATTTAATATTATCTATGCAAGTAATTTTAATTAAGGAAAGATTATTGTTCAAAGTTTGCACTTTTTCAAAACTGTTACGTTGTTTAAAAATTTTAGAACTAGTACCTATGGTTATGGTCAAGTTTGCTTTGTTAGGACTTTGTCCATCAAATCATAATCAATTAAAAAAGAATCGGGCTATTCTGCCGCCAGCCTACTCAGTCTGACCGCTAGGCCAAATTTAATATTTTTTAAAAATTTTTTAATTTACATTTTTTTTATCATTTTAAAATATTTTTAAAAAATATAAAAAAAATCAATACACAACTAGTCACTTCCTTAACTATTAAGTAAAAAAAAAAATTTAAATAAAATTTAAATACATGAGGTGTCAAAATGAGGGGCCAAAATGAGTGGACAAAGTAGTATTTTTCATTAGAAAATGATAGGTGTCATATCATGTACAGTCTGCATGATCATCATCTCAACTTCTTTGTTCTCATCTATGTTGATGACATCTCGATCACAAGGAACCATTAATATATTTATCACGTTATCATTTTTCTCCAACATTTCTTTATGAAAAATCAAGATAAAAATTCGAGGGATAAAGCATGTAGATCGAAAATGGTGAAAACAAATTGCTAGAGAACATCAGATAATGTTGGAAAATTGCTTGTATAAATAGATGAAAACACCATACATGACTAGATCGAAATCAACAATGAATTGAAATATTGGAAGTATTTGCGTGATCTTTTTTTTTTGTAAGGAGCATAAAGCTCAATTCATTCATTAGCTTAACAAGCCAGCAATACAAGGAGGAGGATCCTCACAATCCAGAATGGAATCGGCACTACAAAGTGCATTTCTAGCTATATTGTGAGCCACTATCTTAGCATTTCTTCTAACATGCCTAACAAACCACCTGGAAAATTGGTTTAGGAGGAGTTGAATATCCTTAATGACCAATGCAGAAGCAGATCCCTCTATAGACTTGGACAAAATAGCTCGAACCACCTGGTGTGAGTCCCCCTCGAGCTCAATGTGGTTTAACCCCAGGTGAATGCCAAGCTTAACTGCCTCTAGAGCTCCACAAGCCTCAGCTAGTAAGGGGTCAGGGAAGAGTGGTCTGTTCTTTCTCAAGGCAGCAAACATTCTACCTCGATGGTCCCTAACTATTGCCCCTATGCCTATCCTGCAGTTGACCTTATTCACTGTAGCATCCCAATTAATCTTAAAAAAATCAATAGGGGGAGTAGACCACTCTTCAACAGGCAATGTTACTGACCTCTGATTGTCCCTCGCTGACTTGAGAGCCTCGAGTCCTTGCAAGATCCCTAAGGCTTGTTTAGTAACCTGATTAGGGTGGGAGAATTCCTGCTTAAAAATGAAATTGTTTCTTCTTAGCCAAACGAGTCTAGATACCACAACAAATTCTTCTAGTGCTTCCATCTCAGCTGAATTGCACAATAGAAACCATAACTCCTTAAAAGACAAGGGAGGGAAAGATCTATTTTGAATGAATCTCGAGCACTGCCCCCACACATCCTGGGCTGCAGGGCAGCTCCAAGCCATATGGAAGGTTGATTCTTCCTTTCTTAAGCAGATTGGACAAAAAGGTTTCTCCATGATTCCTCTTAATGACAGATTCTTGAGTGTTGGTAGTCTATTTTTGCATGCCCTCCATAGGAAGTTTCTAATTGCAGGGGTGACATTAAGCTTCCATATCATCTTCCAACCGTCTGAGCACTCATTACTACAGGAGGACTGGCCTAGTGATTGATCAACCAATTTTTTGTGGAGGTGGTAAGCTCTTTTAACAGTAAACCGTCCATCAGCTGCACTCCTCCATATCAGTTTATCAGGCAAATTAGAATAGCTTAGGGGGATTTGCAGTATCAACTTGGCCTCCTCCTCTCTAAAGGAACCTTCAACCAGTTCCTGACTCCAAGTTCTTGTGTTAGGATCAATTAATGAATTGACTGTTGCTGTGGGGTCTAACTAGTGAGCCATACTGGTTACTCTTCCTAACTGGGTCTGGGGGAGCCACTTGTCCACCCCTATTCTAATTGAGCTACAGTTTCCAACTCTCCACATTGAGCCCTTATCCACTAAAAATTTGGCTGCCATGATACTTTTCCAATGTATGATGGTCGGTTACCAACATTTGCTTCCAAGAAGGAGGAATGTGGAAAGTACTTCAGTTTTATTACTTGGGAGGCTAAACACTGAGGGTGTTGAATGAGGTGCCAACCTTGCTTAGCCAACAAAGTAAGATTGAAACTCTCAATGTCTCTAAACCCCATTCCTCCCACTGACTTGGCTTTCCCCATTGTATGCCAAGAAATCCAGTGAACCTTCCTCTCGAGATCCTGCTGACCCCACCAGAAGTTATGCATGATCTTGTTCATTTGTCTAATAAGAGTACCAGGGAGCTTAAAAACACCCATGCAATAGGTAGGCAAAGCTTGGATCATAGCTTTCAATAGAATCTCTTTGCCGGCTTGTGAGAGGGACTTACACTTGAAGTTGTTAACTCTCTTCTTCATTCTGTTCAGTATTTCCTGAATGAGCCAACTTTTGATCTCCCAACCATAGCAGGGAGAGGTATTGTTCATGAGAGGAGCTTGATTTGATCCCTACAATTCATGTTCATGATTAAATCTTGGGCAACCTTAGGAGTGTTCCTGCTGAACTGTATTGTAGTTTTGTCTTTATTCAGTCTCTGACCCGAGGCATACTCATACTTGGATAGGATGTGGATCATCCTACTCCACTCTAATGCATTAGCCTTACAAAAAAGTATGCTATCATCTGCAAAAAATAGATGATTAATGTGCATTTGGCCTCTAGCAATAGGGATTCCTGAGATGGCACCTCTCATTTCTGCCTTGTTCAGCATGTTGCTAAGAACCTCAACACAAAGGATAAAGAGGTAAGGGGATAGAGGGTCCCCTTGTCTTAGTCCTCTCGAAGGAAGGAATTTCTATTGAGGGCTACCATTAATGAGGATGGAGTAAGAAACAGACTCAATTCAATTCATGATCAGGTTGACCTAGTCCCTAGAGAAACCCAGTTTAAGCATCACAGCTTTGAGGAAGCCCCACTCAATTCGGTCATATGCTTTACTCATATCAAGTTTCAATGCCATATGTCCTTCCTTTCCTAGCAGCTTACAGTTCATGGAATGTAGAGCCTCAAAGGCTACAATCACATTATCAGAGATCAATCTACCAGGCACAAAGACAGATTAGGTAGGGGATATAATTTTAGGAAGAATTTTTTTGAGTCTATTAGCAATGACTTTAGAAATGATTTTGTAAAGACATTGCACAAACTAATGGGTTTGAACTTAGTGACCCTCTTAGGGGACTTTACTTTGAGAATTAAGACAATAAAAGTCTCATTTAGGCCCTCTAAACTTCCTCTAGAATTAAGCACAAATAACATTGCTGCACATACCTCCTTGCCAATCGAGGGCCAGTGATGATGATAGAAGGTTGAGGGGAAACCATTTGGTCCAGGAGAACTGAGAGGATTCATTTGAGATATAGCCTCTTCCACTTCCTTCTCAGAAAAATCCATTGCCAATGAGGTTCTCATATCACTTGTGACTGTAGTATCAACATTGTCCAAGCAGTTTGTAACACCAACATGGCTTGAAGTTGTGAAAAGGTCTAGGAAAAAGGATTGGAAATGGTGTGCAATTGCTTCTTGGTCAACCAATTCTCTCCCCTCTGCATCTTCAATGCACTTAATGTAGTTAGTTTTCCTCCTCTGGATGGCACATTGGTGGAAAAACTTTGTATTCCTATCCCCTTCTTTAAGCCACTTGTTTAGCTCTCTGCTTCCAGGAGACATCCTCCATCTTCTAACAATTTGTCATTTTCCCCTTGAATTCTTTTGATTTCAACTCCAAGGGCCCCTGTGATGGAACTTTGTAAAGCTTTAAGGTGCTTAAATTTATTGTTAAGTCTTCTCTTGGAGGACCCGAAAGTATTCCTGCTCCATTCCACCAGTTTCAACTTGTAGTTGTGTAAAGAGTCCATTGTTTTGCCCATTTTGTTAGGGAAACACACATTTGACTTCCAAGCCTCCTCCACCACCTTTTTACACTCTTCTCTATTAGGCCACTTGGCCTCATACCTGAAAGGCCTTACTCTTCTAGGCAACTCAGAGTCTTTAACATCCATATAAATCAGAATGGGATTATGATCAGAGGTGTGAACTAGCACAACCTCTACTGCATGTGACTTCCACTGATCCAGCCATGGGGAGTTGACCAATGCTCGATCCAACCTCTCCTTCATGAATTGAGCCCCTTCTCTGTTGTTGCTCCAAGTGAATCTGTCCCCTATGAACCCCAGATCACTTAGGCCACAATCATTTACAACTGAGCAGAAAGCATCCATTTGGCAAAAGGGTCTGACGGTAGCTCCACTTTTCTCATTATCATGCATAATCTCGTTAAAGTTCCCACAGCACAACCAGGCCATTTGGGAAGAAGGTCTTAAAGCCTTTAACAACCTCCAGTTGTCCCTCCTTCCTCTAGTATCTGGAGAGCCATAGAAGCCTGTCAACAACCAAGCCTTGCTGGATATTTTTTCATATGGTGATGAGCATAGGTATCAAGAGTATAATTAAGTTCATCCTTCCACATAAAAGCCACTCCACCACTAAGATCCCTACTGTCCACCACGAAACTGTTATCAAAACCAACACTGCTTTTAATTTTTTGAACTCTATCTCTTCTACATTTAGTTTCAATGAGGAAAATAATATATGGGCACTTATCCTTCACTAATCTGTGAAGTTCTTGAATTGTCTGGGGGTTCCCAAGCCCTCGGCAGTTCCAATTAGGCATATCATTGCTGTTGGTGGTGCTGCCCAGCAGCCACCATCAACTTTTCTTTGTTCTCCACCTCTTTAGGGGCACTAGCTTTAGGTTTTTTACTAGATTGTCGATGTGGTTCACTCCAAAGAGAAGGATCACCAACTCTTTTGTTTCCATCCATCAAAGAAGTTTCTGTAGTTTGAGGCATCAAGGAGAAAGACCTGTCATGAGCCCTTCTTTTCCACATGGCTTTCATCCTAGAGTTAGCTAGTACTTTGATCTGTTGGTCCAAAATCCTATCCAGGGAAATTATTTGACTAGCCAGACCCTTACCTTCCCCCTTTTTAGAAACTGACAACTCCACACTTTTTGCCTCAACCTTGTTCCCCTTCCTGTATGGCCTTTCCTGATTAGGTAAAAGCTTTTTGACTTGCCCAACCCTGTCAAAAACAACCTGTTGCACCTTATGATCATTCAAGGGACATTCAAGGGGGGTGCCAGCTCTATTTTGGTTCCCCAGGTAGCACTGCACCTTGGTTGGCGGTCCCTCCCTTGAGTCAGAACCACGTGGGTCAATCCTGATTTCCTGGGTGTCCATGGACGACTCCTTCCCTGAGCTATCTCCTTGCTGAGCCTGGAAAGGTTTTTGGTACCTATCACCACCATCAAATTTTACTTCAGGACTGTTGCTTTTGGTAGGGTTGGCTCGGTGCTAGGGGCCATACTGGTTACTCTCCTTCTTCCTGAAGTAACTATTGCCATGGCATTGTTTGTTATGCTTGATAACGCCACACGCAAAGCAGAAAGATGGCAATCTTTCGTACTTGAATGGGATCCCATGCTGGGAACTATCCACTATCATGAACCTACCTCATATAAGAGGTTTGGTAATGTCCAATTCCACCCTAGCTTGCAGTACGCTCCCCCATCCACAGTCTGCTTCATCTGTCTCCACCTCAATAATCCTTTCCATTCCTAAGAACAACAGTGCACCAACTTCCTAGTCATATTGGCATGTCATGGGCCTGGACCCAGAATAACTCCTTTGTAAACTCTATACCCTTTAGAGACCCCTGCCCATCGATTTCCTATAAGGACACTAACACCCTATTGAAGAACCAAGGCCTTCCATTCAAGACTTTTCTCTTATCATGTTCATGCTGAAATTCCACCAAAACCCTGTTATCCCCCATGTCCTTGAATTGCAACCATCCCTCAGGTCTCCATACCTTGGTCATGGTTAATCTGAATGCCTGCCTATTCACCAACCTATCTGCATTGACCATTATTACTAGGCACCTTTTGCCTTTTTCAACAAGCTGTTCTAAAGCTACATTCTCTACCCTCACAGCATCTACCTCCTTCTCTGTCAATGTCCACCCTTCCCATTGCTCTTGGAGGTCGTCCTCCATGTCCACCGACCACTTCCACGAGACCTCTCTTTGCTGAAGCAAAGATCAAAACCTCACCTCAAAGAGAGAGGACCTCCCTTCACTTGAATCCGTGTCTCTGATGATTATTTGCGTGATCATGACGATAAGCAAAAAAATTATTTGATGATATAGATAATCAATTCAACCCATCAGTTCAAAAAAATAAAAAATAAAAAATAATTAAACCCATTAGAGGTTGAGAATCAGTACAACATATTATATCTTTTGTGATAGACGAATCATCCCAAAGAAAAGAAAAAGGAAAATGCTAGTTTGCCCTCTCAATTTGCCCATTCATTTTGACTGTTTGTGTATTTTATTTTTTTTACTTAATGATTAAGAAAGTGATTTTTAATATATATATATATTTTTTATTTTTTAAAAATATTTAAAAATGTTAAAAATATGAAAAAAAAGAAAAAAAAAAGTAAAGGCCAAAATGATCGACCGGTCAAATAGAGCGATGCTACTTAGGAGGTAGAGTAGCACCGCTCAAAGAAAAATAACCGTAAATTACTTTTTGCGATGTTAAAAAAAAGACCACCACTTCACCAATTAGATTTATTGACGGATGACTATACAACTGTCATAAAAATATTTTTTGTGATGATTTGCCACCCGAGGTTTGGTTGAAGGATTGAATGTGTGAAAAGAAAAATAGCCATAAATTACTTTTTGCGATGGAAAAAACTAGTCACTGAACCGACATAGTAACCATGTCACCAATTTAGATTTTGTGATGGATGGCTGTATCACAAACAATTTGCCACCCGATATTTGGTTGAATATGATGCGAAAGTGAGAAACATTTTGTGACGATTGATTTTCGTCACAAAAAAATGTTTAAATGTTAAAGTCATGCTTCGTGAAAGATAGTTTGAAAATATAATTATTACGTTTAATTATGTTTAGTGTAAACAATACCCGACAATGTTCGAACACACATTAATTAACTTCAAAACGCACATCTCCCACTCAAACAAGCACAGCATTAATAGATAGATGTTCTTCCTTTCATCTGGTCGATTTCTTGCCAATTAGCGCCCAAGTCTTTGGTAAGGTTTTTCACTCTAGAATTCGATGCCATGGAAGTGGAACCAGCATGCTTGAAAACAATGTTCTAGTCCTCTTACATAATCAAACTTGGTTCCAACTAGGTGTCACGAACACTTTAAGGCGTACATTTGAGAAGGTAGAAGAGGTCATGCAAAAACCTTTATAAGAAATGAATTATACGAGTAAATTCACTACAAGAAAAATGGGTATTTGTGATTTTTTTTGCGACAAAAACAGACTCATTTTAGCTAGAAATAGTCATTTCGCTAGAAATAACTGATTGCAAATAGGCAATTTTCTTGTAGTGAAAAGAAGTGTTACGAACTTTTCTCAGGTACTAGTTGCATTTTGTTTTTCAAGATACTATAAAACATTTAAATTATATGATTAATTCTTAACGTGTATTTAACTTTATCATTTTTTTCATGTAGCACTTGAGTTCCATCACTGTATAAAATAGATCAAATTTGACAATCCACTATCGAACTAGTTTGAGGTCTTTCCACGTCTTGCATTAAGAATAGTAATTAATGATTGTATTTTTATAGGAAAACTTGTGAATTAAGCCATACGTAAGTCTTACTAATATGGCCCTTTTAAAAACGCAAGGATCTAGAAAATTTTTCCCTCATTCAAGTGTATGAAATTCTAAGAGGACTAGCGCGCTGTACGTCCTCACGGCTTCATCTTAAGTTATTTTGAAATGCTAAATGAGAAAGTCGATAGGTCCAATTAATGCAACATTTAGAGGACAATACGTGGAGCAATAACTTATGAAATGTGCCTTCGTCCGATTATTTTGTTTATGTTACAGGTACTAGCTAGGAGCTAAATGCACGTGGAAGTCATGCATGTAGAACGAGAATCACGCAATATTAGAGTAATCGAGTCCTAGTAGTAAATGGGTTGTCAGTAAATAATTAAGAGGACTTATTTGCGCCACGTTCGAATGTAACCGTACTTTGTTTGAACATTAACCTAATTTAAAACCTACTATACGAACTGAAAGAATTGGAATAAATCTGGTTTTGCTTACCAGACACATGTGAATTCTCACTGATATATATAAACAAGGTTGTTACAAGAGATAAGAAAGATCTGTGTTTGTTACAAGAGATAAGATTTACAAAAGATTTAAATTTGAAATAGTAGCAAGGAGATCGTAGCAGCAGGAAGTCAGTAACATCTTCAACACAAAGTCGAAATATCTTCAACATCTTTTCCAGTCTGTTTAATTTGAATATTGTGATCCTTATCCTTATCATTCCCCCGCAAACCAGCAGGGAGATCCATCACTGAGAGTTTGTCTCTGAGAAAGCAGAACCGATTAGCTGTATGCCCCTTGGTAAAGATATCTGCAAGTTGCAATGAAGAGGGGACGTGTTGTAAAATAATGTCTCGGTTTGCCACTTTTTCTCGAAAAAAGTGGTAATCTACTTCAATATGTTTAGATCTTGCATGGAAAATTGGATTGGAGGCAAGTGCTAGAGCACTGATATTATCACACCAAGCAATAGGAGCAGAGTCGAGAGAAATTTTCAGCTCACACAAGAGCATGCGCAGCCAATTTACCTCAGCTGTGACAAGTGCTAAACACCTATATTCCGCCTCCGTACTAGATTTGGAAACTACAGGTTGTTTCTTGGCTGACCAAGAGATGAGATTAGGATCCACGTAAACACCATAGCCACTCATGGATCGTCTGTCATCAGGGTCGCCAGCCCAATCGGAATCGCAGTAGGCATTGATAGAAAATGAACCCGCTTTGTAGAAGAGGCCATAGTCGAGCGCATGCTTCAAATATCGGAGCACTTGTTTAGCTGCTGTCCAATGAGTAGAGGTGGGAGCTTGCATGTGTTGACAGAGCTGATTTACTGAGTATGCTATGTCTGGGCATGTGAGAGTAACATATTGCAAGGCACCTACTGTTTGCCTATATTCAGCTGGATCTGGAAGAGTATCTCCATCAAACGTAGACAACTTGGAGCCCGAGACACAAGGAGCTCGATATGGCCGGATACCAAGAAGTTTTACACGATTTAATAAATCAATAATATACCTTGTTTGTCAAAGATGCAAACCAGAAGAATTGCGTGTGGCTTCAATACCCAGAAAATATGTTAACTGGCCGAGATCCTTCATAGCAAACTCCATCTGCAAGTTAGTAATAAGGGATGTAATGAAGTCCCGATCATATGACAAGGATGTCATCCACATATACTAATAAAAACACATGAACTGAGTCTTGGTGATACGTGAACAAAGATGGGTCAACTTGTGAACTCTAAAAACCAAGAGATAGCAAAGCACTGGAGAGGCGATTAAACCAAGCCCGAGGGGCTTGCTTCAAGCCATAGAGAGACTTATGAAGCTTACATACAAACTGGGGGTGTACTGGATCCTCAAAACCTTTCGGTTGTGCCATATAAACCTCTTCTTCTAAAATGCCATGGAGAAAGGCATTAGAAACATCTAGTTGCCGAAATCCTAGTTGAAAGAGACTGCAAGTGCAAGAACCATACGAACAGTAGAAGGCTTGATAACTGGGCTGAACGTGTCATGATAGTCGATACCACTTCTCTGGAGATAACCAACAGCTACTAACCTTGCTTTGTAACGGTCAATGCTGCCATCGGGTCTATGTTTGAGCTTAAACACTCATTTGCAAGGCACCACATTTTTACCAGGAGGGCAAGGGCACAACGACCAGGTTTCATTCTTTAATAATGCCTGAAATTCATTGTCCATTGCCACAAGCCACTCGGGTATAGATGCTGCTTGAGCATAGGTATGAGGCTCAGATATGATCACACCTGCATGTAAAACGTGAAGAGGGTGTCGAGTAGAATAATATAGCTGGTAGTCAGGAAAACTACGAGGCTTGGAATGCCCAGTCTGTGATCTAGTAATCATTCAAGAAGAGGGAATAGGAAGGGAGAGTGCGCTGTCGTGGTTATCTGAAGGTGTACTGTCTTGGGTAGTAGAAGAAAGGCTAGGGGAAATTGTAGTGGAAGAGGGAGTGTTCAAAGGAGACGCATGTTGACCAGAAGTGAAATTTGGTGTAGATGAGTGGAGAAAAGGTGCGGGTGAGATATCATCGGGAGAAATAAGAAGAGGAGTTGAAACTGGATTAGTAGAAAAAACAGGGGAAGAACTAAAAATATGTGAGGGAGGAGAAAAAGGCAGAGTGTTAGAAATACCTGAGGAGTTCACGCAACTGGCCGAGTCAGTGAAGATGGGTTGTTCACGAGCTGGAAATAGGCCTTCATCAAAAATTACATTTTGAGAAATATAAACACGTTTGGAGGATGGATCAAAGCACCGAAAGCCTTTGTGATTAGAGCAATAACTTACGAAAATACAAGGTGTGCTACGGTAAGACAATTTATCAGTTGTGTAGGGACGAAGATAGGAAAAACATCGACAACCAAAAGCTCAAAAATAGGTGAAGTCAGGGGGAAGATGAAAAAGGCATTCATATGGTGAAGAATAATCAAGAACTTTGGTAGGTAATCGATTAATGATGAAAATAGATGTTAGAAACGCATCAACCCAAAACTTTTTAGGTAATCCGGATTGGGCGAGGAGAGTAAGTCCCATTTCCATAATATGGCGATGTTTCCATTCAGCAAAGCCATTTTGTTGTGAGGTATGAGGACATGAAAGGCGATGAAAAATTCCGTTGTTTGTTAAAAATTGCTTAAACAAGGTAGAACAATATTCACCACCATTATCACTTTGAAATTGCTTAATGATGTATTTAAATTGTTTTTCCACTAAAAGCTTGAATTTAACAAACGTAGAATAAACATCGGATTTATTAGAAAGAGGAAAGAGCCAACAAAATCGAGTATAGTCATCAATAAAAATTACATAATACCAACAACCACTTAAAGAGGGAGTGGAAGTGGTACAAACATCGGAATGAATTATTTCTAGAGGAGTTGTCGACTCTCTTGTAGAATCTGAAAATGGCAATTGTTTGGACTTGCCAAGTTGACAAGATACACAAATAGCCTATTTATTTATTGAATTACTAACTAGAAGAGAAAAATTAGAAATGACACGACGTAGAGTTGTTGCGGAAGAATGTCCCAAACGACAATGCCAAGTGGAAGTAGAAGCCTTGACGCCAACAGTCATGGTGAGAGCATGAAGTTTGGATGAAGAAAGTTGACGAAGATTGATCAGATACAACCCATTATCACTTGGCTCCGTCAGAAGAGTGTCCCCCGTCAAGATGTCCTTCACAGAGAAATGAGAACCAGTGAGTTCAAAGAGAACATTATTGTCTTTACATAATTTATTAATAGAAAGGAGATGAGCGGAGGCTTGAGGACAATAAGCAACGTTATTTAAGGTGAGAGTAGAAGAAGGAGTTTTAATGGAAGCAGTGCCAGTGTGAGATATGATCAAACCTGTGCCGTTACCTACGCCCACGGAGTCATCACCTTTATAAGGTTGAGAGGTTGCAAGATTAACAATATCGGAGGTAACATGAATGTTAGCACCGCTGTCTGCATACCATTGATGTTGATTGAGATAAGTGGTATTAGCCTTAGCAACCATAGCAGCTAAATCAGTGGGAGGATGACGTCCCTGAAATGAGTAATTCATGCGATTAAAACAGTCTAGTGCTTGATGGCCTTCTCGTTTGCAGATTTGACATGGGGACCGAGAGCGGGAGGCAGTAGGTGCAGCAGCTGGTGATGAGGATGGCAAGTGAGGTAATGGTTGCCGAAACTGGGAAGGAGCAGAACCTGAGCCTTTGGTTGCCCCTGAGAAACGAGTTTTGTTGTTATTGTTGCGAAAGCCTGATTTAGAACCAGGTTTATGCGAGTAGAGAGCATAAGGTCCTGCCTCTGGTTGAATAGTTTGACTATGAAATTTTTGCATAAGATCATAGTTTAGCAGCTCTGCATAAAAATCTGAAAAAGGCATAGATTTGTCTTTGGCAAGAAGCATATATGTTGTCACAAAGGAATGAAAGGAGGAGTTGAGACCATTGAGAACACAGAGAATTAAATCCGAGTCATCAATTGGTTTCCCAACTGCAGATAATTCATTCAGGAAAGTTTGGCAAGACATGGAGCCTTGCTGTAAAGATTGTGATTTTCTCTTGATAAGAGAAATACGAGAGGTGGATGGCGCAGCAAAACGTGCGCCAAGGGCTTGCCATGCAAGCCGAGAAGTCTCAAGTCCATAAATGGTGGAAACCACCACAGGAGATAGAGAAGAGACAATCCAGCCAAGTATCGTTTGGTCCTTATATTTCCAAACTACATAAGCAGAATTATAGATACCTTGGGCCTTTTGCTCAGCACTGGTAAATTGAGGAGGAGTAGGTTCGGAACCATCAATGATTCCCATGAGACCATAGCTCCGAAACAGAGGAAGTAATTGAGCACTCCAGGCAAGAAAGTTAGTTCCATCAAGTTTGATGGAAATAACCTGAGCTGGAAGGTGAAATGCAGCGGAAGAGGAGGAAGAGTCTGTAGCAGCAGCCATAGGATCGACAAAAGCGTTAGCTATTAGTGGCTGTGATACCATGAAAGAATTGGAATAAATCTGGTTTTGCTTACCAGACACATTTGAATTCTCATGCATATATATATAAACAAGGTTGTTACAAGAGATAAGAAAGATCTGTGTTTGTTACAAGAGATAAGATTTACAAAAGATTTAAATTTGAAATAGTAGCAAGGAGATCGTAGCAGCAGGAAGTCGGTAACATCTTCAACACAAAGCCGAAGTATCTTCAACATCTTTTCCAGTTTGTTTAGTTTGAATATTGTGATCCTTATCCTTATCACGAACATCATTCCTTCCACGACCTATTCCTATATTTACAATGTAATTTGACTATACGTTCAAACATTTGAACTTTATATTCAAACTCAACGACGCCGTTTGCAATGATGTTGAAATGATTACGACCAAATGTATCAATGTATACGTTCGAACGTTTTAGTATATCACAGGAGGTATAATTCAAGCGTATATGTAACACTTCAAATGCTCGCTCGAACATTTGGAGAAAGTTTGTAAATACATTACTTTAACTTTTCTTGTATTGGTAATAGGAAGTAGCACTACAAGAAGATCAATAAAACTGAAATTAACTAAAGATCAATAAGCAAACTCATTGAAGCTTAACAAATTAGTAAAAGCATATGCATTTGGCAATACATGTAAATTTTGCAAAGCATATTCGGAATGTCATCCAAGATTCTGCAACATGGAGCGGACGTAATCATGTTGGGAAAGCAAACAATCATAACAATCCAAAAACTAAATACATGATGCAATAGGAGAGACGGCTGGATAATATATATGCGAATAAATAGCCTCGTAGAAACAACAGGTAAGTAACGTCCAAGTATCAACATGATCCTCAATATCTTAATTGACGTTTTTTCCGCGAACGAACAGCTAGGTCATTCACGAGTAGGATATTCTGCTCGAATATCTTTTTGTACTCTCGAAATCTTCATAAACTAAAAAGAAAAAGCAAAGCATTGTTTCTTCAATAATGCACCAATAATTTCTTGTTATAAGACGTACAATGGAAATGCAAGCCAACTCAATCATAAACACAAAGAAACATATATACAACATGAACCACGAAAACTATGATCTATCTTTCCCTGACCAACCTGTGGTCGATCTCTACCTTCCAATTTGGGCAAATCTACCGGCCTTTCTGTCGAAGCCAGCCTTCATTTGGGTCGAAGATGATAATGATCACTCGAACCATGCACAAAACTGTACATCTCTCACCTATGCTCAACTCCATGATTCTGTGCAGTCCATTTCTTCTCAGCTATTGATTCCTTTGCAGAGAGGTGACACTGTTGTAATCTTATGCTCACCTGGACTTGAACTCGTTCAGTTCCTCTTTGGGTGCCAAAGGGCTGGCCTTCTTAGCGTGCCCATTTTCCCACCAGACCCTTCTTTTGCTAAAGAAAACTATCACCATCTTGTAAGGGTTCTCAGCCAAACAAGGCCTAAAGCTGCTATAGCTCACCGAGATTACATTGCAAGTGTTCAACGTTACGTTTCTTCTTCCTCCATTGACAAGAAGCTTGCCCAGATGTTGCTAAGCCTCAAGTGGATTTCCACAGACGATATCAAAGATAAAAGTTCAGATTCAAAATGGTCTTCTTCAGGGTATAATGGCTGTAAACCAGATGAGGTGTATTTAGTTCAGTACACTTCTGGTGCAACTGGGATCCCGAAGCCAGTGCTTGTCACGGCAGGATCTGCTGCTCACAATGTAAGGACAGCGAGGAAAGCCTACGATCTTCATCCAAATAGTATGATTGTCTCCTGGCTGCCTCAATACCATGATTGTGGTCTTATGTTTCTGTTGTTGACCATAGTTTCCGGTGCAACATGTGTGTTATCATCACCTAGCGCTTTTGTTAAAAGGCCAAGGCTATGGCTCGAGCTGATTTCAGAGTTCAAGGCAACGTGTACTCCAGTTCCATCTTTCACGTTGCCACTTGTGGTTAAGCGTGGTGGGAGGGACAAAAGAAGCCAACCCATTAATCTCTGGAGTTTGAGGAACTTAATCATCATTAATGAACCCATTTACAGGGCATCAGTTGAAGAGTTTGTCGATGTATTCAAGCCTTTTGGTTTAAGCCCGTCATGTATTGCTCCATCGTATGGTTTAGCAGAGAATTGCACCTTCGTTTCAACGGCGTGGAAAGGCAATAATGGCAATTCTCCAATGTTTCCAGACATTCTAACTCACAACAAGCTTCTGCCTGCTGCAAGATTGGCTTTAAGGTGTGAAGATGACGAGGAGGACATGGACATTATTGTCATGAATGAAGAGACAGATGAGCCAGTCGAGGATGGTATCGAAGGAGAGATCTGGGTTTCATCCCCCAGCAATGCCTCCGGCTACCTCGGCCACCCATTCTTAACTCGCAAGGTGTTTCAAGGGAGACTCAATGGTAAGAATAGTAAATGCTTTGTAAGAACAGGCGATCGAGGAATTGTCATGGGGGAAGAGAGGTATCTCTTTGTGACAGGCAGATGTGCAGACGTGATTAAGCTACGTAATACTCTAGAAATCCATCCTCATTACATAGAGACTACAGCTTACAATAGTTGCCCGAAGTTTCTCAGAGGAGGTTGCCTTGCTGCATTCGAGATCTCAGACACAATTGTTCTTGTCGCTGAGTTGCAGAGAACTGAACATGATGTTAGGTTTTTGAGAAGCTTATGTGAAGGAATCAGGAAAAGAGTTTTGGAGGAAGAGAAGGTTGAACTTGGATATGTGGTTCTAGTTAGAAGTGGGAGTGTTCCAAAAACTACTTCAGGCAAAATACAAAGATGGGCAACTAAGGATAAGCTCATGGAAGCCAAAATGAGTATTGTAATGGACATTCGATATGGAGAGTGCAGGAGCTTTTTGCTAGCAGGAGCTTATGAAACTAAGGAGAGATTTGAAGGGAGAGGAAGAGGACAGGAGAAGAGAGAAGTGGCAACTGGAAAGAGAGAGGAGATTTTTCACTCACTGTCAAGCAGTAGGCCAAGTCGTCCCTCTTTGCTTTCTCTCCTATGAGATCATTAAGATTGTGATGATTGTACTAAGCTTATTATCTTCTATATGAAACTTATAAATATGAATAAAGGATAAGCATTGCTAGCTTGTGTATGCTGAATTCTATCTCTCCACCATTTCCTTTTCTTCATTCACATTTTTTTGTTGATTTTTTTTTAGATGAAAATTTAATTTCATTAATAACAGAAGCCTTGCATCAACTCACTTAAAACAATGGATTGAATACATTGAAGAATTTCTTCCATAACATACATGTCTTCATCAAGACCAAGACCAACTTTTGCAAAAATATGAGCTGCCATATTCGCATTCCTATTTATATGAACTACAAACCATGAAGTAAGACCTGTTAAGACAATTAGACCATCTTCAATCAGTAAACGACCAAAACTTAGATCTGTAGTTGCCTTGTTTGCCATGGTGACAACTTGCAATGCATCTCCTTCAAGATATGACCTTAGGCAGCCCCATTTCTTTGCAAAAAATTGCAGCCAATAGAAAGCCATATGCCTCAGCGGAGAAAGCATCTTCATTCATAGATCTGGGAGCCTGTAGAGTACCAACAACCAGCCCTTGGCAATCTCTGGCAACTACCCCAATGCCTATTCTTCCCTCAGCCAGATTAGTTGTAGCATCCCAGTTCACCTTGTAAAACCCCTCAGCTGGTTTCTGCCATGAATTTTGTAAAGGTGCAATTCTGCTAGCTGCTGTATTGACATGGTGATTTGCAGATTTGTAGGCAAGAACTTCTTCTTTAGCAGCTTTATTGAGAGCCATCGTGTCTCTGAATCCCTTTCCATAAATTATCTCATTTCTTCTGATCCATAACAGTCTTGCAGTAACAGCAACTTCCACTAATTCTTCCTACTCCAAACAATTGGTCAATTGCTTCCATATGTCACCAAAGCAGTCACTTTGGAAGGCCATCTTTTGGATCTTTCTACTACTTAGACTCCAAACATCACTGGCAGCAGGACAACCCCACAAAATGCACATGCCTTGACGTTTCAGAAACATTATATTCTCTTCTACACCAACACTTACAACTTAGAGAATGTTGCACAAAGTCCATTATGTGTTTGCTAAGGGTTGATTTTCTTTATAAAATGGGTGTTCACCTGGTGAAAGAAAGAAAGACCATAACTTGTATTGATCCAATTTCACCAAGAGCCCTATTGAAAGTTAGAAAGCTAACTATATCTTTGTAACGCCCCGTTCCTGCAGGGGTCGGAGAGTTACTCCCGGTAACTTAAAACTCACATTTCATCAATATATATACAGACTCCAAAATATAAAGTCATCAGAATACTACAAAATCTCTTAATAAAATATGCCAATTCTCAAAAATCTTCTATGAGTAATCCACTATACTTAAATAATCATCTCACCCATGCTTCATAATCCTGATCCTTAGCTGAACTATTCAAAGTCATCTGAAAAATATTTGGAGATAAGGGATGAGTTATCAACAACTCAGTAATCAAAGAACATATACGAGTATGTAAACATGAGCATTTACCGATATCAGAATGCAGAACAAAACATTTTCATTTTCAGATTTGCGGAAGCAAAACATGTTATCAAAATATCAGAGCGAAGGTTCAGAAATAATTTCATTCAAAAAATATCCTTTGGCATAGCATAAATGATCATGATCATCATGATCATCAGAACATCATATTAGAACAGAGGCCATGTATAACCCCCGTGGTAGGGTTGTGCATCTGTGGATAGCCAAGTAGAACATAAATCACTCTGTCACCAAGGTGTGTACTCAAAACAGAGACCACTACTATAACCTATGGCAGGGCCGTATCCACTATTATAACCCGTGGTTGGGCCGTATCCACTATTATTTCCTGTAATTGGGCCGTATCCACTACTGTAACCCGTGGTTGGGCCGTATCCACTATTGTAACCCGTGGTTGGGCCGTATGCCACTATTATCACCCGTGGTAGGGCCGTAACTGAACAGAGTGGAAACAAAATTAAATTCAGAATCAGAAAGTCATGCCAAAATTTTTTCAGAAATCTCATCTTATCCAAATAGAGTACTGAACAAAAGTCATATCACCTTCATAATCAAAGTAGATCCAAAGCATAATCATGCACAAATTTTCATGTTCCCTCTTTTTACGTTAGTTAGAAATAGAATGCGAAAAATAAGCTCATGTCTACACCAGTCATGACAGAAATACTTTCTCTTTCATCAGAGTTCAATGAGTAATGAAGAACAAATAACTGAGATTATTTTCAGATTTCTTTTCAAAACATATAATGCACATTTTCATAAATCAACCTTAGTTCATTTTTATTTTATGTAAAGTCTAGCATAGGAACCCTACTTACCTGAACTTCTTACTTTTCTGAATTTTTTCACATAGTGCTCAACGAATATTAATCGTCACCTATAAAATAGTCACTTAATCTTCGTAAATTTTCCGTTGAACACGTATTTTAATACTTAACCTCAAATGCTAAAATAGCCTATTTTAATTCCTTAGAATCTGAAACTCTCATAACCCTAAAATAACATCATTTTCCAAATCCACAAATATCATTCAATATACTTAATCTAATTTCAACACAAATCCCAGTCCATTTAAGAAAACGAACCTAACTCACTTAAAAGAATGAAAAGTCGCTGTAGTAAAAAAATAATTTAGAATTCAAGCTCAATCCAAAAACATTTAACTTCAAAATAAGTTAACCTAACACTCCCAAAAAATAAAAGGTCCAGTAGAAAACAATTCCATGTGGCCCAAAATAAAACAACCCATTTTTAAAATCCTGTTTTTACAACTACGATGGCCAAGTCGTAAATTTCCAGAAAAACCTCATCTAAAAGAAGGAAAGGAAACAAACATGAATTCGTTTAAAAACTATGAAAAACATGAAGGATGATGTGGCAGAGACATACCGAGAGGGAAGGAGGAGTGTGGTGTAGCGAGGGGCTAGGCAGACGGTGGTGATCTCAGTGGCTGGGCAGTGATGTTATTTGTGGCTGAGGCAACCAGTATGGAGGAGTTTCAATATGTGGATTGCTCTGTTTTTGGTTGTGAAAAACAGAGGCTCACCGTGTGACTGCAGGTGACTTGGTTGGTTTCTTACATGGTGGTGACAAGGCTGGGTACGATGGCTGGCCAGAGGTTGTGGGTTGGTGTTTTCCGAGTGGGTGAGGATCGGGTTGCGGTGGAGATAGTGTAGGGACGGCAACGGAGATGGCTGAAAGGTGCAGTCTTTGGTTGTTTTGGATATCTTGAACATATGGGGTTGGCATGAAACGGGGCTGGTTGTGGCTTTCGGTGATCGCTCGTTTACAGTGGAAGGAAGAGCTACGGTGCAACAGGCTGGACAAACAGGGGGCACGGGGAGGTTTGAAGCCCTGAGCACAGTCTTACGGTGGTGCTTGGTGGCAGAGGGAGTTGACGGCATCAACAAGGTGGCTGAAGAGGGCAGCAGTGGCAACTTAATCTAGGGTTGAAGATGAAAGATAAAAGCATGAGGGATGTCTATGAATTGTGAAAACTTGTGAATATATAGGTGATTGAACAAAAAGAAAACCGTAGATGAATACGAAAAGGAAGAGGGACGTGCAAGGTGTGGACTGTGGAGTCTGGAAACGTTTTCACGGGCTTGGGCTCTTCCTTAAAATTTTCTCGACCCATAAAATATTTTTAACTAAATTCAAAAAATATTTCAAGAATTTAACCATAAAGGCAAGTCCATTAGAAAAACTTTGATCTCTGTTAAAAACCAATTTGGACCCATAAAATAGTACTCGAAAAAATTCAATTGGGCTTTTCATATAATTAACTCAAAAAATAAAAAAAATAGGCTTGGCACTAGGCTTAGGTGTTACAATCTTAGTCTAGCGAAACGCCAATATTTTGTTATAATTATAGCCCTGGTCTATTGAAAGCCTGGCCCATCATAAGTCATGAACTTGTGGAAATAAGGGGTTGCAGTAAAGCCTTTCAGGTAAATAGCCTACAGCTAATTTAGCAGTTCATCTCTCTTCCATTGTGGGGAAGGAACAGATATGGAAAGAGAGAAAAAATGGCCATATCAATGCAAGGAAAGCTTCTGATTTAAACCTCGAATAATGATATATACAAGCCTAAAACATATAAGTTTCGCATAAGCCTTCATAAAAAGTGGACCTCATCAGTTAAAGTGTTAAAAGTTCATTTTTTTTATAAAATGCTTTTGCATTTGGAGCTTATCCCTAACATTACTCTTAAAACTCATGCGGCTGAAAGAACAGTAACAAGTCTCAGCTAAAACCTTAAATATTTCATTTTCCAAGTCTCAACTTCAAACCTTGATCAAGTTAGCTCCATACACTTCAAAACATCACAATTTCATCATCAATTAACAAATCAACACAAACTAGCTTAAACTTTTTTGTCTCCAGGTCATCCCTAAAAGACCGTCACAAAATGTCTTTTGGGGCGAAAATCTTAATCTCAAACGAAATTATTTTTCGGAGATGAAATGATTTCGTCTCGAAATTAAGTTCAAATTGAATATATACTGTTTGAACTTACGATTAACTGGTCGGATGGGTTGGTAATTTAATTCAAACGAGGCGAATTTGATTGCTCTTGTTCAAATGAAATAAGTGTTCGAACGCTTTTTTGTTGTTTGAAGGTTTAAGTTTATGTCCGAACATAGATAATCCGATCAAACGTCTATGAACATAGTTCGAATGAAACTTTGTGTTTGAACATTCAGATCGACCAACTATGTTCGAACGGTTGAGTTATCGCCGAATATTGATGGGTTTAGTTTGAACGAATTGTATGCGTTTGAATGCTCACACATGCAAAGTGTTCGAACTTAGTAGCAATCCATTCGAACTAGATTGACGATTTCATTTTCATTTTAATGGTTTTTATGTTGGTTGTTCAAATGGAGGCAGTAAATGTGTTTGAATGTTAATAAATAATAATTACCGTTCAAACTGAATATTTTTTGTTCAAATGGTAATCAA
This sequence comes from Cyclocarya paliurus, assembly GCA_029856935.1. NCBI lineage: Eukaryota > Viridiplantae > Streptophyta > Magnoliopsida > Fagales > Juglandaceae > Cyclocarya > Cyclocarya paliurus. Next base: position 13,359,769 of record CM056959.1, on the reverse strand, counting down.
ATTATAAATTAAAAATAACAAAAATACATTAAAAGTTCAAATTAAAAGATCATAATTGTTCAAATGTTGCATTAAAACATTATGTAAAATTAGTACAATAATTCCAAAAGACATAAAACTTAAGAGAATAAGTTCAAAGTTGGTGGTGGAATAAAGTTCTAGGACATCATTAACTCATTTGTTTGAAAATTTTGGGATTGAATTTCTATCTCCCTTCACAAGTCTTGTTGTTGTTGTTCTCTTAATCGTGCCTCCATATTGGGTGTCTGATGTAATTGATCATCCAACTCTAGTTGCTTTAACTTCAACTATTTGATCTCGTGCCTTGAGAAGTGGATGAGGTTGAGGAGAAAGGCTCCATGCTACATCCTTAACCTTCAAATATCCAAAACGGGGTCCAACAACATGAGAAAAAATCTCAGCATCATTAACAGAGGATTCATCAGATGCAACATTTTGCCGAAGTGCAACAATTTTCCCTTAAAAAAAAATTACAAGTAGTATAGGTAACATAAATATTATTAGGCAATAAAAATGGATTAAACGTATATAATTTACTTTTGCTTCAGGGCTGGTCCAACTACCATCGCAATTTGTATGAGATTTACTATACAACTGAGTCAGATTATAGTCAGTATGACTATCTTGTTCTTGCAAAAGGAAAATATATGTTACAACTTCAATCACATATGTTGGTATATTAATATTTAACGGACACTAGTATAACGTTATTAATTTATTTGATAGTCGATGAAAAGATCTAGAACCTACATAATGATGTATCTTTAAATTTGATCTGTTTGCTTTGTTGATGTTGCAAGATAAGAAATAACCTTATTACTATATTTGTTTCATGCATCTAACATAGCATAATGAAAAATAGTAGCAAAATTGCTTGATATGCTGGATCTTCAAATATATCACAAAGTTTCTCCCATTCATTTGGTCGCATGTCTTAGAATGCGTTTTGATGTGCCTCTGTTGCATTGTTAAACTTTTGCATTATTCATCAGCTCATCAACCGCTACTCACTCCTCTCGCCAACTAAAATTAAGTTTAAATTCATCCTTGAAAGAATTATGAACAATAAGAACAAAAACAAACTACTTATACATAAAGTAATAATTAAATAAAATTATTTTCTAAGTAAGTTATTTCCAGGCAACAAATTTTTATGTAGTCTTTAACATCTTGGAGAACCTTGGCCTAGGAGGATGTAGCCATGGGTGCATATGTCCAAGTAAGGGTACCAATATAGGAAGCAAGCTAAGCTATCGAATCCCCTTGGCCACCGGTGTGATCATCAGGAATATCAATTTAATTTTTCATGCTTTCCACACTTTCTCTAGGGAGACACCTCTTGTAACGCATCAACCTCGGTGATGACTTACAATGTTATATGATAATTCAAGAATATGATATAAAAACTTCTTGTAATTTAAAAACAATCCTACTTAAATCATCGTATAAACTCAAATTATCTAACATACAATGTTCTAAGTTTGGTAATGTTGGCCCACCATCTGTGGTAGGTGAACAAATTGGAGAGTCAGTAATGGATGGAGTAGGCAAACAAGTTGTTTTGCGTTTGTGAGGCATAGTTGTTTAAAATTGTAATAAATTATTATTCCAAAAAATATTCTTATTACAGTAACAATACTTATATATAAGCAACTATCATTCTCAATGAATTTCACTTGACCACTCACCCTCGTTCTCACTACACATTTCAGTTGACTCATGTTCTTTAGGCAAGCCTCCATCAATTACTTCTAGTTCAATATCTTCTCTATGCTATGTATCCATGTTAAGTTAACTAAGATGAACAAATAAAATTATAGCTGATTCGTTTTCTTGATATGCTTCTTCATTTGTTGAGCCATCAAATTTTTCGTGTTGTCCCTCCGCCTCTGGAATGTAATCATATATATATATATATATATATATATATATATATATATATATATATATTTATATATTTCTTGGTACAAATTTTTATGCCACTTGCCATTGGTTTCCATATTGAGGAACATCCAAGTAAAGAACTTGATTTGCTTGGCAAGCGAGAACGAAAGTATCATATCATGTTCGAGATGTATTGACACTTACAAATATTCATCATAATGCATTCCCAATCTAGGATTGCTTACATCCCACAAATTATATTTAAACAATCAAACTATATGTTCCTTAAATACTTTAACCCAAATATATCATTGATGACTTCATAAAACCAATATTAGTCTACCTATATTATAGTACAAGTACCTTATAATTTATATTATATTATATTATAGGTTTATATTAATAACCTAAAATTAATGTTCATGTTTAAGATTAAATTTTATATTATATTAATTAGAAATTTAGCATATAATACATATAAATAAATACATGGCCTTGCCAAATATAGTAATATTAAAAATATATATCCTAAGTTGTCAATTAAGTTGTTCCATGCACAAATGTTAACTAAAGAACAAACTTGAATTTAGAATATTTGTGGTCTTTAATTTTTCTTATTATTATCAATTTTTTTAATCATTATTATATTTAAGTTCAATTATCTTCTTATTAATATTAAATTTTAATATAAAAAATCATCATTCACTAAATGTATATTTTATTTTATACACACAAATCTTATTATTATTAATTTTTTTCAAACTGTTTGAACATATTATACACTTGTTCGAACGTACCTGGGTCCTCGATAGAAATAAATCTTCGTGATTTTTTTTTCCTCTGGAAGCTTCATGAATTGACCATTCGAATGGGCATTTTATGTTCAAACCTTTAAAATTTCACTTTAAACCATTTGAACTTACAAAAATATAGTTCAAACTTATTACATGCCTGTTCGAATGTACTTGAGTTCTCGACAAAAGTGTATAAATCGTCGTGATTTTTCTAGAAGCTTCATGAATTGATAGTTCGAATGGAATTTTTTTGTTCAACCATTTAAAATCCCACTTTAAACCATTCAAACTTACAAAAATATGGTTCGAACATAAATGTTTCGAGACAAATATATAACCTGATCGAAGCACTCATTCACAATACAACTATTGTTCGAAACCACCATTCGGCCATTCGCCACCACTCTCCGTAGTAATAGGTAACAATCCTCATCCCTTGATTCTACGTAGTAAATAGGCTTGAAAAACGTAGTTAATGTGTTGAAAATGGGGTTCAGAATTTCGAATGAGATCCAACCTGTTGTTGGTGTTTTCTGGCAGCAACACATGACTTTTGGCCGTGGAAATGATGGAGTGAGATATGGGCTTCACTCCATTGAAGTTATTATGATCAAAACCAACAATTCTTGAGTAGACTCAGCTGTGGATGTTCATGTTTAGTTTTGTTCGTTCGAACGACTTTGAAGTTGTTCGAATGGTTTTTGCTAAACAATAGTGTAAATGTGATACCACCCGTTCAAACGATGGAATTAACCCAATAATAATTTGAATATATTTGTTTCAATTCAAATAGATAAAATAATATTTCGAACGGTACCTCCTACCCATGGAAACTGTCAATAGGATGATGTTGTTTGAACTATATATCTGTCTGTTCGAATGAACTCATACCATTCGAACGACACCTCATATGTGTTCAAATGTCAACACTTTACGTTTGAATAAGTTAAATTTAAGTTCGAGCAGTATTTATTTTTATTTGAATGCAACTCAATATAACATAATTATATAGTTCAAAAAATCTCTTTATATCCCTTATTACTTTGTTTTCTAAACAATGAATTCATGGCATATGTTGGAAGAAAGCGTGGAAGGGAGGGACAACCTAGCATCAAGGCTAATAATAAGAGAAGATCCATATTGGTTGAGCTAGAGATCATATTAGGATGGGGTCTGATCTATGAGTAAAAGGGGGTGGCCTATCCAGATATGATCGGTAAGTTCTATTAGGCTATATCAGAGGTGGGGGATGATGATAACTCATTTACTTTTGATATTTGGGGAGTCAGTATTACGTTCCCACCAGATAGAATCTTTGATTTTCTTAGCGTCCCCTGGTAGGAGCATACTTTGCATTGCCACCGGATGTCGGGATAGATGATGGCAATGATATCGAGGATAAGACTCCAACAAATGATGGTCTAGCAGACAAGAAGGTTCGTTGGTTGTTGCTAGATGATTTAGCTCCTCCATATGATGGCTACAAGGTGATCAAACATGTTGATTGTCGAGCCTTCTTTCGCATGTTGTAGTTGATTATCTCACATAATATTGATCCAAGAAAATACAAGATAGATTTTGGCATGGAGTGGACTCGATTAATGTTACAGATAGCATGAGGAGAGTCAATTAATATACCTCTATACTTCCTCATCCGATCTGAGTCATGGTATTTTACTGGAGATAGTCTACCATATGCATTAATGATCTCTAACATCCTAGTTAAATTGGAGGTGAATGTGCTTTTGACAGAGTAAAGGCAACCACAAACCGGGCCGCTTAATGGTATCACTTTCAGCAAGAGCGAAGACCACTTGTAGAGGACTCCAGCTCCTACGGATGTCGATGCTACTACAGAGACTGCAGGGACTAGTACTAGGACGAGGCAATCCTTGTTTGAGGAGCATTGCGCACTTTTTGTTTGGGATATGGAGAGGACCGCTGTGCCTATCAATTCTTGATTGAATGAAATTGAGGGACGCATGCCTGTGATGCAAGAGTACCTCGAGAATCTAACAAAGTAGTTTTATTTTGTATTGAATATTGTTTTGTCTCAAACATTATCACTTTTGAATAGTTTTTATTTTGATGGAAAAACCCTATCACACCTCTCGCTCTCTCCCTTTTCTCTCTAAAGCAGCCCCCTCAAAAAACCCAGACCAAAGGAGGGAGGGAGGAGCTTTCTCCCTCCTCCCTCCTCCCTATTCTTTCTAGTTTTTTTTTTTTTTTTTTTTTTTTTCTGGTTTTGTGTGTTTTTCTTTCAAAGTAGGGTGAATTGTCGATCTGTTGTTCTCTAGAGCTCGGCGACCACGGCGTGCCCCATCGCAAGATTCCCAAGACGGCGATCCTTCAGACGGGCAAAGACCTTGTCGAACGGAGCAGCACATGAACCACACGTGTAATCCAAAGTGTGTGCATGACATCCACACGCCACCAAAAGGGGAGCTCTACCGCCGCCATGCGTGACATTTTTGGGACCAGTGCCATTGGATCATTCGGACTCGATTTTCTGTTGTACTTCCAAGGTGGCCTTGTCCCTCACACGCCACCACAGTCCCTATGTTTTTTCTTTTTTTCCTCTAAGGTTGAAAATGTGGATCTACAGCTTTCCAAGTTGTATTTCGCTATTTTCCCATGTGTCATTTATATTTTCTATTATTTTACTTTTTTTAGCTTTTAATAATAAAAAAGAAATAGTCTATTGGAAATTTTGTCCATAGAGTGAAAGTTCTCTTCTCCTTTGGAAGGTGGAGTTAGAAATCTCTGCTTTAGGCAGAGTGTGATCTTTCAGATGACTTGTCTGTAGAGAGTTCTAGAAGTTAAGACAATACCAGTCACAAAGGAATTTGTGTATTGGTAGAGCCTTAATCATGAGTAATTGGCTTGTAATCTGAGTTTTTTCCCTGTATGTATCAGTCACAGCTATAACTTCACTTTCATGAATAAATGCTGTCTATTTTAATAAAAAAGAATATTTGTTATTATATATATATATATATATATATATATATATAGCTTGTTTGTTTGTTAAAAATGAGTTTGTATTATTTTCTTATCATTTAGCGATGTTAACAATTAGTTTCATTTTTCTACGAGTTCATGTAAATTTGCAGATTTCCAAGCCACTACTAAGGGGTTCTGTGTTCTCAATTGGGGGTGGTGAATCTGTTTGGGTTCGGCTTTCTTATGAGAGGCTCCCAAATTTTTGTTATTTATGTGGTCGTTTGGGACATGGGGAGAAAGACTGTACTATTGTGAAATCTAATTACAAGTTATCTGTTATGGATGCTTTACCATATGGAATGTGGCTTCGTGTAGGAGGATATAATGAATGTTACTTCGAGGGTACAAACAGAGTAAAGCAAATTGCAAAGTCATTTCCTGCATCTTCTCCCGAGAAGATGCCAATTTCAGAATTGCAAAGGAGTAAGTCTTAGAAAGGTGGTGGTGATGTGGAGGTGATGATGGCGAATGATGGTGAAGCTTCTTGGAATGAAACTGTTTCAACTGCTCTAAAAGTAACTGCTGAAGTAGTTGTGAAGACAAAGGAAGTTGATCTGGAGGTTGGTGAGGTTTCTCAGAATGTAACTACTTTTTCAACAGCAATTGCTTCAACTATCCCGAAAGTAACTGCCGAGGTAGTTGAGCAGATGAAGGAAGTTGAACCGGAGGTACTGGCTCTGGAAATTGAGGAAGAAGATACAGTTGCAAAATTTTGTTATTGGGCCTACTGGGCCATCTTTGACAAAGATAATTGAAAAGGGCCTAAGTGATACGAGGTTTCTCAGAATGTAACTACTTTTTCAACAGCAACTGCTTCAACTGTCCCAAAAGTAACTGTCGAGGTAGTTGAGCAGTTGAAGGAAGTTGAACTGGAGGTACTGGCTCTGGAAATTGTGTTATTGGGCCTACTGGGCCATCTTTGATGAAGACAATTGAAAAGGGCCTAAGTGATACTGAGCCTGCGGTTAATAAGCCTGATGGACATATTAGTCAAAAATGGAAATGGGTGTCTAAGTTACATGAAACGACAATCCCTAATTCCCGAATTGCCTATTCATTTTGTGTTCTGTTGGAAGAAAGAGTAAAGAAACGAGGGGATTATCAAAGAAGGAACTCTGCGGGGCAGGTCATTGAAGCTTGCTCATGTTTCGAAGAATGCATAGGATGAGGTTGGGATTGAAGACCCTGAGATATTGGTGGTGGTTGTTGTACAGCACCGCCGGACGTCATGAAAATGCTAAACTGGAATGCCTGTGGGCTTGGGAACCCACGGGGCATTCGAACCCTTTGTGATTTAGTCAAGAGGGAAGATCCTGATGTGGTGCTCTTACAGGAGACAAGGCTTTCTACTCGGGAGTTTGAATCTTGTAAGTACAAGTTAGGTTTTATTAATTGTTTGGCTGTTAGTTTTTGTGGTAGAAAGGGAGGGATTGCTCTGTTATGGGGTCGAGATGTTGATTTATGTATTACTTCCTATTCTAAAAATCATTTTGATGCTGTTGTTAGAGATGGGAATTTGGATATGGGACAATGGTTTTTAATTGCTATTTATGGCTTTCCTAAAACCAACTTATGGTATAAAACTTGGAATTTACTTAGATCATTACGTAGAATTAATGGGGAAGCTTGGTTGGTTATGGGTTATTTTAATGAATTGTTGCATCAATATGAGAAGAAGGGTGGGAATCCAAGGCCTGAATGGCAATTATTTGACTTTAGAGCAGTTGTTGAAGACTGTAATTTGAGGGATTTGGGATATTCAGGGCATAAATTCACATGGTGTAATAGGAGAGCTGGGAATAATCATATTCATGAGAGGCTAGACAGATTTCTAGTTAACACTGCTTGGTGGAATTGTTATCCTAATGCTCGGGTCTCTCATGGTGTGGTGGCTTACTCGGATCATTCACCAATTAATGTCATTTTGGAGGGTGCAAGGGCGTATCCTCGGTTTCAAAAGCCTTTTAAGTTTGAGGCTATGTGGGTGGGCGAGTCGGATTGTGAGGAGATTATTAAGGGTGTGTGGGGTGGTAGTACTGATCAGATATGTATGTGGAAGATTTCAGAAATGATAAAAGAGAGTGGGGCACAATTGGATACATGGAATAAGCACTCTTTTGGGAATGTTCAACAACAACTTGTAAAAGCTTAGAAAAATTTACATAGATTGGTCAAGGAGGATGCAAATGGTGAGGATGCTAAGGCACTAAACTTGGCTAGAGATGAGGTTCAAATATGGTTGGAGAGAAGTGAGATAATGTGGAGATAGCGGTCTAAGGCTTTATGGCTTAAAAAGGGTGATCATAGTACAAAGTTTTTTCATATGAAGGCATCATAGAGGAGAAGGAAAAACAGAATTTTCAAAATGCAAGATGAACATGGGTAGTGGCAAAAAGGAGATCAGAGGATAGGATTATTCTGGGTTACTTTTAGCAATTGTTTACTAGTTCTAATCCATCTCTGACTAGTGCTACTTTGGATTTTTTAGAACCCTTAACTGGGAAGATTTCGGATGATATGAATCAGGAGTTGGTTAAGGAGTTTACTGCTGAAAAAGTGAAGGAAGTTTTGTTTCAAATGGACCCTGCGAAGGCCCCTAGCCCTGATGGAATGCCCCTAATATTTTTTCAAAAATATTGGCATGTCGTTGGAAATTCTCTGGTTTCAATAGTTCTTCAAGCTTTAAAGTCAGGTTCCTTTCCATCTTTTTTGAACCTTACTCATATTTCTTTCATTCCAAAAAAGAAGAATCCTTCTAAGATGGGTGATTATCGATCTATAAGTTTGTGTAATGTGGCCTACAAACTCATTGCAAAAGTTCTCTCTAAAAGACTCAAAGTTGTTTTACCTAATGTTATTAGTGAGAGTAAGGTTATGCTTGGTATATGAGATAAGATGAGAATTTTTAAAAATTTTATGAATTGTGTTAAGATGAAAGTTTAAAATATTATTTTTTAATATTATTATTGTTTTAGGATATGAAAAAGTTAAATTGGAATTTGAAAAAATTGAATTATTTATTATATTTTGTACAGGGATTTGAAAAAGATGTAATGATTAGATGAGATAGAATTGAGATGAGATTTTTCATCTTGCCCCCAAACATAATCTAAAAGTGTTTTTGTCCCGAGATGTCTTATTTCTGATAATATTCTAATTGCATATGAGTTAGTCCATTGTATTAAATAGAAGAGGAATGGGAAAAAGGGTTTCATGTCTTTGAAGTTAGATATGAGTAAGGCCTTTGATCGTGTAGAATGGGGTTTTATAAAATCTGTTATGGGGGTGATGGGGTTTCATCAAAAATTTATTGAGTTGATCATGTGTTGTGTGAGTTCTGTATCATTTTCTATTTTAATCAATGGGATTCCTAAGGGTCCAATAATACCAACAAGAGGCTTGAGACAAAGGGATCATTTGTCCCCTTATCTCTTTCTGCTTTGTACTGAGGACTTGATATCTCTGTTGTATATTGTTGGGCTGAGAAAGGATATTTCTGGATTGAAAATCTGTAGGAGGGCTCCTATTATAAATTATTTGCTATTTGCGGATGATAGCATTATTTTTTATCAAGCTGAGATTGAAGAAAACAGAAGAGTACAAAAACTGTTGGAGAGGTATGAAGTTGTCTCTGGATAAAAAATAAATAAGGAAAAAACGGTTGTTGTTTTTAGTAGTAATGTGAATGAAGCCACTAAGTCTGAGATTAAGAATTTATGGGGTTATTGTGAGATCAAGCAATATGAGAAATATATTGGGCTTCCACCTGTCATGGGAAAGAGTAAAAAAATGTGCCTTTGAGCCTATCAAGTAGAGAGTGTGGTAGAAATTACAATTTTGGAAAGAAAAATTGTTGTCACAAGGAGGGATGGAGATTCTGTTGAAGGCTGTAGCACTTTCTATCCCAACCTACACTATGAGTTGTTTCCTTCTTCCTTTTAGTTTATGTAATGAATTGGAGGGGATGATGTCTCGTTTTTTGTGGAGTCAGAAAGAGAATGAGAGGAAGATACACTGAGTGAGTTGGAATAAAATGTGTCAAAGAAAGTTAAAAGGAGGGATGAGATTTAAGGATTTGAAAAGTTTTAATTTAGCGTTATTGGCTAAGCAAGGGTGGCGATTATTTTAGGACGAGAATTCACTACTATCCAGAGTTTTGAAGGCTAAATGTTTCCTTCATACCAGTTTTTTGAATGCTGATTTAGGAAGATGTCCCTCTTATTCATGGAAGGGTGTTTGGGAGGCAAGGAAATGGCTTGTCGCTGGATGTAGGTGGCGTATAGGGGATGGTAAAAATGTTAATATATGGCAAGATAGGTGGATTCCGAGTCACTCTAATGGCAGAAGGGGTTGGGATGAGGGAGGATATTAGGTAGCTTTGTGTGGATGCTCTATTTCGGCAGGATGAAAAACAATGGGATGTTACTAAACTTAGGACTCTCTTCAATCCAAATGTAGTGGCCAATATACTCAAAGTGCAATTATGTTCTATTGTTGATAAGGATCAGAGGCTGTGGTCTTATGAAAGGAATGACATGTTTAGTGTTAAAAGCTGCTATCGTTTTATTTTTGATCAGTTTGGTTCTCAGTTTGCAGAGTCCTCAAATGTACAAACTCAGAATGTATTATGGAAGCATTTGCGGAAAATGAAGGTCCCAAATAAAGTTAAAATTTTTGCATGGTGTGCATGTAAAAATGGCCTTCCTACTGGGAAAAATTTAGTGCAGAAACATGTTTTGACAGAGGCCACATGCAGATTGTGTTTATCTGAAAGGGAGAACATTGCACGTGCTATAGTTACTTGTAAGTCTTTACAAGTACTGATGAATGTTTACATTTCTAGATTGGTGTTTGACAAAGGTAAAATAGTATGTGAGATGGCATTGGAACTTTGTGAAAGGCAAATGCATGAAAAGTTATCAGTGTTTTTTTGCTTTGGCTTGGAGTTTCTAGTTTCGTAGAAATAAATTTATGCATGATCAACTGTTGTTACCACCTAAACAAGTTGCATATAGTGTTGTATCTATGCTGAAGAGTTATGGCCAATTTCAACACAAGACTCGAATTTAGTTATTGCAGCATTATAAATGGCAGGCTCCACAATCTAAATAGTTGAAATTGAATGTTGATGGTGCAGTTTTTTCTGAGTTGGGAAAAACAAGAATTAGGGCTGTATTAAGAGATGATTATGGCAGGGTTTAATGGCTGCAAGCAAAGTGGAAACAGAGATGGAAGGCATAGAAGCTATAGAACTGATGGCCATTTTCAGAAGACTGCAGTTATGTGCAACCATGGGTATTTCAAAACTTGTAGTAGAAAGTGACAGCTTGATTTGTGTGGAGGCTTTAAATGATGGCAGCATGTATAATTCTTTGCTTGGGAGGGTTATATTATGAAATTAAACAGCTTTCCTCACATTTTGAGAGTTGTATTTTTACACATGTATATCGAGAGGGGAATATGGTTGCTCATATGTTGGCTAGGAATGTGAGTCAAGTTGATAATATTGTATTATGGTGGGATTGTGTTCCAGACTGTATTTCTCAAGCTTTATGGCTTGATAATTGTCTATAACTGTTTTGTTTCCTTTGATGAATGAATTTCAGATTTCTATAAAAATAAAAAAAAACAATTAGTTTCGTTGGAGGAAAATTTTTTATATTTGCAAATTGTTATTTACTATAAAAAAATATTAATTTATATTTTTTGTTAATTATATTATTTTTCTAGGATGACATATATGATCTATTTTAATTTACCATAAATAATAAACCTGTATAGGTAGATTTTTCATATTTTAGAAATTAAAATTAATAAACTCAAATAATGATTATTTAAAAAAACTTTGAATGTCTTTCAATAAAGATTTATAACAACAGTTATTTCAATTTTGTTAATCACTATTCGAACAAATATTTTGAGCTTTCGAAAAGTTTATAACTCAAACGTTCCCTCTAGAATTGTACATAACTCCCAGCTAAGAATCTCATTCTAACTATTATCTCAACATTCGAATGGAAAATACCATACTGTCAAAATGTATGAAACTCAGCTTGAACGAGAAACTTATGTTTGAACTATGTGCAACCCTCCCCCGCCACAAATGTATAAAACCTCTCGGCACAAATATTATTTGAACTCTTATCGCAATATTTGAATGTAGAATACATTACCGTTCGAACTGATTGCATTACATTCGAACAATTTTCTCTTTTGGGACGCTATGTTTTGTCCCATAAACTATAGGTTAAGTATTAGTTTCAAATAAAGGAAAAAAAGGACGTTTTTTAATATGTATTTTCAAGAAAGCTCTAAGAAGTAGTGATCACGAAGGTTTTCCTCCTTTCCTAAGGAGGATCTCTTCGCTATGTGCATGGCTAACACTAGGGGTCCCCAACTCCCTACGTTGGAAGCCAGAACATGGACATTTGTGGACCTGCTGCTACATACCCCTCAGGCCATTCCTGAAGTTTCTGTTCCGCCCCGGCAGCCTAAGTATGTGGATGGAGAGTTTATTGTGCACTTCACAAAGGAAGAACTGGACCAATCTGCTGTCTCGTTTCGTTTTTCTTTGGTTCTGAAGTTCTTGAAACAAAGGCCATCATTGGATAGGATTAGAGGATTCATCCATAACGGATGGGGGCTTTCGGTGCAACCGGTGGTCTCTGTGATGCGTAAGTCACGGAATGTCTTTGTGAGGTTCTCGAATGAAGAAGACTATCTAAAGGCTCTTTCCCGAGAAAGTTGTGATATCGAAGGAGCTGCATACCGACGCTGGTGCCAGTGTGGATCATGCTTCCTGGCCTTCCCCCTAATCTATATCAAGAGTCATTTTTGCGTAATATTGTGGCTCCAGTTGGTGTATTTTTGTGGAGAGATAATGCTACACGTTGTGCCACCAGAACAGATGGTGCGAGGGTCTGTGTGCTTATGAATATTGAACAAGATCCGGTTCCTTACATTTGGATTGGGACGCCGAGGCATCCTTCAAGTATATGCCAGGAGGTGGATATGAGACGCTGCCTGCATTTTGTTCTTGTTGTAAAGTACAAGGTCATAACCTAAAAACTTGTAAGTTCAAGAAAAAGGAAGGAAAATAGAACACGAGGCTTAAAGTTATTAAATCTAATAGAGTCTGGATCCCTAAGAAGAAGGAGGATGCTGAGAAGGCTAAGAAGGAAATATCTGGAAAAAATCTAGAGTCTTCCCCTGTCTTGGTTATTCAAGAATTGGAGGCTAATGATCAAGAAAATGGGAATAATGTAGTGGTTGGGCCGTTGGAGACTGAGGTGGCTAAGGATGAAGTAGAGCCTTTAGTTCATAAAGAAGATCCGAAAATGGGTGGTGAACCAAGTGGCACGAAGTTTGATGGGGGATCGAGTTGGTTTCCATGTTGGGTTTGGAATAGTCATTGACTGCTGAGTTTAATCCTCCCAGTGACGTATTGGAAGCTCACGTTGCGGTGGAACAAGGAGTGATACAGCCTGCTGAAGCAGGGGAATTGCAAATGGTCCTTTTTAACCAAGAACATGATAGTATGGATTCAAAATCAAATGATGAGGTCAGTTTGCCTCATCCTGCGAAAGAGAAGGATGGGTCCTCTGATTCTTACTTAATGAGGAGAACTGAGATTTCTAAAAGAATGTTAAGACGTTCTTCAAGGGTTCGAAGCAGGCCAACTTTCAAAAGCAATGATTAGTAACTTGATGTTCTGGAAAATTGAGCTTTCTAAAAGAATTTTATGACGTTCTTCAAGGGTTCGAAGCAGGCCAACCTTCAAAAGCAATGATTAGTAATTTCTCAGCTCCTCCAAAAGATTTGATTAGTAATTTGAAGCAAGCCAACCTTCAAAAGATTTTATTAGTAATTTGATTAACAATGATTGCGGTTGTTACTTCATCTTCACAAACTGGCTATTCTTTTCCTAGCCGAATCGTTCAGGGATGACCATCATTTGAGCTACTGGAGGAGTATCCTACCCTTCAATGACTATTTGTCTAATGCAGACCATGCAGGTAAAATATGGTGTTTTGGAATGCTGGTTACTCATTAATAATGATTCCTGTAATCTAAAAAAATTTTAGTATTTGAGGAAAAATGATAAAGTGGTGATGGAGAGATTAAGGATGCCGATTGTGCCTACTCATAAGCAAAGCTTTTCATTTGTTAAATGGAGTATGCCTCCATTAGGTAGAATGAAGCTTAATGTAGATGGTGGAGCTTGTAATAATCTGGGTGAGGCAGGGGGTGGTGGGGTAATCCGAGATTCTAAGGGGAGAGTTATAGCAGGTTTTGCACATGCTTATGGAGTTGCTTCAAACAATGTTGCAGAATGTCGAGCACTACTGGATGGTCTTCGGTTATGCAGAACTTTAAGGCTGCGAGATGTCATAATTGAATCGGATTCAATGGTAATCATGAATTGGCTTGCTTCTGGTTTTTGTAGACTTTGGTTCCTATGGGATTTTTGGGAAGAGATTAAACAGATTGCTTTGGAGTTAAATGCTCGCTTTAGGCATATATTCCGTGAAGCAAATATGGTAGCGGATTTTTTTGGCAAAAGAGGGATCACATGGAGTCATTCTGGATTTTATAGGTACAAATAATTTTAATTCTCAATTGAGAGGGTTGGTGCGTATGGATCGAATAGGAGTTCCTGCTATTCGCAAAAAGTGAAGTTGTTGTTTACAGTTAGTCAAAGGCTGAAGAGGAGTTTATTTTTTGGTTTTACGTAAGTCTGCAGTTCGGTATAGCGTCATTTTATGTTTGCGTTTTACGTTCGCGTCAAAATTCATGGTTATTAGTTAGTACAGTTTTGTGATTTTTTGGCTAAGGATATGGAAGTTTAATTGCAAATCTTTTGAGATTGGGTTTTTGTTAAGATATTCCTCTGCCATAAGTGAGGATTTTTATTAATAAATTGGGCCGGGATCACTCTCGGACATGTGACCTTGTCTCTTTTAAAAAAAGAAAAGAATACAACAAAGACAAAGACAAACTTTAATTCAAATCACATAATCCATTAAGATAATTTCAACTTTATTGATGACAACATATATATTTATATATAAAAGTTCCTTTCATTTTAAGCCCTTTTATTTGAAGCGTTTGTTTGTTGGAGAACTGGTTTTACAGGGCTAGAGGCATATAATAACCAGGGCCAAGGATTTACTTTTTCTGTACTTGTGCATAAATACTACATTTTTCACTTTTATTACTTGAAATGACCACATGACTGCTCAATGACGCTCATGCTTCGGTTTCATTATAGCCTTAGATTCTTCATGAGCCTGCAGATGGGAAAACAAAACAAGATAACGGACAAAAAATCAGCATTAATTAACTCATACAATCAAAAGCACTTTTACTTACAATATTATAAATTTATGAAAAATGATTTTTCAACTTCTTGTATAAATTTGAAAATTTTAAACGAGAGAGTGACACAATAAGTACTGAGTCCTACATTATTTATTTTTGTTAATTCATTTAATGTTGCATGAAATATTTATATAGGCAGTAATAGATCATTCGTAGGCCTTCTTCAGATCGAAAATTCTTCTCATCAGCTACTATTCACAATCCCACACCCCACATTTTATGAAAAACACTCTCACATTCTATGAAAAATACCCACACACCCTATAAAAAAGCTATAGATATAAGGTACTGTGGAAGTGAATAGTAGCTGATGCATAGCATTCCTCTGATTTTTCTATTCCTCACACTTGAGGTCTTTAGATAAGAACTTAATTCTAAATTTATAACCATTAAAGTTGCACCGCATCCAAAAATATTATTGAAAATGATAAACTTTAAGACAAAATAGCAACAGTTTTTTCTTGGCAGCCTTTATAGAATTGCCTAAACTTATGAGTATGTATTTCCAAACCTCTTCATTGACACACTAAACAGAATTCTAATGTGGAAACCTTCTATGTCAGCTTACATAAAGAACTATGGATACTTTGATTTTCTATATGAATATAAAGACGAGTATGCTACGCATGCACTAGTAGCATAATTCAAACAAAATAGTCAGTACTATTCGTTTGGAGCACATTCTATGCTTGAAGGGCTCTCTCTCTCTCTCTCTCTCTCTCTCTCTCTCTCTCTCTCCCCCCCCCCCCCCCCCCCCCCCCCCTCTCTCCAA
Organism: Cyclocarya paliurus; assembly: GCA_029856935.1. NCBI lineage: Eukaryota > Viridiplantae > Streptophyta > Magnoliopsida > Fagales > Juglandaceae > Cyclocarya > Cyclocarya paliurus. Next base: position 13,343,914 of record CM056959.1, on the reverse strand, counting down.
CGCTGCGAAAAGTCTGAGCTAGATTCAAGATGCAGTGTCGTCCGCAAGTCTGGGGATTAGTGAAAAGGGTTTAATTACTCGATGGTAGGAATGTGAAATCTGATAGAAAACAACGTGCTTACGCCACAGAATGATCCTGATCATACCTAATTTTAAAACAGTGTATCTGTTGCATGTGCATGCCAAACTTGGATTAGATTTCATGTGGGCGGGACTTTTCTTTTCGCAGTAAGTATATAGTATAGGATAAAACTTAATAATAATAATAATAAACTGGGATCGAAAATAGCAAGAAATACTAAAATATAATAAATTGCAGACAGGCAGGCAGCAGCTAGGGTCGGTGTTCGGATTGAACAGTTAACTACCAGGAAAGGAAAGCTAGGTTTTGTGGGTCATGACGTGTTATATACGGGGGAACGTGTGATAGTCACAAGCTCTCGAGGTTCCAACATGCAAATTAATGAAGAATTGTTAAGGTTATTTTATTTGAGGCATCGATGTTCTGTTCGAGGAAAGTAGCTTAATTTATATTCTACGGTGAGAAGTCTCTGGAAGTGGCTAAAACCAATACAGTGATGATGCATGCATGTACGTATAAAAACATTGTATGATGTGCATGCTTGACGCTGATGTACTTAACGGGTTTTGGTAGTTCATATCGATCCTAAACTCTCGAAAACTGTTTTAGGCATAAATAAATTTTACAAAAATAAATTTAACCTATCACACGACGACAAACACCGGTACCTCGGTTTGTGATTTTTTCTTTTATGTAAAATCTTATTGTAGCTACTCTAAATTTAGCTACATGAACGTATCACAAATTTGTTAATATGATGCATTTCAAGCAGTTATCCATTTAACTATAAATACACGAAGTCATTTTATTATATTAACCGATGTAATTGAAGATTAATATAAAATTTAAAATGAAAAGTAACATTCCATGTACGTGTAAGATTATAAGTATAGCAGTGCATTAGTACCTGATCTGCTCCTCTCCAAATCCTAGTCGACCATTGCTCCCAGTATTTGCAGTACTGGTTTTGTAATTGGGCAGGGGGACATGGCCAGATTCTATGTTCATCAGGTCCTGGACAAGAACCTCATAATGCCTTCGAACTTCCTCTGCAGATTTCCCACCCACAGCCTTTGCAACATTTTGCCAGCGGTCTGGGGTGTCCTTGTCGTACAAAGCCAGAGCCTGCTCGAATTGCTTGTTTTGTTTTGGTGTCCATGAGGAGTTAGAACCACTTGAAGAACCGAAAAGGCTTGATGCCATATATGTGCTTGAAACTCTAAATGGGAATTTAGCTAGAAAGAGTACGTAATATTACAGAAAATAGAAAGAGCTAGCGGCCCTGAAGGAAAGTGAGGGAAAAGTTGTAGAGAAAGTGAAGAGCAGAAGCAGCGTCCTCAGTCAAGGGAGAAGACTATGAAGTACTCAAGCTGGGAGGATGGTTTGTGGGGAAGAGACTGCAATGCTTGTTCCTTATAAACTGGCTGAAAGGAGGGTGGTGGTGGGGTAGTACTGCAAGTTGGGAATTGTTTGAGGATATGACAATAAGTGATTCACCTTCTAAGCAAAGCTAAGAAGGACAAAATAAAAAAAATAAAAAAATCTTCCAAACACTAATTTGAAACAGAAAGACCACATCTGATGAAAAAAGTTTCAAATTTTCCATATCCAAAACAAGTTGATTTGTAATCACGTTTTTTCTTCCTTTTTTTTAATATATGATAGAGTTATTATATTTTCAAGCTGTTGTATAGAGTACACTATCTATTTTATTTAAATTGTAATATTTAATTTGTAAGATTCAAATTTTAAAATTTATCTTTCAATTAAATTATTCTATATAAACATTTTACTCAATATACTCTATAAGAATATAATTTTTCTATATAATATATCATCTAGTTACATCTTGGTGGGGATTAGATCCCAAATTCTTAAGCGTACTGATCAACATTCCCATCCTTTTTTTCATGCTTTCCTTTGAGCCTCAGCCGTGGGATCCTCATGTGATTTTCTTCCCTCATTCAGGCAACTTGTAATAATATTATCCCACTATTAAAGAGCATATATATGATTATTCATCTATATATAATATTAATCTTAATACCCTAAAGCACTGATCATGCACTCGTCCATGAGTGATTTTGGGTTTCACACCTATAATTGACATGAAACTCGGGAAAAAAAAGTGAAGGTATTTGGGTTTCAAGATATTGCAACTTTTGAGAGAGTGATTATATATATTGATTTTGTTCTTCTTCTTTTTTTTTTCTTGCCAAATGATTATATTGAAATTTTGCAGTGTGTCGTGTGGATCCATTTAGACCCTCTTATCGTATGAATTATTGTTTAGCTATGATCCTTTTATCATGTTTTAATACTAAAAAATTAATAGTTAAAATTATAATGAATAATGCCATTATAAGGGACAAAATATCCCAAGCCCAGGCAGACCAGGCCCAATCCACCAAATGACCATCACTAGAAGGCAAAGAAAGAGAGATGAATATGAGACAAGGAGGGGACAAGGGAGAGGAGTGTGTTACGAGGAAAAGATGGACAGTGTCAGGAGAAAGTGAGAAATAAAGAGGTGGTCAGACACGAAAGGGAAGGGTGGCCACGCCTGACCACAGCAGGGAGGCATGCGGAAAGAGGGATCAGATAAAAGGGGATTTCGACTACTTCTTCAAGGGCTTCTTCAACCTGGCAAAGGGAGCTCCAGCAAGAACATCTTTCTCCAGCAAATAGATCTCTGACTTCCATTATATAGTGAAAAATGAGAGATTACGAGAGACTGTAAAACAAACATATTATAGTGGATTTCACCTCTCCAAAAGTCTCGTGAATGTTGGCAATATGCCAAACGACGTAAATTTGTGTATCTATCTCTCTTTATTTTCTCTATACTTATTTTTCTTTTACTGTCATGGATATATACATCGACACCGCACAAGTAATATACCGAACTACTGCCGAGAGCTCCAGACCACACCAATTGAGACCCGAATAGTCATAGCGAGCCAAGAATAACTTTTTCTCACCTTTCGACCTATTGTGCGATTTTTTTAGCATTAACAACTATTTCTATTACCTACTATGATTGAAGGATACCATAGATCTAGCCTCTAGCTAAGACTTGAGGAAAATTTGAGGAGGAAAAGAAAAAGAAAATAAGAAAAATAGAAAAAGTAGGCGTTGGAGGCTGAGGGAAGGAGCTCGTCCCTCCCGACGATTTGGGGTTTCTTTGCATCTCTATAGGTAGATCTCCCTGAGTCATGTGTCTCTATAGTTTTACTATGTTATGGATCCAATTAACTATCACTTCATATTTTTTTCTTTTCACTTGAGGGATGAAAAACCGAAAGTTTATAAGATACGGTGGAGCATATAGTGCAGGGTCATCATGTTCCCGTGCATGAAAGGATAATCTTGTTTGGCAGAGATAAGGGGCGGCTCAATATATATAAATTGAGGTCTAGGGCAAAATTTAAGTGAGTCAGTCTTAATTATAATACAATAAAATATAAATTATTATATGAAATCATTTTCAGAATTTTCAATAAAATAAGATTTTATTTAAAATCTTTAAATATTTTTTTTTTTGAGTTATTAATACAACAACATAAAATGAGGCCTCAATACAAATTTTGTATCTCAATTTAGCAAGGTCTTAAAAATTTTATTTTAAATATAAATAATTCATTGTATTAAATATTAGATTTAGTATTATAAGGCCTTGCACATATTAAAAAATATAAATTATTTAAAATTTTATTTAATGAAATAGTTTTTATTTTTTTTAATTTAAAAAAATACCTCATTTTTATTTTTAAGGACCTTACGTAAGGTGAGGGGCTTAGGCAATGGCCTAAATGGCCTTACCATTGAGCTGGCCCTGGCAGAGATGATCAATATTTATGTAATTTCAGTGTTTGGTGTATTCAAAGTTTCAATAGCTTAATTTGGAGTTTTACTTATTCCAAAATGGCTGTATTTCAGTCTCATGACTAGTACAGGGATCGAGAGCGAAATGATATTCTGTAGTTCTTTATGCGTAAGGTGATCTGCATGATATCATTATTGGTGGAAGTCTTTCTTTAAATATATATATTTATATTATCTTTTTATTTGGTGTTTTCTGGGGCTTGGAAATGGTGTTTTTATCGTTCGACTTATCTTCTGAGCAGTAAACCATGCACAGTTTCTATATATGGGGGTTGGTGGCGGTCACTCGTGCTGCGTAGCATGACATGGTCATGCTCAGCTGCTGAGACGTGGGAAATGGTCGTTTCGTAGCCAATTCAGATGAGTCAACAGGTGTCGACGTTGCTCTTTCACAACATCTTTTTTGCATGTCAGTCTTTGTGCATGGCAGCATAGCAAACAGTACCCAAATCCAAAATACCTGATGATGATTTCGTATCCGTCTCTGTTCGAATGTATCGGTAACTGGATTTACATTTCAGAAAACATTTATCTTATAAATAAAACGACGTGGTTTTAAGTCCGCGTAACCCTCATCTTTAAACTGATTTGAGGATGTGCATTAGCTATATTTCTGTTATAGTTTTTTAATAGTCAGTCTATCCACAATGATTCATTTCGAGATTTAGAATTGAATAATAATTTCTAAAGTTTTAATGTTGTAAGTCACTTGCATATTTTCATTGAGAAAAAATAGAGTCTATTATGAACAAGTGAATTTTTTTTTTTTTAATACCATTACCACGTGTATCCAATTTTTTTTCAAAAGAACTGCACGAGGTTTGCACAGTACCCCCAATACTATGGGCCACGTTTAGATAGTAAAATTATTTCATTTCATTTCATTATTATAATTTTTTCAAACTTTCACATAAAATATAATAAACAATTCAACTTTTTCAAATCTAAAAAAAAATATTAAAATATAATATTCTAACAATATTTTACTCAATTTTCATCTCATATCAACTCACATTCCAAACTGCACCTTAATAAATTTGAGTTTTTGTTTTGATAAATTTAGGACTGTATTTGCTGTGAACATATCAAACTCTTGGAAAATCAAGGCAAAAACCTAGCTAATTAAGATCATTATATACACTAGTGAAAGTGCTATGTGCAAGGCACATATACCCCTTGCATATAGCACTTGGTTAGAAGAATAAAAAAGGCATATGTGAAATAATTAGTTCTAGTTAGTGAAGGTACGTGGATTGCAGATCTGACGAATGCTTGTTTTTTATATCATGTAGACATTTATTGCATATTGTGTTTAGATTTAGTCTAGTTTCATGTATATAGGAATGATTTTGTTAGTGAAGATGTAGGAATTAGAACAGATTTTGTTTGGGTTTGATTTTGATTTTGTCTGATGCGAATGATCTATATTTTGTTGAGAAAAGCATGGGCAAGGCAGTCGAAGTTTGTTAGGGTTTGTATGTGTGGTCTAAATAGGGGCAAAGACATAAAGTTTCCAAGTAAACAAAGGGATACAAACATAGATTAATAAAACAAATGACAAGGATAAAACGGGAAAAATAGAAATGAAGAGGGGTAAAATTGAAAAATAAAATTTGGAGAAAATCAGGGATAAAATGGGAAAATAAAATTTGGAGAAAATTTATTATTCATTCATATAGGCTCTTTTATTCATAGAATAGATATATATATATATATATATATATATATATCCTAGTGATTTTTAGTCTTGATGGATAGACCCCAAAGTAGAAGAATATAATGACGTTCTCCATATCATGACCACTTGGTTGGATCCTTGGATTGAGATACTGATCCCAAGCGCTGGATCAAAATCCCGGCTATGAGAAGACAAAAATGCAAGCAAATGCGTCAGGGCATCGTATATATTTGACCAAATCTCTGATTTTTGGAATCCGTATCAAAAGAAGTAGTCTGTCTCCACCTTGCCGAAAGTTAGTTTGCATAAAGAGAAATACTCTTACTATAAAATGATTACATAAAAATAATTTTATAAACTGATCATGTACGTGGCTTTATGTGGTTTATTAGTAAAGATACTTTTATGATAAAGCATATACGACGGATCATCATATAAATCTATATCAGTTTGTAAAATTACTTTTATAAAATCTCTTTATGAGAGTAGCACTCCTCTTGCATCAATGTCCAATGGGTTTCTTTCATTCTCTCTCTAAAGAAAACCAACCTTTTCACTCTTTTCTAAAGAACCTTTATCAGGATTAAAAGTTCACAAACAAGATATTAGTGTTGTCAAATGGAAGCCCGGCCTTTTGAATTGAAGCATAATTGTGGTGACAAAATTAACTAATGAGTCCCACTTACAAAATTTATAAAAGATGATAAGTACCATTCAATCTTACTCTTATAGGCCAGGTACGTATAATCTCTTATATTGATCTAACGGCTTCGAGCTTGACACGTGGTAACTACCTATGAATCTTATTCATAAGAATTTTAGTAAAAAGTGGACAATCTCGCTGTAAAAGAAGGTAACAGTTTCATTCCAAAAAAAACTTTCTAGCTATAAATAAAGGGGACGGATTTAATGATTGGATCGGTGTCCCCAAACTGTAGTGACAATTTTCTTTATTTTTGTTGTCACGAAAAAATTGCATCAACATGAATATTTAAATAAATTAACCTAAGAATTTATGGGTTCTCAGAGGTAGGGTCATCTAGCCATTAGAGAGGACCACAATGGGTGGATATCTTTGAACAAATTAAGGGTATATATATCTTTGGGAAAACCATCTTTATCACGGAACTTCTTGATAATGAATACTGCTGCAAAAGACTGGAACATGCTTTTTTAGCATCCATGTTTAATTTGGACATGAAGTACTTTTTATTGATTTTACAAGTCATAGCGCTGATCAATCAACTCGTGGTCTCATTCGTGTATATATATATATATATATATATATATATATAGAGAGAGAGAGAGAGAGAGAGAGAGAGAGGACATATGTTAAAATAGAACAAGATATGCTATATACATGACAGATTCTAAAGATGATTTCCAAAAATCTTATGGAAAATTAAAGCAATTCCTCGATCTGTTTACTTTCCAGATAATTAATTTAGAAGGTGCAGTTTGATTCTTGTTCTCCCAAGATTTGGGCTACTTGTTTGATGTGCATGCAATAGAAACAACAGTTGGATTGTATATAGTACTATTTTGAGTCAAGGATAATATTTATTATTACTACTGTTACTATTATTCTTAGTAGATGGGTAATCCGTGACCGGCCATATAGTGTCCTCATAGACACTACAAGAAATATGAGCTTTTGCTCCAAATTTTTTTCCCAAGACTACCGCTAGTGGGAATTAGCTGGTTGATGGCACAAAATAAGACTGCCGCAATAAGTTTGCCCAATTACCACTTCATTTCGTGCATCGAGTGTAAAATGGTGGTCAAAACCACTTATTAAGACATGAATTATTTCATTGTAATAGGAAATGTTACAAAACAACGTTAGCCCTAAAATTTACCCATGTGGCCACAGAATCAGATAGTGGTCGAAGATTCACCTGCAAGCCTTTGGAGTAAACGCTTCACATTCCTTTTTGCCATATAGCATAGCAAAATCCCTACATCTGAGTCGTCAACGAAGATTTCCTATACTCGTCGTCCTTCCAGGTCTAGTACTGTCGCCAGTTGCTGCCCCGTTCAACCTCACAGCTAGGGACGACTGAAGCGGTGGTTGGACTAGATTGATGGTATATGGCGTGGCTGAAGAGCATCAAGAGAGAAATAGAGAGAAAGAGAGAAGATGTTAGTCTCGGTAGAGAGAGAGTTTGACGTTGGTAGAAAGAGAGAGTGAGATACCCGAGAGAGAACTTCACAGTTTCACTTGGTTGAGGCACTTGGTTGAACTCCAATCCTTGTAGGCTTTCTTCATGGTGGCTTTAAGGTGGAGCAATGGCGGTTTGCCATGATGGGCTTGGCGGCATGAGCGGATAAACAGTCCCAACGCTACTCTGTTTTGGGTGCATGAAACAGGGGCTTTTCTGGTTTAAAATTTATGGTGGGGTGGTTTTCGTGGGTTTGCTGTTGATTGTTCCCATGGTGGTCCCCAGTGGAATTGGGGTTGTTGGGAAAGGAAAGAAAACTAAGTCCAACCATGCAACAGAGACGTCCATCTCACTAAGAGTGGAGGAGCGACGCAATGACCTAGGAGGTGGCAGAGATTATGTTAGCGAGGTGGCGGCTAAACATTGAGAGAGAGAGTGATGAGAGAAAGACCAACTAATGAGAGAGAGAGAGAGAGATTATGGGAGAGAAGAAAGCACGGCATGAGGGAGAGAGGGAACTCACCGTGAAATCGTGAGAGGCGTGAGATGGACTAGGGGTGCCAGAAAGTCTTTGGCGGCGGTTTCTGTTGGATCCCGACATGGCGGAAAGGCTAGCGATGTCGCTGGCTTCATCGACATGTCACGAGGCTGAAAATGAGACATGAAGGGGAGGTTTTGTTGTTCAGTTTTTAGTGAGTAAAACAGGGAAATGACTTTCTCATGGTTCGTAGTGGTTGGCGTCGTCAGTATGGTGCAGGTATGCTGGTTCGCGTCGCGGCTGTGGTGACTTAAGGAGGTGCAATGGATCACAGAGGAAGATTTATACTCTATTTTGGGTGTATGAAAATAGGGGTGAGAAACTGATGAGAGGGATAAGGAGAGGGAAGTCTGAGCAATGTGCCAGTTAAAACAAAATGAGAGATATGGTGAGAGAGGAAATAAGATAAGTGGGAAGAGAAATGGTCGAGAGAAATAAGGCACACAGAGAATAGAGAGCAAACGTGCATATCAGAAACAATAAATAAAAGAAACTGTTGGTGCAGGGGAAGGAAAGACGTGGGGAAGAGAAAGTTCTGTGCATAGGGGAAACAAAGGCATTGGGGAAGTAGTTGTGTAACATTGATGTGAGGGAGAGAACGGAGATTTGGAACCAAAATAGCGTGGGGGATTCACTTGGTGTTGTGGCTGGGTAAAAATAGGGAGAAACGGGGAAAGAAATAAGGAAAAGAGAGATCGTGCATGGGGCATGCACATGTGCAATGCTTTCTACTTTAACCTACGGGCTTTGGGTCCATTTCGAGAAAAATTGAGTCTATGTCTTGATGGTATATGAGCTTAAAAAATAAAATAAAATAAATTGAATGTGAGCTTCGTGTTAGGCTCGGGCATAACATCCTCCCTCCCTTACAAAAATTTCGTCCTTGAAATTTGCTGCACCTAAGTCAAAAATCTATAATTCTTAATCCCTCATATCCATGCCATGCATATATATATATATACTTCATATACCTAAGTGGGTTCAATTCAAGCCTAAAAATATAGACCTCAACAATACAATTAAAAGCCTAATAATAATTCAAATCTCTCCGCATAACATAGTAACCTCATACAAGTAACGTAATAAACTCTCCAAAGTTTGTGGCCTTTAATCTCATACTTGATTCATGAAGATATTCAACGCATGATTTCTAAAAATTTATAGTTCAGAAAATCCTCAAAAACCTAAAGTCCATAGCCACACGATTCAAGTCCTAAGTGATCTCAAGTTAACTAATTTCCAAACTCCACAAAGTTTACTCTCAAACGATCATATTATCAAAACTACATTTCTGTTACACACTAATGATTTTTCCAAAATGTTTAAAACTAAGAGTCATCCATGTCAGTACCTACTAAGATGACCCTCACCGCTATTTGATAGCAACCGACTTCTTGTCCCCAAAATATGCAAAGTCTATAACTTTACATCTGAAAATAATTGTAGCTTAAAGTTTGCAAAATCTAGGTCCTTAACTTTCAACCTAATCATCCCTTGCAGTCCGCAAATTTCTACACCTCAAATCTGAAAATTATTTCCGACAGCCACAAATTTCAAAAACTTCATATGTTATTAAAAAACAAAAAAATCATTTCTTAAAATCTAGAAACTCTAAAACCTCAAGTTTCGTGGGCCACCTTCAATGATTCCACAAATGCTAAAACCTTGAAAATCATCAAAATCAAATCTTGGAGCCTACTTAATTCTAAAAACTTAGATCATAAAAAATCTTTTTTTTTTAAAGAATCTCAAAACCTCTGAGTTCCAACATCTCAATCCACAAAGTCAACAAAATCTCAAACTTTAAGTATCCACATAATCATCTCTAAATCCCAAATTTCTATACCTTAAATCTGAAGTTAATTCCTAAACCCACAGATATCTGAAACCTCATATGTTATATCTGCAGAACCTCAAACTTGACTCTGATACCAACTATAACGCCTCAGTTCCAGATGGATCAGAGAGTTACTCCTTGTCACTCATAATCATTTTCCAACCATATAGTTACAGACTCCAAAGTTTTCAATGACACATACAACTCACTATTTCAGATCAGCTACTCCAATAAGATTAATCTAAACGCCACAAAAATCTCAAATTTAACATCAACCTTCTAAGATACCAAGTCAACAGAGCAAAACAGAACTATAAAATAAAATCTCCAATAAACAAAATATCATCTTTGTACTTAATCCACTATGCTCACCTAGCCTTATACATGATTTCTAGTCTTGATCCCCAGCTATACCATCAAAAATATCTGAAAAATGTTATGGAGATAAGGGGTGAGTTATCAACAACTCAGTAAACAAAAAACATATACCAGTATATAAACATAAGCCTTTTCAGAAAGTTCGGTATGCATAAACAAAACATTTCATTTTCATATGCAGATCTCATAAACATGTTATCAGAAAATTAGAGCAACTTTTCAAAATTTTCATACTCAAAAACCAACTGTTCATATTCAAATATTCTTTTCATATTGAAAGACACTTTTCATATTAAAAAATGCTTTGTTCATATTCAAAAACCAACTGTTCATAATCTAAAACACTTTATTCATATTCAAAAACCAACTGTTCATAATCAAAAACACTTTATTCATATTCAAAAACTAACTGTTCATAATCAAAAACACTTTGGCATAGCATAACTGAACATATTCATATTTTCATATCATATTATATTATATCATATCATATCATGTCATGTCATGTCACCATAGCATATCATATACTAGGTTTAACCCCAGTGATAGGGTTGTGCTATCCCTAGTAGCCAAACCAAGCAATATCATATTGTGAAACTTTTCTTTATTCATTCTCGGAACCCCAAGTGTGCAGACATGAAAGAACACATAAAAAATCACTTTGCTTACAAAGTGAGTTCACTCATATCATCATATCATGTTGGTACCAACCCTATCATATGAACCAGTATTATTATATCAAAACCATAATCAGAATCAGAATAAAAACATATAAGTCATGTCAAAGGTTTTTCAGATGCATATCATATCAAATCACGTGTTGAGCATGTTCATATCATTTCCATATGATAAAAAATAAATCCAAATCATTTTCATATAACATGTACAAAAATTCTCAAAAATCATATTTGCTCTTTTGCACATTTAAAAAACATGTCAAATATTTCGCATATCTACACTATTCATGTCAAAAGCATTTTTTTTTTCTCTTTCATACATGTTTCATGAATAAATGCAAAATATATATTGAGGTTTTTTCTCACATTTTCTTTTTTAAATAATATGCACATTTTTACAAATAAACCTTAATTCATTTCTTTTTATGCAAATCTAGCATAGGAACCTCATTTACTTGAACTGTTTAACTTTTCTGAATCTTTCCACAATCAAGCCAAATGAATACCAATCGTCACCTATACGGAACACTAAACGTTACTAAACTTCTAAAATGACTACTAAAACTCTCCATCTACTTAAATTCATACTATAGAAAATAGTTTTGATAACTATCTAGTTATCAGAAATCTAATAAATACAGTCATTGTTAAAACTAATCTTAACTTATCGTATTATAATTTTATCAAATATGGCAAAACAACTTAAATTCATTTCAAAAATTTAACTTAATCATATTTAAAACTCATATCTCTATAAACTATTATTAAAACGATAATTTAATACTGCCAACATATAATCTAGTAGGAAATCATAAATTTCTTAAGCAATAGTAATTCATAAAATATTCTTAATAATACTTATATTAAAAATCAACGTAAATTACTAATCATCTCTAATTTAAAACTATCCAATATTTATTTCATATAATAGGCTTAAAGTGTTTAAAAATAAAAGATTAAACATTTACAATTTACTACCAACATCAAATTAAAATTAATACCAGATAATATAATTAAAGTCTTTAAATATTTTTTGTGAAATCAAGTTTATAGATACTATTTTTATCCCAAAGAGACCATGCCTAATTTTTTTTTAAAAAGTACTAAACACAATTTAAATTAAAAATAATACATTAGTCTCTTAATAAAAATAAAGTTCATTAAAAATTGTTAACGTAGTTTTTTTTTTTGTAAACTACAACAAATCCAATTTAAAAAATCAAACTCATGCGAAATCAACACATTTGAAAATATTATTTTTGAAACATGGTACAACGGTCAACGAGGCTAATAGTACTACGGGCAGCAAATAAATTAGTAAGTCTAAAATATGATATCTACCATAGATTAAAAATAAGGGTAAAAATGTAAGCACTTATTTATTCTAACTTGAAAGGCATGCACGAGTTTTACATAAAATGCAAAACCAACGGGCTGTGGGACGGCGAACTCATCGAGAGAAATGGCCAAGGACGATGGAAGCAGTGGCTGACTAGATCGAGGCTATACGGCTTGGCTGAAGAGCACCGAGAGAGAAAGGGAGAAGATGTTAGTCTCGGCAGAGAGAGAGTTTGATGTTGGTAGCAAGAGAGAGTGAGATACCAGAAAGAGAACTTCATGGTTTCAGTCCCTTGAGGCACTGGGCTAAACTCCGATCCTTGTTGGCTTTCTTCATGGTGGCTCTGAGGTGGACCAATGGTGGTTTGCCATGATGGGCACGGCGGCATGAGCAGATAAACAGTCCCAACGCTGCTCTGTTTGGGTGCATGAATAGGGGCTTTCTGGTTTAAAATTTATGGTGGGTGGTGCAAGTCCGTGAGGTGGTTTTTGTGGGTTTGCCATTGATTGCTCCCATGGTGGTCCCAGGTGGAATTGGGGTTGTTGGGAAAACATACACAAAAAGAAAAGAAAACTGAGACTAACCATGCAACAGAGACGTCCATATCACCGAAAGTGGAGGAGCGGCACGAAGAACTGGGAGGTGGCGGCTGAACATTGAGAGAGAGAGAGAGTGATGAGAGAGAGACTAACTAATGAGAGAGAGAGTGAGAGAAATTACGGGAAGGAAGAAAGCACAGAGTGAGGGGGAGAGGGAACTCACGGTGAAATCGTGAGAGGCATACGACGGACTGGGGGTGCCAAAAAGTCTTTGGTGGCGGTTTCTTTGGGATCCCGACGTGGTGGAGGGGCTAGTGATGTCGTTGGCTTCGCCGACATGTCACGGGGCTGAAAATGAGACATAAGGGAGAGGTTTTGTTATTAAGTTTTTAGTGAGTAAAACAGGTGAATGACTTCTCGTGGTTCCCAGTGGTTGGCGTCGTGAGTATGGTGCAGGTACGGTGGTTCACGTCATGGCTGTGGTGACTTGAGGAGGTGCAATGGATCACGGAGGAAGATTTATACTCTATTTTGGGTGCATGAAAACAGGAGTGAGAAACTTATGTGAGGGAGAGGAAGAGGGAAGTTCGAGCAATGTGCCAGTTAAAACAAAATGAGAGATACGGTGAGAAAGGAAATAAGCTGAGTGGGAAGAGAAACGGTCGAGAGAAATAAGGCACATGAGTTCAGTGCAGAGGGGAAACGAAGGCATCAGGGAAGTAGTTGTGGAACACTGATGTGAGTGAGAGAACGAAGATTTGGAACCAAAATAGCGTGGGGGTTTACTTGGTGTTGAGGCTGCGTAAAAACAGGGAGAAATGGGGAAAGAAATAAGGAAAAGGGAGATCAACATGCATGGGGCGTGCACGTGTGTAGTGCTTTCAACTTTAACCTATGGGCTTTGGGTCCATTTCGAGAAAAATTGGGTCTATGTCTTGATGGTATATGAACTTAAAAAATAAATAAAATAAGATAAATTGAATGTGAGCTTCGTGCTGGGCGTTACAATGATAGCATTGCAAAAATATTTTTCTAACAAAAGTCAGTCATTTTAAATATTATTTTGCAATATATTTCAATTGTAATGAGATAAAGACGTTGCACCATTACTAATTGCAACAAAAGTAAACTCGTTGCAAATATATTTCTGACTTATATTTTATTGCCAATGGTTTTGGGTTGTTGTAAACAATTTAAATGATTTGTGTCGTTGATGTTTATAATTACGCTAAATACTATGATTGTGAACCAGGTCCTACGAAAGACAAGTCCTTCCAATAAGCCCTACGTACCCATATTATTGCATTTAATTCAACTACTGGTTTTTTAGGATGATTTCTTATGCATATACATGATATAATGTAGTAAATGTTATTGCACTGTACATGTACTTGCATAAGATCTCTTACTTCAATATTACATGATTACAATATTCCGCCAAACATTATTAGACTTTAATACATTTCTGCACAAGGACATCAATTTCTTTGTCACAACTAGGCACCATAAGATGAGTTTAAGTTTATCACTGAATTTCATTTCATGCTAAATAATAGCTCATTTTTTTTAATGAGTTTAATTTTAATTGCAAGCTATTTAATTTTGAAAAATAGACAATTTCTATTAATTCTTATAATTTTATCTACAAATTTTGATAAACCGTCTTTAGGTTTGTGTAACACCCTGTATTTTAGTGTATTTTTAATTGAATGATGATTTTAATTAATTCAAATATTGATTCTCTTGTTTTAAAATTATGAGAGTTTTTGATATATTATTTTTTAATATTTTTTAAGTTGTGAAAATTGTTCTTGATATGCTTTCTTAATATTAATTATTGTTTTACATTTAAATAGATCTTTAATTTAAATTAGTTTATTTAAGAGTTTTAAAATTATTATTGTTGATGGATTTTATTATTATTTTATTTTGACTTACTGTTTTGAAATTCTATCCGTTGGATCATCTTTGTGACCCAAGTTATGAGGATTGGACCTCATGTCTTTCCCTTCCTTTTTCTTTTTCCCTTTTTCCTTTTCCTTTATTTTTTTTCTTTTCTCATTTTCTTTTTCTTTTTCTCTTTATTTCTCCCCTGCACCCAGTCCACCCAGTCCACGCGACCCACCTCTCTCTTCTCCTCCGTCTGAATCTTCCTCAGCCCCTAGTGCCGCCGTGCACCACCACCAGACCTCACCGCCCAACCCACGACCTCCCCCACCCACCAGCAACCACACCAACCCCAGCCACCACCACCCATACTCCATCTTTCTCTCTCCTAGTCGTGTGGAACCCATTCGGGTTGTGTAATTTCTGCACCGCCTTGCATTGCCCAACGGCGCCACCACCACCATTAGCTTCCCTTCTCCCCAACGAGTCTCCCCTGGCCTCCCCACCCCCAGCGGTGGCTCCACCTTCCCTCACTCTCCCACGACCTATTTTCCTAAATGTGGGTCGATCGATCTCCTTCGTGTACCACCACCCACGGCCACTAGCCACCACCTTCTGCTCCACTAACTTCCATGAGCCCTTCTATGACCAACCCAAACCTCCCGTAGCTCCCCTTCGAAAGTGGGTTTTTGAGACCCACGACCCAGTGCATTTTTGTAACACCCCCTTCCCGTAGGCTAGGAGTGTCACGTGTTTTTCATAAAATAAACCCGGTAAGAGATCTCATATTTAAGAAAACAATTTAGGATTTATTTCATAAAAACTTTGTCTGATAAAAAATGTCTTCAAAACTTAAACTTAAATAAACTGAATAAAAAGTCATGTCATAAAGCAATAAAATAAATTTCTTCTAAAAGGTCTGAAACTAAAAATATCTGCTCTTTCTAATCCTGGCCTGTCTGCTCGTAATCATCATCATCGCCTGGGTGGTTTAAAAAAATGAAAACAAACTAAAATGAGTCGAATACTCAGTAAGAAATCCATCACATCGTTAACATACTAAACATAAGGTTTTCATAAAAGTTTTTCATGCTAAGAGCTTAAAATTCATGACTGTTCATACTGATGTTTATGCTATGCATGACTGATTTATCTGAATTAACTGACTGATCTGACTTAACTGACTGTTCTGATTTAACTGATTGTTTTGATTACTGACTGAACTGACTGGCCAACACACTTAACCCTGTGTGCGAGGTTGTGCACTGGCCCCACATCCCGCGGCCGCAAGGGGAGCCGCTGATAGTATTCTGGCATACTATGGTGGACCACGCTTGAGTCGGTGGCTTGCACGTCCACCCTGATCTGAACTGCAGTGGTACCATGCATCTGAATGGCCAACTGATTAACTGAACTGATTTTATCTTGCACTTGAACTTAAGATAGCTTACGTGTCTTATGACCATGAGATGCATGACATAATACATATATAATTATAATTTCTGAAATTGAACATGATGCGGAATGACATGATCGTGTGCTATGCTGGATGACATGCTTGTATATGACATGAGCGATTCATAAATAATGGCTAACAATAAACTGGCTTGAATAATACATACATATAGCCTAACTGTGATGATCTTAATTTATGATCAAATTACTTACCTCGTAGCGCTATTTCCTGAATCTCACTTCGTAACGCGTCACCTATATAAAGTATTTAAACGTCACTAATTCTGTCTAGGAACCATATCCTAATATCCTACTTAATTAAATTCACACTGTAAAATATAACGAATAAAATATTCTGTTTAATATAAAATCAATGAAAGTTTATAACTTAAATTATTTAAAATACTAATAGCATAATCTTACTTAATAAAATTTTTAATCTAGAAAATAGTCAAATAAATCTCTTGCTTAACACCATAAAATCAATAAATTCTTATATCTTCAAATTACTTAAAATACTAATAACATATTATAACTTAGAAAAATACTTGGACTATTTTAATTAAGTCATAAAAACCTCAATTCTTAAAATAGACTTACTATCTCATGATTAACATAATTATTTAATCTTATAAAAATATAATAATTATCAATATTATTTAAAATACTCTTAACATATTCCTTTATTTTCTATTTAAAGTATAACATAATAATAATTTTTATTAAACTTCTATTAAATACATAAAAGAATATTAACAAAATATTAGGCTTGATAGTTTACTTTAAAAATATATTTCAAAATTCTTTCAAACACTTCTTTATAATAAATGATCTTATGCTTAATATTTTTATTTAATAAAATATAACTCAACTTGAATTATTAAGTTTAATAAAAGTCACTGAAATTAATGAAACATAATAAAATCAGTCCAATTTAATTTACAAATCCTATCATAGTATATGACTAATTAATCTCAAGCTTAGCCCATGAGGAAAATAGCCCACCAGATTTAAAACCCAAACAAGTTAAAACAAGGCCCAATATACTTTTAAAACACAAGCTAAACAACCAACAAATTAAACTAAGCCCAAACTTACACTTAAGCCCGGTATGCATATGGCCCAAGGCCCGATCGCATGCAGTGCTCTGATGATACAAACTTATTCGGCAGATGCAAAGGGGACGTGTAGTGCAACGGAAATGCAGTGCCATGCGAGAGAACAACAGAAGCTCACCGAGAGAAGGATCTGCTGTAGCAGCGGTTCTGGGTGTTCGTGGGTGGCCGGCGATGCAGTTGGGAGGTCTCTGTGGTGGTGCGACGCAAGAGAGAGAGAGTGAGTTTAGAGAGTGTAGAGAGAGAACTATCAACCCGAAAAATACTAAGGGGAGACAGTGCTGGTCGACGGCGGTGGGCTTACCGGAAGGGAGTGGGCTCGACGGGGTTGGGCTGGTCGGCAAATTCTGGCACCTTAGGTGGTGATCCGATGACCTAGGGTGGTCGGTGGTGGCTGGGCCGTGGCTTCCGGTTGGAGAACAGTACATGCTCTGTTTTTCGGTGTGAAGAACAGGGGCTGCCATGCGTGGAGCTTGGCTTCGGGTGCTGGGCAGCGGTGATGCCGATGAGTGATGGTTGGTGCTGGCGTTGAACGTGGAGGAGCCGTGGCTGGGTCGATGGTGTTGTGCTGCTGGGCTTCACACGGGAAGGATGTGGAGGTGCAGATGCGGTCGCGTGCTCACTGGGAGGGTATGCGCATGGTGGTTTCCGTGGGGTTAACGGCAGAGGAAGAGAAAGGGGCAGCTGCTGTGTAAGTATGCTGCGAATCGAACGTGCGTGGGTGCTGCGGCTTGATCTTTTGCAGGAAGTATATATATAGGCATGGAGGAAACCCTAGAGAAAACAAATGGAAGGCAGTAGGTGCGGGCTATGCATGAAGTGTATAAATAAACGTAGGGACGTGCATGCGAAGGACTCGGCTGCGATAGAGCCAAGTATGAAGTCGTAGGCAGCAAGGAATCTGTACGTGTATGTTCATAAACCGAACGTAAGCTAAGACGTTGGTATAGTTTCGGATTCTTAAAGAGATAGAATAATAATCCTATTATAATAATAATAGAAATAATAATAATAATAATAATAATAATAATAATAGTAATTAAAATGCATAATACTTATTTTATAATATACTTCTAGGACTGGGTTGTTACAATTTTACACTATTCAGTTGCTGTGTTGCCGCCTCTTGCACTTCCGTGATCCTTCAAAAATTATAATATACCGTTGTAAGTATTTTTTCAAATAACTTTTGAGATTTAAATGTATTATTGCACTAAGTCATCTTTACTATGTTTTGGTTGGTTGTACCGGACTGAGTCAGAAGAGTAAGTGGGTTGGATGAATTGGAGGATGGAGTTGTTGTGTGTTTGGATATGCATAAATTTGTTGGTTATTGGATAATCGTGTGGTGTCTTATACATTGCATATTTGCAGGCATGTTCATATTTGTAAATGAAAACTAGGTTTTTGTATAATTGCATTCATGTTCATGTGTTTATTTGAAAACTGGATTTTCATGTGTGAGTATGGATTTTTGGGTGCGTGTGTGTCACGAGCCCAAGCCGAGATGGGGCATTATCTCGGTGGAGCTCCTCTGGTCACTCGGGAGCGAAATATACTGAGTAACGTCCCCTGAATTGTCGCCGGGCGACAATGGGATCGGACAGGATGGTAACGCTCTCGTGCCGACTCCATGGCCCCTCTTACTGGTAGGGGCTAGAGGATGCTTGACCACAATGCACTGGGTGCGGAACTAGGCATCGCTCGTTACGAAGTCACATGCACGATCGTTACCTGTGGTGTGATGAAGGGAGCCAGGGTGTGCGGATGATCCCTAGAGCAGATCATGGTGCATACGGATAAAAATGGATTAATGGCTATTTTCTAGAAAAATGGTGTGTGTTGGATAAAAAGATTTTGTGTTAATCATTTTCAGAAAAAATGATGGATTATTGTTTTGGGCCATTTTCGGGAAAAATGGTGGATAATGTTTAATGGAAATGTTTTGGGCCAAAATGAGATTTTGGCGTACGTTGGAAAATATTCATTTTTGGAGAAAATGATATTTTGGGTTTAATGCATATTTCATCATATGCATGCATGGTTGATCGTATTAATATATTTTTATCTCATGGTTGTTTGGATTATTACTTACCTGCGGTACCGTTTTATGGTATCGCAGATTTTGATGTTGTTAATGCAGATGTTGAACATGAGGATTTGGTTTCGCCAAAGGAGTGATCTGGGATCACTTATATTTATATTTGTCAGCCCTTATGTTATTTTTATGGGACATTGGTATTGCTTTTAAAATGCTTTTGCTTTTGGATATTTGTATTAAACAATTCTGGTACTTAGTTGACTTATTTATATTATCCGCTGCGTTTTTGTTGTGCACTTTTTGCGTGTTGCACATACTTAAGCACTTATCGTTGGGATGCATGACCCGTGTTGTCATCATTCTGACATCTCGATTCTCATGTTTCCGTACGTGGGAGTCAGGGTGTCACAGTTTGTGCAAATGGCTTTCTATAATTTAAACATACATAAATAGGTTTAAAAATATATAAGGCTATAAACGATATTTGTTAAGACTAAAATAATATGTATGATATTATTAATCTAGTTTCCTATTAGGCTTTTAAACACTTTTTTTTAAGGGAATAATTTCATTAATCACCATATTATACCAAAGAGAGAATGAATGAAGGAGGATCCTCCATGTCGACTACATCCTCATCCTTATTTATAGCCTGAATCACTTGTAGTGTCTCTCCCTCTAGGTTGATTTGGTGAAGTCCCAAATGAATACCAAATTTAGTAGCTTCAAGAGCTCCACTTGCTTCTACAGTAGTGGGTCAGGGAGCATCGACTTACTCATTCTCATTCTAGCAATAACAAAACTATGATGGTCTCTCACTATGATACCAATGCCAACCCTATAGTGTAACCTATCAACAACACCATCCCAATTGATTTTGAAGATGCTCTCGGGGGGGGGGGGGGGGAGAGACCACTCTTGATTCACTAACTTGGGCTTATCCTTCTATTTATCTGACATAGGACTAATAGACTTCAAGCTTTCTAAGTCCTCTATATCCTGCTTCACCAATGTATTAGGGTGCAACATTTTCTTAAACACAAGATTATTCCACCTATGCCAAATTCTTCTAGATATCACAGCAAATTCCTCCACTAATTCATTCTCTGCATGGTTGCACATCTCCTCAAAACATTCCTAAAAACACAGCTTCAAATCAAATCTTTTTTGCGTTCTTTTGGAGCATTGGCTCCACACATTTTGAGATGTAGGACAACTCCACAATATGTGGCCCATTGATTCCTCCCCCTTTAAATAGATAGGGCAGGGCAGTTTGTCTTTTCCACAACCTTCCTCTTAAACAAATTCAGATTGATAGGAAGACCTTCTTTGCATGCCCTCCATAGGAAAGTTTTGCTCAAGTAATATTCAACTTCCAAATTGCAATCCACATTTTGCGTCCACCCACACTAGTAGAGGTTTGGCCCTTAGATTGCTCGAGTAGATCCTTGTGTAAAGGATAAGTACTTCTAACCGTAAATTTGCCATTTGAGGTACCTTTTCACATTAATCTGTCAGGCATATAGCTGTAACTTAGAGGGATACACTTAATGATTGCTACTTCCTCATTAGAGAAAATTTCATCAATAAGGGTTGAACTCCATTGCTTAGTATGAGGATCAATAAGTTCTTGCACTATTGCATTGTCCTCTAACTCCTTAACTACACTTTGAACTCTTGCAGTGATGGATTGAGGGAGTCATTTGTCCTTCCATATTTTCACCTCTCTGCCATTTCCTATCCTCCACATTGTGCCTTTTTCCAGTAAATGTCTAGCAGCCATAATATTCTTCCAAATCGAAGATGGTCTGCTACCCAATTTAGCTTGAAAGAATGGGACCTGCTGGAAGTATTTCAACTTGAGGACTTGAGCTGCTAAAGATTGAGGATATTATAAAATGTGCCATCCCTACTTAGCAAGCATGGCCAAGTTGAAGCTCTCAAGATCTCTAAAACTCAAGCCTCCAGCTGACTTTGCTTTTCCCATAGTGCTCCATGAGATCCAATGAACTTTCCTCTCTTGATCATACTATCCCCACCAATAGTTGTGCATAAGACTATTGATGTTTCTAAGCAGACTACAAGGGAGTTTAAAAACTCCCATACAGTATATAGGGAGAGCTTGCACCACTGATTTTAGAAGGATTTCCTTCCCTACTTAAGAGAGAGATTTGACTTTGTTGCTGCTTATCCTGCGCTTTATCCTGTCAAGAATGCTTCTAAAAGAACTCAATCTAAATCTTCCCACCAATGCTAGCAAGCCTGGATATTTCTCATAAGGCATAAATGATCTAACTCCAACTATCTTCAAAATCATTTCTTGAATGCCCCTTGGAGTGTCCCTACTAAAGTGAATAGAAGTTTTATCCTTGTTTAATCCCTAACTAGGGGCTGTTTCTGCTAAGCAGATGGTACAATCTACTCCACTCAAGAGAGTTTGCTTTACAGAACAACAAATAGTCGTCTGTAAAAAATAGATGGTTTATGTGTAGCTTGCCATGAGATATTGGAATACCTGTAATAGCTCCTTTATTTTCAACATGGTTCAACAATGAGCTCAGTACCTCAAAACACAAAATGAAGAGATATGGGGATAGAAGATCACCTTGTCTAAGCCATCAAAAAGGTTTAAAAGCCACCTGAGGTACTCCATTTCTCAAAGAGTATATGACATAGATTCTATACAATTCATCACCAATCCAACCCACCTCTTAGGGAAGGCCCAACTTATAATACCCCGCTTCTTCTTTTTGACGTAAGCAAATTTCGCCTGATGTTACAGTCCGCCCCTTCTCTCTAGCGTTATGCGTGTCGAACCTCGATGGCATATTTTTAAAGATATTATGTGATTTCTAAAGTAAGCCTAGTGTTTTAAAACCCTTGAATATTTTAAATGTCCTAGAAATATTTATATGGGGTATTTCGAGTGTTACTTAACTAAACTTGATTTTAATAAGACAATTATAATATTTTTTAATAGCTCCAAAAATATTATAATTGTAGTAAATTATTTTATTATTAAAATGATTTTAGTTATTTAAAATATTATGGTATTTAAATTATGTTGAAAACTCTAATTAATTAGATAGTTTTATTCTGTTAAAGATATTAAATAAGACTTCATCATTTTGTTAACGATGAAGGAATATTATTTTATAAACTAAAGTTTGGTTTAAATTATATTCTATCTTAATTCCTCTCAATGCTTGTAATTAAGTTAATGTTTAAGCATTTTCAAATCAGTATTCAAAGTTCATTATTAGATCGTCTTGAAGACCCCAAGATGAAGGGTTTGGATTAAAACCTCTCTCTTTCTCCCTCACTTTTCCCTTTCCCTCTCTCTCCTCCCTCTCCCAAGCGGTTTCCTTCTCCCTCATGCACGGCCTAGATCCGCCATCGTAGGCCACTGCGCCACCTCCACCTGGCCACCACAGCTCCACCAGCAACCCCCTAAGCCCCTCCATGGCCAGCCACAACCAACCAAGCTCTCCCTCCAATTTTCCTATGTGAGACCCACGGCCTAAACTCCTTCACTAGCCGCCGTGTCTCTGACATGTGCCACCTCGGCACCACCACAAGACCACCACCTGCACCTCTAGCCACCCCTAATGGCTAAAACAACCACTGTACACGGCTAGATCCACCATGTTTCGCCCCTCGCCACCACCATGAGCCCTTCCAAGACCACACCTAGCTATCCAAATGCCCAAACAGCCACTGTATGAGATTTAGCCGCCCCGTACTACCCTTCCAACGTCATCGACCTTGATGGTCAGTGAACAATGCATGGGTCAACCCCAACGATGGTATAACCCTCTATCCCTCATTATTTATGTTAGATGTTAATTGATTGGTTAGGTTGTGGACTGTGCTGTTAGTATTTGTGAAATTCACTGTATTGTGATGTGCTGTGTATGTAAAGTGTTGGGTGTTTCTATATAATGTGGGTGTGAAGTGTGGGCTGTAGTTGTGATATAGCATAGTGTTGTGAAAGGAGTACACATGGAGTGTACTCCATGTGGTAGAGTGATGCACCATATGACATGTATGCTTTATTGGTGATGTGGCGTAGCGTGTGTAAAGAGAGTATGAAGCGAAGTGATACACCATGTGGCGTGTCGAGAAGATAAGGATGGTTGTATAGTTGATGCATAGCGTGGTGAGTAGTGTCAAGAACTATGGAACAGTGTCCCGAAGTATTTACGATGTGGCCTGTAGTCTAAGGTGACAAGTGTCACCGTGTAGCTAACTTATGGCTGGAAGTATGTGTGAAGTGGCAAGATAGTATTAGAGTAGTGTAACGGAAGCATGATGGGGGAATATCACGAAGTGACATCGTTAAATAAGATGTCATGCTTGTGATGGGTGAGAAGTTAGTGTAAGAGCAACGTAACGGGAACGTGACGAGATGTCACGATGTGATAGGAGTACGTGAGGGACTGTACTTGTGATGAGTTAGGAGTTAGTGTAAAAATGACGTAGCGGAATGTTAGGTGATGTGATGAGGTCACGGTGTTGTTTGGGCATAGTCTCAAGCTATGACGTGACATGAAGTGTAGTTATGAATGGAGGTCTATCGTGTCAAGTATTGAGATTAACTATCAAAAGGGATGGGTAGCATGAAGAGTCATGCTAGCCCAGTTAAGAGAAGGTTGGTATCAGAGTATGGTGCTTGTCCATACAAGCAAGTGATCAACGAACTATATGTTGGTCTTAGGTGGAAAAGGGATAAGGTATGTGTATAATTTGGTTAGACACATGTGCCGGACGGATTCACCATTGTAATGGATAATCTGTCCTAAGCATGGTTACATGGTGCTTAAGCCTTAGAGTTGGCTTAAAGTCATATGGCGTGTATGGATGGGCATGAGGATTTAAAGTGATCTAAGATACATGAAGGTAGTGACGAGTGTATTGTCTAGGATTAGAATGCATGACTTAGTCGGTCTGAGTCATGCATCGGAATATGGTCAATAAGAAGAGTAAGACAAAGGTCCTATTGTCTTAATCCTAAGGTAAATCATGGGTTCACTCTAGTAGATAAGCACTCGAAGTAGTAAGGGACACATAAGGGTAGTGACCGTAAGCAGATCCTCGAAAGTTTTATCATAGTAAGGGACACGTAAGGGTACAAGATAGAAGGAGAGTGTTTCAAGTGAAACATAATTCTATTTCTTAGCTTAGCTACTTATGCACTAGATAGATAATAATGTTAAGGTTATGTGTATGCATGTAGGTTGCCATCTAACATGCATGATATGAAAGTAGCATGGAGTCCAGGTAAGTATTATGTTCATACTCTTCTAGAGTTTTCTAAACGATATGAAAATGAAGAAAATGAAATGTTTTTCCTTTACGATGCTTTACAAAATGACACGAAAGATATTTTACGAAAACATGCTAAGTATAACATTTAAAAGTATAAGTATGTATGGTCCTTCTTGTAGCCCCATTTTATGCAACCAAAGTATTAATTGTACGCACGTAAATAGATGACTATACACAATATCTATTGTATGTATTTTCTACAAAAAGAAACGTTGAGGCCTATGCCTCGTGCCTCAACTGATGCTTTAAATGATGCCATGAAAGATTATGTTTAAACTCGTGCTTTTAAATAATATTTTTTTCATGAATAAACTGCTAAATAAAAAGGACTAAAAAGAAAAGGACTAAACTGAAAGAAAGGACTGAACGAATAAATATATGAAAATACATAACGGCCATATGAATGAAAGGTTACCAAAGGATTAGACTGGGCAGATGGTAATACCGGGTAAGTAGTACTAGTAGTGCATCCAGTGCTGCACCATGACGGAAAGGAGTTCCCAACCCGTAGCCACGGGAGGAATCCGGGTCCAAAAGACTGCTAACCCCAGCACGCGGGGCATAACAATGTACAATGGCCAAAGAAAGTGATAAGAAAGAATGTATGAATGCATCGCTCTCTTTAAGAAATGAAGGCACTGACGGGGGAAACATTTTGCGAAAAAAAAAACCCTTTTTAAAGAAAAACCCGGTCTAGTGTTGTTTTCAAAGGAATGCATGTATGCATGTACGTATAGTATATATAGAATGATGAATGCATGACTGAAAACATATGTTGTTATATTTTAACTGTATGAAGTGATGCTTACTGAGTATTCGACTCATTTTAGTTTTTATGTGTGCCTCTCCCCCAACAGGAACTGAATGAGTAGAACGCATCAGGATGGACACGACCCAAGGAGAAGAACACAGAAGTCTAGGCATGAGAGTTTAAATGTACGAAAGGCCTTTTTATCTTAAGTTTTATGTTTTCCACTGTAAACCTCTTTTATTCTCAAAACACATTTTATTTTATAACGTAAAATCTTGCACCCTGGGTATGGAAGTGAAAAATTTTAAATCGAACAGTAATTTCCGTTGTCTTTTCTAAAATCATTCCATAAAAAGTCCTACCACAAGGATGGGTGTTACACAACTTGACCATCACAGTTTTGAGAAATCTCCATTCAATATGATCATAAGCCTTACTCATGTCCAGCTTAAGAGCCATATGTCTCTCCTTACCTCTCAGCTTACTATTAAGCCACAATCACATTATCATATATTAGTCTACTAGGGACAAATGCAGATTGGGTAGGAGATA
The DNA here is from genome assembly GCA_029856935.1 of Cyclocarya paliurus. Classification (NCBI taxonomy): domain Eukaryota; kingdom Viridiplantae; phylum Streptophyta; class Magnoliopsida; order Fagales; family Juglandaceae; genus Cyclocarya; species Cyclocarya paliurus. The sequence goes on along the minus strand of CM056959.1, from coordinate 13,317,670 downwards.
TGATATCTAGTAAAATCTTCTTTAGTTTGTTTGCTATTGTCTTATAAATGATTTTATAGAGGACATTACACAAACTTATTGATCTGAAATCTATCACTTTGGAAGGAGCTTTCACCTTTGGAATAAGAGCTATGTGAGTCTCATTAATCTCAATAAGCAACCTATCTGAGTTAAGAACTGATAAAGTAGCAACACTAACCTCTTTGTCGATTGATTGATAATGATGTTAATAGAAAATAGGAGGAAAAACATCAGGACCAAGGGAGCTAAGAGGATTCATCTAGAAAACGGTCTCTTCAACTTCCTGGTATGTGAATTTCTTTGAAAGGAGACTGATCATCTCAACATTTACTCTAGGCTCCAAGGTATCTAAACACTCAGCTATACCTGAAGAATGAGATATAGAAAACAGATCCTAGAAATAGCTTTGAAATTGAGCTGCAATTCCCTCTTGAGATGCAACATCATTGCCACAGTTATCCTTAATGCTCTTAATGGTGTTAGTCTTCCTACGTTGGTTTGCACATTGGTGGGAAAACTTAGTATTTCTATCCCCTTCCCTCAGCTATTTTTCCTATGCCCTTTGTTTCCACCTAATATCCTCCTCTTCAAGATGCTTATTAACCTCCTTTTGTAACACCTAGATATAGCTTCCCTAATCCCCAACATTGTCCTTTTGTAAATTAGAAATTTGTTGTAGTGTGGAATTAATCAGTTTTTTTTTAGTTCACATAGCTCGCTTTATTCCACTCCTTAAGCTTTGACTTGCACTTGATTAGGCTTTCCACAATCATCTTCAACTTATCAATAGTCAACTCACAAACTGTGGGAACTTATTCTTCACTAGAAAATGAAGCTCACGAACTGTTCGACGGTTCTCAAGCTCTCGGCAATTCCAACTTAAGCAATTCATGGTTGTTGGTGGTGCTGCTAAGCAGCCACCACCAACTCATCCTCCTGCAACTTCTTACCAACTAAGGATAGTGTTTTAGGTTTTTTTTTATCAAACCTCCTTCACTACCAGAGAATCCACCTGTGCTACCACCCAATTGTTTGCTTGAATTAGAGATACAATTCATCTCAGAAGCCATTTGGTTTGTAGAAGTTGAAGTACTTGTCTCAAGCTCTCCTCTTCCACTTGGTTTGCTTTTTTGACTGGGCCAGTTCATTGAGCTTTAGCATGAGGAACTGGTCTAGAGAATTTGTGTGGCTGGCAATAGATAAGCCCAAATCAATGGACTCAATTTTGGCTGGGATGTCCAGCTGTAACTGATCCTTTCTCTCCACAGTTGCCTCTACATCCATAATAATATCCCCCCAACTATGCAATCTTTCCTTTTGTAAATCTTTCCCATTCATAGTTGAATCCTGTGAGATAAGAGTAGTAGGAGTCAACTTCGCTTCCTTACTGACCTTACTAGGCAACTTTTCCAACAGTGCAGCTTTCCTTATATATTTCTTTAGTTCTTGAATTTTAGGGATACCATCCTTTTGTACACTGGGACCTCAAGAAATTTAGGCATGTTAGCAATTGTTTTCTTTTTTATCTCGACCTACACCACTTGACCCATACTAGATCCAATTTTGATACCCACCTCTTCTATCATGCTAGCAAGTGGCATATTGTGTACTTGAATCCAAAGAGGTTCTATGGTAAATGAGATATCCTTCAGAGGGGTGTGACTATCGAACTCCTGCAAGTTTATAAGCATTCTATCAAAAGACCATGGTCTACCTTTCATCACTTTTGTCTTATCTCGATCATATTGGAACTCCAACAAGACCCAGTTATCACCAACATCTTTAAACAGAATCCAACCTTCTGGTCTCCATATTTTTTTCATGGTTGTCCTGGAGGCCTCTTTGTTGATCACCTTATCAGAAACATGATTAATGTTACATGCAGTCGTGAAATGTGTAACCACAACGTAATCATTTTGAAAAAGAATGGGGTCTACTCATATAATATAATTCATATAAAACTTGGTTCAGTTCGTATAAATTGCATAAAAAATTGAATAATATTGTATTTATTATAATCTATATGTATTATTCTTAACTACCTACAATAACAATATCTCAAGTAATTAAAATCTTGGTTAAGTTCTCTCATTCTCTAAGGGTGAGGTGTTGTCTCTTAAACTATGTTTGAAGAGTATTGTTATATGCAGTTGTGAAGTGTATAATCGCAACGTAATCGTTTTAAAAAAAGTAGGGTCTATTGTTAAAAAAATATTTTTTTTCATATTAATCCTATATTTATTCACTTTTTCAAATGGATTACGCGCGTTTACTCATTCCATGATTGCAAATATCATTTTTATATTTTTAATAGTTATTCTACTCATCATCCTTACACTACACATCTACTAAAAGGAAAAAAAAATCAAATATGTAATATAGGGATAAAAGCCTTTAGTTTTTTTTTAAATTAATTACAAGAATACCTCATACTCCATCAGGCGTGTACCAGCGAGCCTACTATTGACAGAAACGAAAAAATATATACATACTTGCTATAAGGAAAAAAGAAAAAAAATAAATAGAAGAAAAAACGAAAATTATATAGTGTAGGAATGAATGACTGTAATTTTTTTTTTTTAATTAATTACAGGAATAGCTCAGACTCCATCAGGCGGCTACCAGCGAGCCTACCACTGAGAGAAACCCTCGCCCTCAACATTTGCCCACGCTCAGTTCATTTCTCAAAGCCTCGACGGTCGGGTCGGCGCCTTCCGGCTTTTAACATTCTCTACTTCCGGTAAAGCTTTAGTCTTGGGTTCTGCCACATCTCTTTATTCTCCTGTGTTTCTTTTGTCTCTACAGGCTTAATAAGGTCTGTGTTTGTTTCTCGGGAAAGTAAAAGGAAATGCTGAAAAATGGGTTTCTGGAAAATGGGTTTTCCTTCTCTTCTACGCATTCTAATCGGTAACCATTTTAGTTTTTAATGTTTTTTCTAATTTATTTGCTCACTGGTATTTAGGCTTGCAAGTGGAGATTATCGTTGATCAGCTGCTATTGGAGTTTTCTTCTCTCTGTGAGAAATGAACTTTTGGAAGTTTGTTTATGGGAAAACAGTTGTCAATCTATCGAGATTCAATGGGAAGTTTCCACCTCCATGCCGACCTTATGTTTGTAGAAATGCCCGCTTGAGTACTGCGCCGTCTACTTCATTTAATTCACCAATACGTCCTGGCTCTAACCCTGTTCAGAAATCTGGTTTCCCTGAACCCGTTTCGTCCTACTGTAGATACATTCACTCGACCAATGGAACTGCAATGAGCAGCTCGGGTGGTGACTTGAAACTCAATTCGGAGGAACCTGGGGAGGATGATGGGACCATGAATGAATTCTTGTCCCGATTTGTCTGGATAATACGTGGCAAGCTCGCTGAAGCTTACCCAGACTGTGATAAACAGACAATTGATGGAATGCTTCTGATCATCGTTGGGAAAGTTGCATCAGAGATGGAAAAGGGTGGTCTTGAGCAGATGCTTGGTGCCGCAGCAGCCACTCCTTCACAGGATTTTAGTGAGGATTTGTGGAAAACAGTTTGGGAAGTTAGTAATATGGTTTTGAATGATATGAAAAAGGAGAAGCAAAAGGAAAAAATGAAGGGTTTTCTGCAATCTGAAGAAGTTAAGGAAATGTGCAGGTTTGCTGGTGAAGTTGGTATTCGTGGGGATATGCTGAGAGAGCTTAGATTCAAATGGGCTCGTGAGAAAATGGAGGAAAGTGAGTTTTATGACAGTTTGGAGCGCATGAGAGGAGAAGCACAAGCCCAAGATAAACAGGAGAAAGCAGAGGGCAAGCTAACTGAAATAATGGGTGATGAGGCTCCTGTGACCGAGGAGAGGCCTAAGGTTGTTACTCTTCCCAAGAGACAAGGGAAGATAAGGTACAAGATTTATGGCCTTGATCTCTCTGATCCAAAGTGGGCTGAGGTGGCTGATAAAATTCATGAGAGTGGGGAAGTAATTTGGCCTCAGGAACCAAAGCCAATATCTGGGAAATGCAAATTGGTTACTGAGAAGATTCTCTCACTGAACGAGGAGGATGATCCATCTCCCCTATTGGCTGAATGGGTGGAATTTCTTCAACCAAGCAGGATTGACTGGATCACTTTGCTTGACAGATTGAAAGAACGGAATACTAGTTTATATTTTAAGGTCCGCTGCCTTATTTCACCTTTCTTCGTAGTGTCAAGAAATTTTGCAATACTGGTTTTTAACTTTTTCCTTTTGTTTTCTTGTCTAAAATTTAAATTTCAATGTAAAGAGAATTAATATTTGTTCATAACCCCAAGGGGTTGGCCAAAGTGATGAAGGCCCTGGTCTTGGGTATCACTTCCTTCGGCCAAGGTTCAACACCTCATGGGTGCAAATAATTCTTTGGGACCACACCCCCTGGTGAAAAGCCAGCGATTTAACCAGTTCTGTGTAGGAAAACTTCCGAGAGTGCGATGCACGGGACTGGAGTTTACTTTGCAACGGTGGGTCCGAAGGGCCCTACATTGAAGAGGTTCCCCCCCAAAAAAAAAAAAAAGAATTAAGATTTGTTCGTAATAACTTTCAAAAGCTTTTGAAATGCCCATAACTTGCAAGTTGTCGATGTTCAACATTTTCTGTTCATCTTTGTTTTGGTAGTTTTTTTTTTTTTTTTTAATAAAAAGCTGCATATTAGCTTCAAATGTCAGGTGTTTTTAGTCCAGCATCATGAGTTTTCTCTTCTCATCATCCATTCAAATCATGCTCACCAACAGCACCATTCTCATTGTGTTTTTTGGAGTGATCAACTCTATTATCTTGTTGCAATGCGGAGAGTAAAGTCACTTGGATGATAATACACAATGGATGCTGTGTCTTGTGATAAATTATGCATCTCGTTGACTTAGAATATGGTTCCAGGATAATTATAGTTTTTTCTAGTTTTTAATTGTTGAACGTAACTCCCTCCTGATGAATGAGACTTGAATGTGGGCGTGGAAAATTCTTCATGATCGTTCTTCTGATCATAATGTGCTCCCATTTGTATCCTGTTATGTTTTGGCATGTTTCTGGTCTCTCTTGGGTTTATTGATCCAAGTATATAAATTTCCTAGCTTCCTGGACACTTTGGCTCTTAGAATGAGGGAAATGTACAGATATAGGTACAGAGGAGAGCTAATTACTTTTTTTAAGTCATTGGAAGTTAATCAAGCTGCTTCTTGTAGAGCTAGCAAATATTTTGTGCTGAATGATGTCATCATTTGAAGCAATGGATCCATAGAAGCATCGAAATCTATTGCATTGGAAACAAGAATGAAGTGGGACTTAATGTACGCCCCCTGATGAATGTTGCACTCTTTCAAAGGACAAAGTTACTAATTTTTGGATGTATGCTTTACACATGCCAATTGTGAAAGTCTAGGAACATGCACCTGTATATCTTTCTTGTTTGTTTAAGTTATAGAAGCTGCCATTAAATTTGACATCTTCATTTTGTTGATTTGAAATGATTTGTTTTGTAGGTAGCAGAACTAGTACTGGGTGAAAAGTCTTTCCAAACAAACATCCGTGATTACTCGAAGCTTATTGATGTACATGCCAAAGAGAGTCGCTTAGAAGATGCTGAAAGAATTCTTAAGAGGATGAATGAAAATGGCATTGTACCTGATATTTTAACCGCCACGGTTTTGGTTCACATGTACAGCAAGGCAGGCAATCTTGACCGTGCAAAAGAGGCATTTGAAAGTTTGAGGAGCCAGGGTTTCCAACCAGACACGAAGGTTTACAACTCAATGATCATGGCATATGTAAATGCTGGCCAGCCCAAGTTGGGCGAGTCGCTGATGAGGGAGATGGAGGCAAGAGACATCAATCCGACACAGGAAATTTACATTGCATTGCTTCGGTCATTTGCTGAACGTGGAGATGTTGGTGGGGCTGGGCGAATTGCAACCACTATGCAGTTTGCAGGTTTGCAGCCAAGTTTGGAGTCTTGTGCTTTGCTTGTTGAGGCATATGGGCAAGCAGGTGACCCTGAGCAGGCAAGGAGCAACTTTGACCACATGTTAAAAATTGGGCACAGACCTGATGACAGGTGTACCGCTAGCGTGATTGCAGCATATGAGAAGAAGAATTTATTGGATAAGGCTCTCAATCTTTTGTTGCAGCTGGAGAAGGATGGATTTGAGCCCGGAGTTGCAACTTATACTGTTCTTGTGGATTGGTTAGGCAAGTTGGAGCTGGTTAATGAGGCTGAGCAGCTATTGGGCAAGATTGCTGAGCAGGGTGAGGCCCCTCCTTTTAAGGTTCATGTAAGCCTTTGCGACATGTACTCGAGGGCTGGAGCAGAGAAAAAGGCTCTTCAAGCTCTTGGGGTTCTGGAGGCTAAGAAAGAGCAACTGAGGTCGGATGAATTTGAGAGAATAATTAATGGGCTTATAGCCGGTGGGTTTGTGCAGGATGCTAAAAGGGTATATGGGCTGATGGAAGCCCAGGGTTTTGCAGCATCAGAGCCACTGAAGGTGGCCATACTGGCATCTCAAGCTTTCGGTCGAAGAGACCTATGATGAGATAATCCGTTGGTATTTTGGGACTGCTTCTCAAGTCTTTGGAATAGAAAACCCAACAATAAGAATGTCCTATAGGTTTAGGAAGCCATAGCACTCTGCATGGCCGGCAGGATGTAATCCATAAAGATGTTGATTTAACCTTTTTCTCAACTTGACATCTCAGCTTTTTAGAGTTGTGTTTTGCGATTGTTCCCTTAGTTGAGTCTTGCCATGGTCCCATCCCAAGTAGTGTAATGCATCTTTATGTCCCTTTCTGGCCCACTAGACACAAGACGCATTCTGTCAATTGACAGGGGTAGGTATATTTGGATTATATATTTGCTGTATGATCGAAAAGTAATGTTACTATTCATTTCAGATTTTCTCATCTCTAATCACACTTGTTGATATCACGCATTTTAACTTAAACGTATTATATAAGCAGATGTGACTAGAGATGATAAAAGTTAAAACGATGCTTCTTTTGCAACCCATGATTATCAAGTAATTATCAACAACACTGCTTGGTGTGAAACATTTGATTATTCTGTTAGTAGTCTCCTCTAATGAACTGGTTTAGTTGCTTTAATTCCCCACTTTGCTGCTCCACTACTGCTCTCACAACATCTACAATAGAGATCATGCCAACTATCCTCCCATCTACCACTGGAATATGCCGTATCCTGCTGTCTGCAAAACACCAAGAATACACTTTAATTCCACTGCCTAATTCTCGTACTCTCTTTGGTAATTTGTGGAATATGAGTTATCAATATGACTCTCACCTGTCATAAGCTGCATTGCTTGAAGAATGTTGGTATCAGATGTCACTGTTAATACTTTGTCCTGTTGAAAGACAAGCATTTGACAAGCATTTGAGGCAGGTTTTAGAAAGTAGAGTGGGCAGATTGTATTGTTCCGCGGAGATTACAAAGTAGTTGAAGAAAAAAAACAATGAAATGAACCTTAGCAGTCATTATTTCCTCAACTCTTGTGTATATGGGTGATCTTCCTGGTGCGATTATCTTCCTCGAGTAGTCTGTTCGTTCATTGACAATAATCAGAGGAAATTTAATGCTAGTTTTGGAGTGAGGACTTGGAGAATATCCCAAGGTTGTCATGTATTTGGCCTTGAATTTCAAGAGATATCTGGTTGATAAGTTGGCCCCAAAAAAGGAAATTAAGGGGGAGGGGCGAGCATATTTTTTTGGTTAAGTTAAATTTGATTAAGAAAAAAGTAATGCTAGATACAGTCATGGTTATGCAAGAATTACACACCCATTTTGAAAAAAAGTGAGATCTACTATTAAAAAATTAATTTTTTTATGTGAATTTCATATTTATTCACTTTTTTTAAAAGATAATGATAGGCTTACTACCTTCCTACCACTCATTTACTACCCATTTTATTATTATTTTCTTTTAAGTATTTTTTTTAACATCCTTAATAATGAAGAAAAAATTAAAAAAATATACAACTTCACTAATATTAGTCATTTCCTTAACCATTAAGTAAAAAATTTAAAAAAATTAAAAAAATAAAATAAAAGTAGTAAATGGGTGGTAGGAGATAGTAAGCCTATCATTATCATTTTTAAAAGGAGTGCGGGATGTTTGAACTCTCTAGAACTGTAAATATCATATCTCTTTATCCCAAAATACAAATAGCAATGGGGCATGCCTCTATAAAAACTATACAGTTGCTATATAAAAAGACTTTTAGTAAAAGCTAAACCAATAACAGACCATGCCAATTGCCAACTACTAGCAAATAGCTAATAGACCCCATGTTTATGCATCTTTAGCAGAGAGAATCGAAAATGATCGATGCTATACAACCTGTTTTGATATTATGGAATGCGATGAACACCGTCAACTATGAACTTTATTAATGTTTCTCGTGGTTTATATAAAATAGAGAAAGATCTCTTCAAGTTCTTGTCTAAATTTAGGGCCTGAAGTAAGAAAGAAATAGACACATAAAATAGGTCCTACAATATTTATTTATGCGGGTATAACTTTTTCGGATAGCTACAAATTCTTAGTAAACATTATAGAGCCGATATCCTATATTTATTTCTCTATCAAATTCAGATAAGATGAAACTTAAAGAGAACTTGATCCAAATTAAAACAAGGGCTTAATGATCAATTACCTCTTTCAGTGACGATTCCTGCAAGATGTTTTTCTCCAGGCTTTACCACAACCAGTGACCCAATATTATGGACAGCCATCTGCAATATTAAGGCAACTATTTTAGGATGCATCATGCATGTACTTTTACATGGACAAGTAAGGTTTCAAAATGCTGAAAATGGGGTTAATGGGACTTGCATTTTTTACTGCATCAATGACAGCATCATCAGTGTGGCACCACAGCCAGGAACCAGTTTTCTCTCCTCCTTTTGTCATCAGCACCTCTGCTACTGTTACATTCTCCAACCCTTTCAGCTGCTCAGGTGAAGATCTAGAGAAGGTCACACGTCGAAAACACGAAAATATTTTTCCCAAATCACTTGCTCCTCCATGCACATGTTGCAAATTTGCATCCTTGATTGTTTCCTGGCAAGATCGTACTGCTCTCACAAGTCCTTGCATTTTTCGTTTGTACTCTTGGATATAAAAATTGATGTTATTAGTGACCATGTCTCTTTCTTGTCTTTATTTTTTCCCATTTTAATCAAGCTTGCATTAAAATTAAACAGAAGAACATGAGAGTTTAGGGTTGGAGCTTGACCCCAACAAAAATTCCATTACAGAAATCGCAGTGCATACAACTAAATTGGACCTGAACCCATGTTCTTTGGCCAAACCAAAGAAATGATGGCTTAAGTTGCAAGTTTGTAATCTAATTGTTGTTGAAATCATCTATTCTGGAGCAGTGCAATCATCTATTTTGGAGTTGTTGAAAGAGATCTCCACATCGTTTTCTCCTAAATCTTATATCAGGGAAAGCTTAAAAAAAGCAGGCGATATCTAAAATCAGAAAGCCCAAATCAGTAGTACTGGTTTATCGGAGGTACATGCAGCGGTGCCAGCGCATGAGTCTAGTGGGGTGAGATTATCTCTTTCTTATTTTCCCTTAATATATAAATGTTTAATTCTACGTCTGTGTAAATGTCTTTTGAGATTGTTCATTACCAGCATAAGGAGTAACATTTTTGCCTATCTGATAGAATTAAATTTCGTTTGGATACAGAGGTGAAATGAAATCATCTCATTTTATCTAATTTCAACTAATAATTTTACTATTATTCACAAATCATCTCAATTCATCTCATCTCATCTTACTATTTAAACGGATCTTTAACGGGTGGTTTTGGGTTGCTTTTGGATGACACATATGGATACTTGAAGGTTGCTTTTGGGTTGGGAGGCATCATTAGGGATACCCAGCTGATGAGAATAATAGGTGGCTTTATAGGGTTTGCATCTTGGAGGAATGATATGTGCTAAATGTGCTCCAATTTTCATAGAATTCAATCCAACAAATTTTCTTCAAAAATCAGAAAGTCTTGGATGGTGCCATAACCACAAATATAAAAGAAGTAGAGCAAGAAATGCATTGTTTTAAATTTTATTGTATTTTTCTTGTCTTTACAAAGTAAAAAAACTACATGAACTTTACAAGAGTACTGCTCTTAGACCATTTTTAAGAGTTTGTTTGAGGTTGAATTCAAAGAGAAAGAAACAAGTGAATTGGTGAAAAGGTAGCATACCTTGACTGCAGATCAGAGAAGGAAAGCTTCAAACTAGGTTGGAAGTTCTCCTCAGGATGGCAAGTGTTTGTAGCTAGCTAATCCATGCATGAAATCTCAAACAAATGACACAAGAAATTAAGAATATATTGTAAAAAGTACCTAATCTACTGTGTTCTTTTCTTGAATGAGTGTGAGAAGGAAAAGGTATTTCAGTTTATATGTACCCTTTTGCAGATGTTTAACTTCTTTGTCAGGTTGCTTCCACAGTTTGCGCATCATGTGGAATGCTTGCTTAATTCCCATGTTTTGCCCTTTCTTGCTCTATTTCTTCTTTTCTTTTGGTGTCATGTTTGCCTAATTTCTTCAGGAGTCAGGACCTCCATCTTTTGGTTTTCGGTTTTGATACTTTGGAATCAAACCCGTATGTCAAATTATAAAATTACTTTAATTGCAAAAAGGATCTAACATTTCACATAAAATCGTATCAGTTTATGAATTTATTTTTATAAAATAGTACTTTTGTGTACTTAACATGACTTATCATTTAAAAAAATAGTTTTGTTTGTGACCCAGAGATATCAACTGGGAATTGGAATATAAGAACAACACATCAGGTTTCTCAATCTAGCTTTCTTGCTATAAATATTGAAAAAAGATTCCTGGTACGTAGTACATTAGCTTCCCTAAATTGTGGAGACGAGCAATTCTGGTAACACCCATATCTTACCTTCTTGTTTTTTAATTTTTTATTCCACCCCTCCTACGAGATCATATCCAGATTTTAATTATAATTAGCTAGGCAACTTGGGTCCAACTCTACTATGGTATTTTTTTTTTTTTTTTTTTTTTTTGCACAAGACCCAAACAAATACCACATTACAACAGATACAATATAATAAAAAATACAATAAAAAAAATCAATAATACCCAAGATATAGTTCGAGATCACTATTTTTCGATAAAACTGAGGAATTGATGGTCATTAAAAAACAGGTTTAAGTTGCAATCCAACTATAGGGTTGTAATATTGTAGCTAGAGGCCCTGTCACTATAAGAAAATTGTTTATTTGTTCGTCGTCATTTATTTTTAAAAAATTCTATGTGTAGTCACTTTTGTGTACTCCCTAACTTGCGCACTCTACTAATGTGATTGATTGCGTCACTTTCTCTAATATAAAATAACTGTTTTGGTCAATCACATCAGTGAAGTGCATAAAGAGTATACAAAAGTAATTATATGTAACAGAACTCTTTATTTTTAACTAAAAAGACTTTATTCTAGTCCTACAAGAAAATAAGTCATTTCTAGCACTTTTAAGTCGCCACAAATAGTTCTTAATTGTGATGTTTTTGATTTTGCCATTGAATTCCATCGTGAAGTTGGGAAATGCTGAGGGAGAATTCACTGTTCACTTCTGTACAGCAACATTTATACCTATTGCTGCAAGTTTTGTCGTCGCAACAAAATATTTTTATTGTAACAGTATTTTCTTTCCATCGAATAGGAAAATCACCACAATAAATACTTTTTGCAGCGAACATTATCGTCGCAAAAGGCACTATTGTCGCCCAAACAAGACTAACGAATAATTTTTTTATTTGAACAAAGAATAATAAGTCCAACCTTTATTTGTAGCCAATTACTGCTTATTTCAGGCGAGACAAAAGTGTCAGAAATAGCCTTTTAGAACATTCATAACAAAATTGTACAAAACTATTTCCGGCTAATTTTGGTTGCCAAAAATGAGCAGTTCTAACCATTTTGAACTCGTCGAAAACAGGCAACCGTTTCAACAAACAATTCTCAAACAACATTTCCCCTCGCTAATTGTCCTATGATAGACGTTGCCAACATTTCCTCTAACTTCTCCTGTGACGCCCCCAACCTCGGTTTGGAATGGAAAGGAAACTTAGAGGATTGGGACATGCAACACAAGGTTACATACCTCCGTACATGACAGTTAATATGAAATGCATCTTATTATACAACTAGCAAGTATGCAATAATCACAACGGTAATAAAAGTGAAAGTATAACTTATGCCAGAATAACTAAAAATATCCCAATTTCATTAGTAATCAAGCTCAAAATATTAATGTAGCATAATCTAAAGTCAAATCATCTGCTTCATGCATTCTAAAGCATGAAGGACTTGGCCTATAACATCATGATTAAATCCAATCTCCTCTCAAGGTCCGGAGGAAATCAGTCAGATCCAGAGTTCCATCTAACTCGTCCTCCTCAAGTCTTAACACAATTTCTACCATTCCAAGTGGAATGATAGTAGTCTTATAAAGGGTAAGATTTACTCGAAATCACAGTAAGTTGAACAACCAACTTGGACAAAGATAAATTAAACATGAAACATGATAAATATGCAATGCATGAAATACAGAAAAACAAGTATGCATGTCTCCCATCCAGATTCCGTAACATTTTAGAAAAATAGAGACACAGGTTTTCATTCAGTAAACATTTTTGCCATCATTTTTGAAAACATAACTTCATCATAAACTTTCATCATTATTAGCAATTCATAATTAATATCATAACGTGTAGTAACGTCACAGTTTCTCATATGCACTATAAGTACCTGCTGGTGACCGTAGTACAACTCACGTTGAAACTACGTTGTCTATAGACTCGTTCTCAATGAATTGGTAAATATAACATATCATAAAAATCATAACGTGTACACCCACCAGTGTTAGGTGTCATAATATGTTGACTTCGCTCCGGCGTTCTTTAACAAGAACTTATTCAAAGCCCGTTGACTGTTTTTCGTCAATCCAGGAGTTACCACTCCATTATTTAATACTCCAGAGTGGACAGAAAAGTTCCACTAGGACAATTCTTCATCCTAGAATTTGGATTTACGACAAAAATTATTTTCATACTATACTTAAAAAAAAAATTCATGACATGTACATATGTGGCAAGCTTTCATTCAAAAATGATATTTATAGATGCAATATGTAAAAATGGTGAAAAATATCACATGTCATGTAAGTATGCACAATGTATCATATAACATTTTATGCTCAACATGATAATTGAAATATAAATGAAACATTTATCAATAATTCATAAATAATCTATCAAGGTGTAAGTTAGATGTCAACTTACAAACTTCCTGAGTAATCGAAATAATGTCATAGTAGCTGAAATCAAGTGCATACTAAGTTAGAATTAATACTTCTATGGTTTAAGTTTAAAATCAAAGGCTTCAAAAATGGATATTGACAAAAATATCCTTAGACTCTGAAAAATTACCGTTAAGGCTCTAAATTTTTACTAATTACAAACGAATTTCAAATTTAACCAAAATTCATGGACTTCATATTTTTGTCATTCTAAAACCATCTAAGCCCTTAGATTTTTAAAAATAAAAGTGAAACTTGCTCAAACAGTCCCAACCCGTGGCATGCACTCTAGTTGATGTCTAAGTGTGTTTGCAACTATTGATTCTTATGAATGCATGCATAAGAGATTTTCTTTAATCACAAATTATCACTAAAATTTTTAATGACATAATAATGGCTAATTCTTGGATAATCAAGTTCATCCCAAAACTTAATCATGGCTAAGATATCCTTAATCTCTAATTTATTCAAAACCAATTCATACTTGATAATCAAAACAAGATAGATTTAAAACCTATCATAGGATGCTTTTAATCACAAATAAAATCTTCCATAATCATTCTAAGACAATAATAAATCATATAAAATCATGCTTAAGACATGTCATAACTTAATTTTCACTTAAAATCATTTAATCAATCAAACCACCCTTTAATAACCTGGTTTTGAACTAAGCATGATAACTTTCTCAAAACTCAACCAAATTTTGTACCAACACTTGAAAACAAAATTTGACATGCTAACTAAGATCAAGAGCAAGAATACAAATTTCGTGGCCTTCCAAACACTCAAGATAGCCTTGCTCAAGATCACTCAAGAACTTATCAAAACTCACTCGGTTTCATTCTTTTGATCTCTAAGGGGGGACAAGTGCTCTCAAGACTCAAGAGAAAGCTTGGAGGGGAGCTAAGAAGAAATGAGGAAGTGGGGGAGGTATTTATAGGGTTCAAGAGGGGAATGGGACATTCATTTTGGTTCAAGGAAGTGAATGTGAGTGGTGGAGGTGGGAGGTGGAGTGTTAATTGCATTTTCTAGATTTCAGTCCATCATTTTGTGTCATCTTGTGCAGACCAAAACAGTACCCTAAACCACCATGATTTCTCTTCTGCAGTTGCTACATTGAGTCCAAAGAAAGCTGGTCTGGTCGTGGTGCAGAATAAAAGAAAGAAAAATGCAAAATCATCATACACAAGCAAACGGGTTCAATGGTGGTTTTCTTGGGCAGATTTCGGTTTTGTGCTTTCTTTGGGTGGGAAAACTGAGTCAAATGGTCATGATGACCATGAGGACCTCTTGGGGATTGGGTGTTGTTTGAGGCGGCGTGGAGTGGTGGCTTAACCATGGCAAGTGGGTTGTTGAAACTCAACCAAATCAGTTTGCAACCAACTAGCTTCCTAAATGCAATCGGTTTAATGTTTTGGCTCGGTTGTTGAGACCAAACTTGTCCAAAGCTTGGTCTGGGTTTAAAGGGGTCTCATGAGGTATTTAAGGACCATAGTGCCCTTAAGAAAAATGCACAAAAATATTGGGGTTAAGGGCAAAATAGTCCATGTACTCAAAGGACACACATGTGTGCCAATTGGTGTAGTTTTGGAGTTTAATATGTCATTTCCTCTAATGATATGTGTGGAGGTTTATCTAGGGTTTTAGTATGATCTAAGAGTAATGAAATAAAATAATCAATCAAAAAATTATAATTAGATGGTTAAGAAAAGATTAAACGAAATTAAACTTCAAAGCATGGCTTAAAGTTCACTAACCTCAAGTATGATGATTAATGGTTTTAGCCAACTTTTAAAACTTAATTTGGGTACTTAGCGTATGATTTGGGTTTAAGGAGACTAATGGTATGGTGTATTGGACTTTCAAGTTGAATAGTGAAATAAACCCAAACATGACTTTGGGCCTTGTGGGCTTAAAAGAGCCAAGTGTGTGAGTTCATGGCTTATGGGCTTATGGGCTTGAATGAGAGGGGCCTCATTTATAGATTTTTAGAGTTGAAAAGAAACCTCAAGATCCACTAAGTTGGGCTTGGAAAGGTTTAACTTGACCTAATTGGGCCATGGGTCCATTCTACACCAAGTTTGGCCCAAAGGCCTTAAGCCTTCTATATACCTTTGGCTTAAATTCTAAGGTTCTACAAGAAAGGTTTATATCCTTAAAACTCTCAAATTGGTCTAGAGCTTATGGAACCTATTCTTAACCCACCACATCCTTAGAGAATTAGAGGCCTAAAGTCTTATGCCCATCAAGTAGGGCCTAATGTCCATCAAGTTTGGCCTATACCTTTACCCTTACTAAGTTAGGCCCAATGGCCTTACGTCCTTTTCGTTGGGCCTATTTTCTAGTGTTCTTCAAGAAAGACTTAAAACTTTATATCTCTCAAATTGGGCCTAAGGCTTTTTAACATCTTAACCTTAGCCCATCAGATCCTTAATGTATTAAGGCCCTAAAGTTTTATTGCCTCTCCTAAGCCTTTATCCCCAAAAAGCTTGGCCCCTTAATAAACCAATATTTTGGGCCTTCTGAAATCTATCAAAAAATGCTACACAAATTACTTAGCCAAATAAGGTGGCAAAATCTCCAATATGCCACTTGTCATTTTGACGTTGGCCTCTTGGCACCCTTCTTCAAAATTAATTAAGCACTAAAAATTCTCTAAAATAATACTACTAAACCAATCAAGATCCAAAAATTTTCATTTTTCTCAAAAATCAATATTGCACTAGAATCTTCTAATAATTCAACTAAACCCAAAGTATAAAGTCATCTGGCCAATTCAAATATTCAAAATTATTCTTATTCTAGAATTGTTTAACTCCTAATTAACTAAGATTAAGGTTACTAAGGTCAAGGTCTAAGGAGCTTTTTAGGCGGAGTGTTACATCTCCTAATTACCACTCCTCAGTATCACAGCGCCACTCTTTGAAGTGTAACCAAGCATGTTCAGACCACACTCCTATGCATTTTCCGCAAGTAACATCTCGCTACTGAGGGCTGGTTCGATGGCCTCATAATAGTGGGAGGATTGGGAAGAGGAGAAGTTTGAAGACTGCAATAGCCTATATCTAAGGTTACTAAGGTCAAGGTCTAAGGAGCTTTTTAGGCAGAGTGTTACATCTCCTAATTACCACTCCTCAGTATCACAGCGTCACTCTTTGAAGTGTAACCAAGCATGTTCGTACCACACTCCTATGCATTTTCCGCAAGTAACATCTCGCTACTGAGGGCTGGTTCGATGGCCCCATAATAGTGGGAGGATTGGGAAGAGGAGAAGTTTGAAGACTGTAATAGCCTATATCTATGGTGGTTTTTCTGGTCCATGGAAATCAGAGAGCCAGGGAAGTTGAGAGAACTTATAAAAAAATAAAAAATTATGTACTGCTAATTCAAACATTTAAAATTATTATTTCAGAATTCCAAACATTATAGAATTATAGGCTATATAGAGTACTTTTTTTCTTTTCTTTTTTATCGTCGTCATAACTTATCAATGATAGTGTTTCAATTCAACTTAGTAACATGTAATAATTGGAGGGAATGGAATAAATGCAAACATCACTACGACAAAAAAAAATTTTAGGAGATTTGTTTTGCAATAAAATAAAATTGTCCCAAAAATTGACTTTTAAGGATGAAATTTAAATTTTGTCCCAAACTACTGACAAAAGTCGTTTACTGTTTGAATAATCAATAAAACGTTCAAATGACATATTTCATGATGAAAAATTTATTCCTCAATATAATTTTTGCAGTTGTCAAAAATTGTAGGTAGAATTGTCGAAAAGAACCATTTATGGCGATTTTTTGAGTTGTCGCAAATAAATGGTTTTTCCCGGTGATTTTGTTTGTCCAAAAAATGGTCGCAAAAAGTCCCACAATAATTGAAAATAATTGTGAAAAAAAAAACTAGTTTTTTCGACAATTTTTTGGTAGCTGGACAAAAACATTTGTCATAACGCTTTGCCACCGAAAATCAATATTTACGGCGAGGTTAGCCACTAGAAATAAACAGTTCTGGCAAGTTTCTCTCGCCTGAACTCTATCTAATTGTAAAAAAAATATTTGTCACAACAATTTGTACGTTCTCTATCTAATTTGAAAATAGTACATTCTCGCCCTAGTTCTGAATTAACATACTTTTAAATTAGTCTATTTGTAAAGAAATGGTTAATTGTAAGATATAGGTGTGTAACCAGTCCGGTCCGATTTTAAACAAAATTTAGGACTGAACCTGTATGTATCGGTTTTGAATTTTTAAAAACTGATTACGCACCAGTTGTCTCATAAACTAGTATATCCAGTTTTACCAGTTCAATCCGATTTTCTGGTTTTAATAAAATGCAAATTTGTAAAAAAATATATATTTATTAAAATAAAAAAAAAATCAGTTTTATAATTTTTATCCAAAATCTATTGCTATTAATAAAAGTAAAAAAAAAATTATATTTTATGGTACAGAACATTGATTTATTCCAATTGAGACACGTCTTCTATTATTGGGCTAAATGAATTTAGTCATTAAAGTTTAAATAATGTTAAAAGTTGAATAAATAAATACTAGAAAATATGAAATTTTAAAATTCAAACATTTTGCAACAACCTCAAAAACTCGCAGCAAAAAGTTATTTTGGGGGTGGGGGAGCATTGTACTAGTTTAAAAGTATATTAATTATGAACAAAAGATAAACCTTTTTTTCGGATAACAAAAAAACTATTTTTTCAACTGATTATTAGCCATTGTTGTTGGATTTTAGAGACATTTTTTGGACTTTTTGTTGTGAGCAAAATCGCCACAAAAAATTGATTGATTAAGAAAATGATTGTTATCATGAATGAAGACTACCAATGGATAGATACTTATCATACTTGTACACAAATTATAATTATCATTTTTAAATTGTTGATTTTGTTCTTGAAAACTGCTAAAGATAGTTAAGAAAAACTTCCAAAAAAATTATTTTTCCACATTTCTATTATAAATACCAACAATAATTGACATGTGGAGAAATAAGTTTTTTGTAAGTTTTATTTAAGTACATTTAACAATTTCCAAAAATAAAATCAACAATTCAGAAATGATAATTATAATTTATGGAAAAGTATGATAAGCATCTATTCATTGGTAGTCTTCCTTCACGATAACAATCAATCTTTTAATTAATCAATCTTTTGCGGCGATTTTGCTCACCACAAAGAGTCTAAAAAACATCCACTACCTACAAAAATATTGAATGAGAACAAAAAGTAATGCTACATGTACTTACAATTTTATTTACATGACTCATTTTGTTAGTTTTCTTTTGAATTTCAAATTTCTTAATTTTCAACATATCAATAATTAAAATGTGGATAAATAAGTTTTTTATAAGTTTTTCTCAAGTATATTTAGTAGTTTTCCCAAACAAAATCAACAATTCAGAAATAATAATGATAATCTGTGTACAAGTATGATAAGTATATTTCTTTTGATAGTCTTCCTTCACGATAACAATCAATCTCCTAATTAATCAATCTTTTTTGACGATTTTTCTCATCACTAAAAGTGTAAAAAAACTTCCACAAAAAGTCACACAACAATGGCAAATAGTCACCAAAAAATTTTAGTTTTTTTGGTAACCGAAAAAAATGGTCTCTATATATTTCATAATTAATATACTTTTAAACTACTACGGTGCCCCCCTCCCAAATAACTTTTTACCGCGAGTTTTTGAAATTGTTGCAAATACTTTGATTTTGAAATTCTTGCAAAGAGTCGGGATTTTAAAATTTCCTATTTGAAAGTATTTATTTACTCAATTGTTAACATTATTTAGCCTTGAATCGCTAAATTCATATAGCCCAAGAATAGAAGACAGGTCAAAAGAAGAATAAATCTATTGTTCAGCACCAAAAATACTCTTTTACTTTGAAAATTTTTATGCTATGAAGACGATAAGAATCATAGTAATCTATTCAAAATAGTAGGTATATTATCAACAATTCAAAAATAATAATTATAATTTGTGTACAAGTATGATAAGTATCTATCTATTGGTAGTTTCTGATATGAAAATACCATGGAAAGATGGTATTTTCATTTTGATGCTCTCAAGGTCTCTATCTATACCATCCCGACCCCTTAGGTTCCCCTCAAGTCGTTTTTCACGCCTAACTCTTCCATGCCTACCCGACCCAACTTCAGATTCTAAATCTTCCTCATCCTCACCATCTCCTTCATGCTCATACTCATTTTCAACCCTAGGCACACGTCGCCTCCTATCTCTCCCACCTTGTAGATTTCTAATCGCTGCTTCTTAATGATCCATCCTGTCCCTAACTTCACCCAACACAAAATTCAACCGCTCAAACTGTTTTTGCATGGCTTGCAACACAAAGGATGAGTTATCTGTCATCCCCTTCGGTGATGAGTCACTACGATGAGACATCGTAATGTGCTGCACAAAAAGAATGTTAGTGGAAAACCTCACACACTCCCTTACGTGTTTACACTCAAATAATGGCACTCCACTCGTATTTCACTCCTAATTGGCTTTTCCCGATAATAGTCTCACACTCTCTTGCCTTTTACCTCAAGAGTTTTCCCACCCAAGTTCTTTAAGAACTAATTGAACTCAATCAAGACAATGCAACCTTGTTTTATCTCAACTAGTAATTAGGTTTAAGAAACAAGAACAAGAAAAACACGGAAGGAATAAAAATGACACAAGAATCAAGGAAATTGTGGCAACGAAAGAGTAACTAGAAGACAAGATACCAACTATAATAATGTATGTAGCCCCTTTGATTATAAGGCTCAAGAAAAAAATTTCAGCTTTCCAATACTTTTTTTTTTTTTGGACGATTTTTTTTTCTTTTTTTTCTTTTCTTTTTTTTTCTTTTCTTTTCTTTTCTTTCATTTTCACCAACTGAAATGATCACAAACAAAGGAATAAACACTTGAAAAAAAAAAATCCTAACAAAGAACAAGGCAAGGCTAATCAAATAATAAGGTAACCCAAACCAAAGATTGAAGAAACCCTAGAAAACAAAGAGAGATTCAGCAGCCCTAGGATGAAGGAAATTTCTGCACTTTTTTTTTTTTTTTTTTTTTCTAAACCCTATAACAATGAAGCCCTAGAATTCAATATGCAAGAAATAAAAGATAGAATCAGACCTGATTGGAAACCGAGCTCTGAATACCAAATGATATGAACCCGTAGGAAATGAATCTCTTGAACCCACAATCAATTTGAAAACGCACCCAAGAAAGCCAAAATCAAGTCAATGGATGGAGAATCTAGACCCGACGAGAACTCGTTTCAAGAACCTAGATTATATTAAAATCTAGACCCGATGAATAACCCGTCTCAAGAACCCAGATTACAAGGAGGAACGCCACAAAGGTTGTGATTTGCCTTTGATAAGTTCAAAAGTTCAATGAAGAACAAGAGGAGAAACTCACTCACAAATAACATTCAAAATTGTCTAATCTTTCAAATGAGGCTACAATAAGTGTTTTAACCAAAACCCTATTGAAACCCTAACCCAAAATAAACCCTACTTCCAAAACTACCCTCGGATGAACAGTACCCGCGGCTACTGTACGGCGCTACAGTAATTCGCTACAGTCCCCCTTGTAAACCCTAGTTCCAAAAAATATAACTTTTCCAAATAAGCCATTGGCCAAAGTACAAGACCTTCTCAAAAACCCTAATTCATAATAAATAAGACATATGTGGGCCAAGTATCATCTAGCCCACTTATTCTAAATGAAATAAATCTTTTAACAAAATTAAAAGCTTCTAATAACAAAAGGGCCTATCTCTATGTCTTGTCTTCCACTGCTTGAATCAAATGGATCATAACTGGTTCTCCTTCTTTCAAGCCCATATTGAATGTTGGGCTCTTGCTAGCTTCATTCCAAGTGGATTGCACCAATCCTTGCATTGCTTCCTTAATCTTCTTGGCTCTTGATCTTGTAATTGGTCCATCTGGAACTTGCAAATGATCTTGAACACTAGGCCCACCTTGGTTCCCATCAGTTTCATTCACGATAACAATCATTCTCCTAATCAATCAATCTTTTGTAACGATTTTGCTTACAACAAAAAGTCCAAAAAATGTCAACAACAATGACTAATAATCAGCTGAAAAAATTTTTTTTTTTTTATTCAAAAAAATGGTCTATCCCTAGTTCATAATTAATATACTTTTAAACTAGTACAGTGCTCCCCCACCCCCAAATTAACTTTTTGCTTCGAGTGTTTGAGGTAGTTGCAAAATGTCTGAATTTTAAATTTTCATATTTTCTAGTATTTATTTACTCAAATTTTAACATTATTTAAACTTTAATGTCTAAATTCATTTAGCCCAATAATAAAATACGTGTCTCAATTGGAATAAATCTGTTGTTCTGTACCAAAAATACTCTTTTATTTTAAAAATATGTATGCTACGAAAACGATAAGAATAATAGTAATCTAGTCAAAATAGTAGGTTTATTAGAAATAAATAATGTGCATTTAATGTGTCCTAGTGTGACAGAAAGATGTTAATTTTTCCTTTTTATTTAATTTAATTATTCTTATCTTTATTCTTAAATATTCTACGTTACATTACTCATACCACTACCTACAAAACTATTTGAATAAGAACAAAAAGTAGTGCTACAAGTACTTACAATTTTATTTACAAGACTCATTTTGTTAGTTTTGTTTTGAATTTTGAATTTTCTAATTTTCAGCATATCAATAATTGAAATGTGGAGAAATAAATTTTTTGTAAGTTTTTCTTAAGTACATTTAGCAGTTCCAAGAATAAAATCAACATTTAAAAAATGATAATTATAATGTGTACAAGGATGATAAACATCTATCCCTTGGTAGTCTTCCTTAACGATAACAATCATTCTCTTAATCAATCAATCTTTTGCGGCGATTTTGCTCACCACAAAAAGTGTAAAAACGGTCCACAAAAAATCCAATGACAATGGCAAATAATAAACAAAAAACTAATTTTTTTGGTATCCAAAAAAAATAGTCTCTCTCTAGTTTATAATTAATATACTTTCAAACTAGTACCGTTCTTCCCCCCCCCCCCCCCCAAAATAACTTTTTGTTTTGAGTTTTTGAAGTTGTTGCAAATACTTGGATTTTGAAGTTGTTACAAAATGTCTTAATTTTAAAATTTTATATTTTCAGATATTTATTTACTTAATTTTTAACATTATTTAAACTTTAATGACTAAATTTATTAATCCCAAGAATAGAATACGTGTCTCAATTGGAACAAATCCATTGTTCTGCACCAAAATTACTCTTTTACTTTAAAGATATGTATGCTATGAAGACGATAAAAATAATAGTAATCTATTCAAAATAGTAGCTATATTAAAAATAAATAATGTGCATTTTATGTGTACTAGTGTGATAGAAAAATGTTAGTTTTTTCTTTTTATTTAGATTGATTATTTTTATCTTTATTCTTAAATATTATATATTACATTACTCGTACCACTATCTACAAAACTATTTGGATAAAAAAAAAAACAGTGCTACATGTACATATAATTTTATTTACAAGTATCATTTTTTTAGTTTTCTTTAGGACTTCAAATTTCCTAATTTTCAGCATATTTAATAATTGACATGTGAAAAAATAAGTTTATTGTAAGTTTTATTTAAGTACATTTAGCAGTTTCCAAAAACAAAATCAAAAATTCAGAAATGATAATAATAATTTGTTTTAAAGTATGATAAACATCTATCCCTTGGTAGTATTCTTACACGATAACAATCAATCTCTTAATCAATCAATCTTTTGTGGCGATTTTGCTCTCCACAAAAAGTCCAACAATAATGACAAATAATAGCCGAAAAAATTTAGTTTTTTTGGCAACCAAAAGAAAAGGTTTCTATCTAGTTCATAATTAATATATTTTTAAACTACTATGTTCCCCCCCCCCCAAATAACTTTTTGCCGTGAGTTTTTGAAATTGTTGCAAATACTTGGTTTTTAAAATTCTTGCAAAGAGTCTGAATTTTAAATTTTCCTATTTTCAAGTATTTATTTACTCAACTTTTAACATTATTTAAACTTTAATGACTAAATTCATTTAACCCTAGAATAGAAGACGTGTCTCAATAGGAATAAATATGTTATTCTACACCAAAAATACTCTTTTACTTTAAAGATATGTATGATATGGAAACGATAAGAATAATAGTAATTTATTTAGACTAGTAGGTATATTAGAAATAAGTAATGTGTATTTCATGTGTACTAGTGTGGTAGAAAAATGTTAGTTTTTCCTTTTTATTTAATTTGAGTATTATTATCTTTATTTTTAAATATTATATATTACATTACTCCTGCCACCACATACAAAACTATTTGATTAAGAAATAAAAGTAGTGTTACATGTACTTATAATTTTATTTACAAGACTCATTTTGTTAGTTTTCATTTGGACATCAAATTTCCAGATTTTCAACATATCAATAATTGACATGTGGAGAAATAAGTTTTTTGTAAGTTTTACTTAAGTACATTTAGCAGTTTCCAAGAACAAAATCAACAATTCACAAATGATAATAATAATTTGTTCAAAATCATGATAAGTATCTATCTCTTGATAGTTTTCATTCACTTTAACAATTAATCCCTTAATCAATCAATATTTTGTGGCGATTTTGCTTACCACAATGAGTTTAGAAAACATCCACTACCTACAAAACTATTTGGATAAAACCAAAAGGTAATGCTACATGTACTTACAATTTTATTTACATGACTCATTTTGTTAGTTTTCTCTTAAATTTTAAATTTCCTGATTTTTAGCATATCAATAATTTTTTTTAATAGGAAATAGACCTTATCTCATTCATAAGGAATGAAGTTACATATGTGACTCTAGTTACAAGCCAAACTAACTTTTGTTGTAAGCATCCCCGTATACAAATATTATGCGATGGGCATTTTCTGAACTTTATAAAACTCTCAAAAGAAAGTATCAGTCACTGTATAAAACAGAGATAGAAAACTTTTCATCCAAACTCCATCCTCCAAAAGAGAAGAAGTGAACAACGCACCCATCCTCCTAACCGGAGGAGGGAAGAACCCACATAGCTATGGACTTAAGTCCAATAGCCTATTTCAATTTATTTTTCCTACAAACAAAAACCCAACAAACAAATGTCAAAAGAAACACACCGACATTAAGTCGAAAACACAGAATTGGAAACAACAAGCATCTACCACACAAACAGAACAGGAAAAAACAATAAAGGGAAATCGGTGATACATTTAGCGAATCAATAATTAACATGGGGAGAAATAAGTTTTTTGTAAGTTTTTCTTCAGTACATTTAGCAGTTCTCAAGAACAAAATCAACAATTTAGAAATGATAATAATAATTTGTGTACAAGTATCATAAGTATTTATCCCTTGATAGTCTTCTTTCACGATAACAATCAATCCTTTAATTAATCAATTTTTTGCAGTGATTTTGCTCATTACAAAAAGTCTAACAACAGGGACAAATAATAACTAGAAAAAATTAGTTTTTTTGGTAACCGAAAAAAAGGGTTTCTATCTAATTCATAATTAATATACTTTTAAACTCTTACGGTGCCCCCCTCCCAGATAACTTTTTACTGCGAGTTCTTGAAATTGTTGCAAATACTTAGTTTTTGAAATTCTTGTAAAGAGTCTGAATTTTAAAATTTCATATTTTCAAGTATTTATTTACTCAACTTTTAATATTATTTAAACTTTTATGGCTAAATTCATTTAGCCCAAGTATTGAATACGTGTCTCAAGAGGAATAAATCTGTTGTTCTGTACCAAAAATACTCTTTTACTTTAGAGATATTTATGCTATGAAGACAATAAAAATAATAGTAATCTATTCAAAATAGTAGTTATATTACAAATAAATAATGTGTACTTCATGTGTACTAATGTCACAAAAAGAGGTTAGTTTTTCATTTTCATTTAACTTAAATATTATTTTCTTTATTTTTAAATATTATATGTTACATTACTCCTACCATTACCTACAAAACTATTTGGATAAGACCAAAAAGTAGTGCTACATTTACTTACAATTTTATTTACATGATTCATTTTGTTAATTTTCTTTTAGACTACAAATTTTCTAGATTTTCAGCATATCAATAATTAACATGTGGAGAAATAAGTTTTTTATAAGTTTTTATTAAGTACATTTAGCAATTTCCAAGAAAAAAATCAATAATTCAGAAATGATAATGATAATTAATATAAAAGTATGATAAGCATCTACCCCTTGGTAGTTTTTCTTCACGATAACAATCAATCTTTTAATCAATCAATGTTTTGCATTAATTTTGCTCACCACAAAATGTCTAAAAAAGGTCCCCAAAAAGTCCCACAACAATGGCAAATACTCACTGGAAAAAACTAGTTTTTTTGGTAACCGAAAAAAAAGGGTCTCTCTCTAGTTCATAATTAATATACTTTTAAATCTGTTGTTTTGCACCAAAAATACTCTTTTACTTTAAAGATATGTATGCTACGAAAAATATAAGAATAATAGTAATCTATTCAAAATAGTAGGTATATTAGAAATAAATAATGTGTATTTCATCTATATTAGTGTGACAGAAAGATATTAGTTTTTTCTTTTTATTTAACTTATTTGTTATTATCTTTATTCTTAAATATTATATATTATATTACTCCTACAACTACCTACAAAACTATTTGGATAAGAACAAAAAATAGTGCTACATGTATTTACTATTTTATTTACAAGACTCATTTTGTTAGTTTTATTTTGAATTTCAAATTTCTTAATTTTTAGCATATCAATAATTGATATGTAGAGAAAAAAAAATTTCGCAAGTTTTTCTTAAGTATATTTAGCAGTTTCCAAGTACAAAATCAAACAATTCAGAAGTTATAATGATAACTTGTTTAGAAATATGATAAGCATCTATCCCTAGGTAGTCTTCCTTCACGATAACAATTAATCCCTTAATCAATCAATCTTTTGCGGCAATTTTGTTCACCAAAAAAGTTCTAAAAAAGTCCCAAAACACTCTAATAGTCATCGAAAAAAACTACTTTTTTTTTGTACCCAAAAAAAATGGTCACTATCTAGTTCATAATTAATATACTTTTAAACTATTACGGTGCCCTCCTCCCAAATAACTTTTTACTGCGAGTTTTTGAAATTGTTGCAAATACTTGATTTTTGAAGTTCTTTCAAAGAGTCTGAATTTTAAAATTTCATATTTTCAAGAATTTATTTACTCAATTTTTAACATTATTTAGACTTTAACAGCTAAATTCATTTATCCCAAGAATCGAAAACGTGTTTCAATAGGAATAAATCTGTTGTTCTGCACACAAAAAATACTCTTTCACTTTAAAGATATGTATACTATAACAACGATAAAAATAATAGTAATCATTTCAAAATAGTAAGTATATTAGAAATAAATAATGTGCATTTCATGTGTACTAATATCACAGAAAGATCTTAGTTTTTTCTTTTTATTTAACTTAATTGTTATTATCTTTATTCTTAAATATTATATATTACATTACTCCTATCACTACCTACAAAATTATTCAGATAAGAACAAAGAGTACTGCTACATGTATTTACAAGACTTATTTCGTTAGTTTTTTTTTTTCATTTCAAATTTCTTGATTTTCAGTATATTAATAATTGACATGGAGAAATAAGTTTTTTGTAAATTTTTCATAAGTACATTTAGCAATTTTCAATAACAAAATCAAAAATTCAGAAATGATAATGAAAATTTGTGTACAAGTATGATAAGCATCTATCCCTTGGTAGTCTTCTTTCACGATAACAAACAATCTTTTAATCAATCAATCTTTTGCGGAGATTTTGCTCACCTTGAAAAGTCTAAAAAATCCCTAAAAAGTCACACTACAATGACAACTAATCACCGGAAAAACTAGTTTTTTTTTTTAATAAAAAAAAAAAGGTTATCTCTCTAGTTCATAATTAATATACTTTGAAACTGGTACAGTGCCCCCCTCCCCAAATAACTTTTTGCTGCGAGTTTTTAAAGTTGTTTCAAATGCTTGATTTTTGAAGTTCTTGAAACAAGTCTTAATTTTAAATTTTCATATTTTCTAATATTTATTTACTCAACTTTTAACATTATTTAGACTTTAATGACTAAATTCATTTAGCCAATGAATAGAAGACATGTCTCAATAGGAATAAATCTATTACTCTGCACCAAAAATACTTTTTTACTTTAAAGATATGTATGCTATGAACATGATAAAAATAATAGTAATCTATTCAAAATAATAGGTATATTAGAAATAAATAATATGCATTTCATGTGTACTAGTGTCACAGAAAGATGTTAGTTTTTCCTTTATATTTAACTTAATTATTATTATCTTTATTCTTAAATATTTTATGTTGTATTTCTCCTACCACTACCTATAAAACTATTTGGATAAGAACAAAAAGTAGTGCTACATGTACATATAATTTTATTTACAAAACTCATTTTGTTAGTTTTCTTTTGAATTTCAAAGTTTCTGATTTTCAGCGTATCAATAATTGACATATGGAAAAATAAGTTTTCTATAAATTTTTATTAAGTACATTTAGCAGTTTTCAAGAACAAAGTTAACAATTCATAAATGGTAATAATAATTTATATACAAGTATAATAAACATCAATCTCTTGGTAGTCTTCCTACCCGATAACAGTCAATCCCTTAATCAATCGATCTTTTCTGGAGATTTTGCTCAACAAAAAAAGTCTAAAATGCGTCACTAAAAACTTCCACAACAATAACAAATAATCATCTGAAAAACTAGTTTTTTTGGTATTCGAAAAAAATGGCCTCTCTAGTTCACAATTAATATACTTTTAAAGTAGTACAGTACCCCATGCCAAATAACGTTTTGCTGTGAGTTTTTGAATTTGTTGTAAATACTTGGTTTTTAAAGTTTTTGCAAAAAGTATGAATTTTAAAATTTCATATTTTCTAGTATTTCCTTACTCAATTTTTAACATTATTTAAATTTTAATGGCTAAATTCATTTAGCCCAATGATAGAGGACGTGTCTTATTTAGAATAAATCTGTTTCTTTGCACCAAAAATACTCTTTTACTTTAAAGATATGTATGCTATGAAGACGATAAGAATAATAGTAATCTATTCAAAATAGTATGTATATTAGAAATATATAATGTGCATTTCATGTATACTAGTGTGACAGAAAGATGTTTGTTTTTCCTTTTGTGTTTAACTTAATTTTTATTATTTTTATTCTTAAATATTATTTATTAAGTTACTCCTACCACTACCTACAAAAATATTTGGATAAGAAAAAAAGCTAGTATTACATGTACTTACAATTTTATTGACAAGATTCATTTTGTTAGTTTTCTTTTGAATTTTGAATTTCTTGATTTTCAACATATCTACAATTGACATGTGGAGAAATAAATTTTTTGTAAGTTTTTTTTAAGTACATTTTGCACTTTCCAAGAACAAAATCAAACAATTTAGAAATGATAATGATAATTTCTGTACAAGTACAACAAGCATCTATCCCTTGATAGTTTTCCTTCAGGATAACAATCAATCTCGAACCTTATTCAATCAATTTTTTGCGGTGATTTTGCCCACCACAAAATGTCCAAAAAACGTCCCTAAAAACTCCCACAACAATGGCAAAAAATTATCAGAAAAAACTAGTTCTTTTGGCATCCGAAAAAAATGGTTTCTCTCTAATTCATAATTAATATACTTTTAAGCTAGTACGGTGCCCCTCTCCCAAATAACTTTTAGCTTCGAGTTTTTGAGGTTGCTGCAAATATTTAGTTTTTGAAGTTCTTGCAAAGAGTTTGAATTTTAAAATTTTATATTTTCTAGTATTTATTTACTCAACTTTTAATATTATTTAAACTTTAATGGCTAAATTCATTTAGCCCAAGAATAGAAGATGTGTCTCAATATGAATAAATCTATTGTTTTTCATCCAAAATACTCTCTTACTTTAAATATGTGTATGCTATGAAGACGATAAGAATAATATTAATCTATTCAAAATAGTAGGTATATTAGAAATAAATAATGTGCATTTCATGTATACTAGTGTGATAAAAAGATATTAGTTTTTCCTTTTTATTTAACTTAATTATTATTATCTTTTTTCTTAAATATTATATATTATATTATTCATACCACTACCTACAAAAATATTTGGATAAGAATAAAAAATAGTGCTACATGTACTTACAATTTTATTTATAAGACTCATTTTGTTTGTTTTCTTTTGGATTTCAAATTTCCTAATTTTCAGCATATCAATAATTTCCATGTGGAGAATTAAATTTTTTGTAAATTTTTCTTAAGTACATTTAGTAGTTTTTAAGAACAAAATCAACAATTTAGAAATGATAATAATAATTTGTGTACAAGTATGATCAGTTTCTATTCCTTGGTAATCTTCCTTTACGATAACAATCAATTCTATAAATAATCAATCTTTTGCGACAATTTTTTTCACCACAAAAAGTCCAAAAAATGTCCCTAAAAGGTCTAACAAGAATGGCGAATAATCATCGAAAAAAACTAATTTTTTTGGTATCCGGAAAAAGGTTCTCTCTCTAATTCATTATTAATATACTTTTAAATTAGTACAGAGCCCTCCCCCCCCCTCAAAAAAAAACTTTTTGCTGCGAGTTTTTGAAATTGTTTCAAATACTTGGTTTTTGAAGTTTTTGTAAAGTCTTAATTTTAAAATTTCATATTTTCTAGTTTTTATTTATTCAACTTTTAACATTTTTTTTACTTTAATGGCTAAATTCATTAAGCCCAAAAATAGAAGACGTGTCTCAATAGGAAAAATCTATTGTTTTTCACCAAAAATATATTCTCTTACTTTAAAGATCTGTATGCTATGAAGACGATAAGAATAATAGTAATCTACTCAAAATGGTAGGTATATTAGAAATAAATAATGTGTATTTTGTGTGTACTATTGTGACAGAAAGATCTTAGTTTTTCTTTTTTTATTTAACTTATTTATTATTATCTTTATTTTTAAATATTATATATTATATTACTCCTATTACTACCTATAACACATTTTGGATAAGAAAAAAAAGTAATGCTACAAGTACTTATAATTTTTTTTACAAGACTTTCTCTTTCTAATTCATAATTAATATACTTTTAAACTAGTACGGAGCCCCTCCCAAATAACTTTTTGCTGCGAGTTTTTGAAATTGTTTCAAATACTTGGTTTTTGAAGTTTTTGCAAAGTCTTAATTTTAAAATTTCATATTTTCTAGTTTTTATTTACTCAACTTTTAATATTTTTTTGATTTTAATGGCTAAATTCATTAAAGCCAAGAATAGAAGATGTGTCTCAATAGGAAAAATCTATTGCTTTTCACCAAAAATATTCTCTTACTTTAAATATATGTATGTTATGAAAACGATAAGAATAATAGTAATCTATTCAAAATGGTAGGTATATTAGAAATAAATAATGTGCATTTCATGTGTATTATTGTGACAGAAAGATCTTAGTTTTTCTTTTTTTATTTAACTTATTTATTATTATCTTTATTCTTAAATATTATATATTACGTTACTCCTACTACTACCTACAACACTATTTGGATAAGAAAGAAAAATAGTGCTACATGTACTTATAATTTTTTTTACAAGACTCATTTTGTTAGTTTCCTTTTGGATTTCAAATTTTCTAATTTTTCTGCATATTAATAATTGACAAGTGGAGAAATAAATTTTTTATAAGTTTTTCTTAAGTTCATTTAGTAGTTTCTAATAACAAAATCAACAATTTAGAAATGATAATGATAATTTGTGTGCAAGTATGATAAACATTTATCCCTTGGTAGTCTTCCTTCACGATAACAATTAATTTGTTGTGGCGATTTTTCTCATCATGAAAAGCCTAAAAAAATCCCTAAAAAGTCCCACTGCAATAACAAATAATCACCGAAAAAAATTAGTTTTTTTGTTAACTGAAAAAAAAGTTCTCTCTTTAGTTCATAATTAATATACTTTAAAACTGGTACGATACCCCCCTCCCCAAATAACTTTTTGTTGCAAGTTTTTAAAGTTGTTTCAAATACTTGGTTTTTTAAGTTCTTGAAACAAGTCTTAATTTTAAAATTTCATATTTTCTAGTATTTATTTACTCAACTTTTAATATTATTTAGACTTTAATGACTAAATTCATTTAGCCCAAGAATAGAAGATGATCTCATTAAGAATAAATCTGTTACTTTTCACCAAAAATACTCTCTTACTTTAAATATATGTATGCTATGAAAACGATAAGAATAATAATAATTTATTCAAAATGATAGGTATATTAGAAATAAATAATGTGCATTTCATCTATACTAGTGTGACAGAAAGAGGTTAGTTTTTCTTTTTTATTTAACTTAATTATTATTATCTTTATTCTTAAATATTATAGATTATATTATTCCTCCCACTACCTACAAAACTATTTGGATAAGAACAAAAAGTAGTGCTACATGTATTTATAATTTTATTTACAAGACTCATTTTGTCAGTTTTCTTTTTTGAATTTCAAATTTCCTGATTTTATGTACATCAATAATTGACATGTGGAGAAATAAGTTTTTTGTAAGTTTTTTTTTAGTATACTTAGCAGTTTCCAAGAACAAAATCTCAGAAATGATAATGCTAATTTGTGTACAAGTATGATAAGCATCTATCTCTTGGTAGTCTTCCTTCACGATAACAGTCAATCCCTTAATTTACATACAACGAGTCAAATTAATGAAGGTAATCATGATTATGATCATAATTCAACAAATCCAAATCAAAGACAATCTTCAACAATGTTAATCAATCTTGTGTGTTGATTTTCTCTATATGTAAACAAGAAAAAAGAATTTATAGAAAAATCAATAAATATACACTACTAATTCTCTACTCTACGGTCTCAACAAGCACTGCGTGCTTGGTTTGCTCGCCTAAGCAGTTTTCTTCTCCAACTCGGCTTCTACTGCAGTGTCTCTGACCCTAGCTTATTTGTTTGTCACTCTGATCATGGCATTCTTATTCTCCTTCTATACATTGATGACATGGTCATTACTGGCAATACATTGAGCCGGATTAATTGGCTTATTTCCCAACTTAGAAACGAGTTCTTCATCAAAGATATGAGTGCATTTCACCACTTCCTTGACATTGAAGTCACCCACAACAGCCAAGGTCTCACTCTCTCACAAGCAAGATATGCTCGTGAGCTACTGGATCGTGCCTCTATGGGTGATTGCAAACCCACAGCAACTCCAATGCCATATAAAGGACGGACAACTTCCTCAACTACAGCATACTGTGACCCAACTCACTATTGCCGTCTTGTAGGAGGACTACAATACCTGACATTTACCAGACCCGATCTTTCATATAGTGTGAACTTTGTATGTCAATTCATGCATGCACCAACTGTGGGACATTTCCAACTTGTCAAGCGAATACTGCGCTACATGCATAGCACTCTCAATATCACCTTTCGTATCCTTGCCGCAAGCACACTCGATCTTTATGAGTTTTCAGACGCCGACTGGGCAGGATGTCCACTTACTCAGCGTTCCACAACTGGCTTCTGCACCTTTCTTGGAGCCAATTGCATCTCTTGGAGTGCTAAAAAGTAACAAACTATTGCTCAATCCAGTGCCAAAGCAGAATACCGGTCCATGGCATCAACTGTTGTCAAACTCACTTGGCTTACTTTTATTTTACGGGACCTTCATGTACCACTTTCAAAACCACCATTGTTTCATTGTGATAACTTAAGTGCACTTCATCTATCTGTCAACCCAGTGCTCCACACTAGGACTAAACACATTGAACTGGATATTCATTATGTGTGTGAACAAGTTGCAATTGGTGCTCTAGAAACTCGATTTGTCTCGTCTTCATTACAGCTTCCAGACATATTCACGAAACCACTTGCCAAATTGCCATTTCACACAATTCGATCCAAACTCGGCCTCTGTTTTGATGTGCGGCTTCGTTTGAAGGGGGATGATAAGATTAAATAGCAAGGCAATCACCAAAACATTAGCTCGTGATCTGGGCTCATTCCATTTGTGTACATTCCATCTATATTTCATTTACGTTCTTTACATTCTAGGCATGTATAGCTATACCTTTCCATATATATGTTTTTCACGTTCTCTTGTATTAGTTTCCTTACTTGTAAGGTCAATTGTAATTGTCTATATAATACAAGCTCTCCTCTATCATCATTGTGTGACACAGTTTATTCTCAAAGTCTTTAATGTTAACTCGATCTCATTACAAATAGTCAATCATGTACGTAGTAAATAACTTGTCATAAATAATTTTTTTTCTTATAATAGGTAACAAGTAATAATGCGCTTAACTTAACTACTTTGAAGAATCTCACGAAGCTTTCCATGCTCTCATCCTCCCATCCTCATTAAGTAAAATAAAGAAAAATGTCTACTCCCAACAAAAGAGTGGACCGAGAACTAGTGTTTTAAATATCGTGTTGGGTAGTGACCGATACATGAAAGGTATGTGTTTCGTATCGGATCAAATACTGGTCATATCGATGCGTTTCAGTCAATACTAGTTGATTTTTGGTATACTGGCCAGTTTTTAGTGTGCAGGCCGAAATTTTATATTTTTAGTATATTTTCACTATTTTCATTCTAAGTCTCACAAATGAAGAATACTTTCTTAACTTTTTTTAACTCCCTTTGTTTAAGGATTGAAAATCAAATTCCTACTTCCCTTTTTGTAATGAAGATGAGTGATTATTTTTTTTAATAATTGGATTGAGAACTTAGAAATATTATTGAGTTTTATAAATATGTGTTTTAATTTTTTAAGATTTGCATTGATGTTATTTTGAAATATAATTTATACATATATAATTAATTTATCTATATATAGACTATCTTAAAACGGTACCCAAAATAATACCAATATTAAAATATTTCATTTTAATGCTTTAATCAAAATGATCACGGTATTCAAAACTTTGCCGAAAACTACCTCTAGAAAGAAGATGCGTTCATCTTATTTTTTAGAATTTACTCCTTAAGCTAGTAGAGTCTCGGCCCTTGCTCGCTAGACTGTTTTGGACCAACTGAACAAATTTGTACGAGTGTGGCTGTGGCCCTCAATTTCTTGGCCCTCTAAGTGAAGACGGGCCTAAGTTTTCAAACAATCCAAAAACGGGCCCACACACGACCCTCATGTTTTTTTGAATTTGAACTCCTCCATTCTCTCTATCAGAAAATCCTGGTCGACCGAGCTGGTAGCGTGCCTTTGTGTCCGGGTGGAATCCAGCCGTACAGAGGCTGGTTATTTAACGTAGTCAACTCCCAATACAGCAGTGAACTGCGCTCCACGTACGCTGCATTTCTTAATAAGCTAGTAACCAAATTTTTATTCCTAACTTACTTGTGATGATGATCTTCCTCGTATATCTGAAGCAAGACTGCCTGCAAAAACCAGAAAATCAAACATACTATAATGTCTTTTTTCATGTTTTTCAAACATCTGTTTCGTCTGTCTGAAGCACAAATCCTGATTAACTCTCCCTTTGCCGCCGCCTACTTCTACCTAGGGCAAATGCATGCAGCAAACCTTATCTCTTGACCATGGCGTCCGCACGGTTGCTTTGAACAGGACTTTAACTTATATTATATCCATTGCAAGAAAACGGCTCGGGTTCTCCATATAAAAGAACACCCACCTTCATTCCTTTCCATTATCTGCCTTTTGATATATGTCTATAGATAGAGTTGATTATCTGTGACTTTCTATCTCTGGAGAATTTTGAGAGAACTATGATGATGAATCTTGGTTGCTTTTTGAAGTACTTCTTCGTACTAGTTTCGTGGACTTTCATGGCTAGTACTATTTCTGAAGCAGACCCGGACCCGACCCGAATGACTAGTGCCTTGCTCATAAGGGTTGACCAGTCCGGTAAGGGAGACTTCCGGAATATACAGGACGCCATTAATGCAGTGCCCTCAAACAACTCGGAGCTTGTGTATATTTGGGTGAAGGCTGGGATATACAGAGAAAAGATTGTTGTGCCTGCAGACAAGCCCTTCATAACAATAAGTGGAAGAAACGCAGCTGAGACTGTGATAACATGGAAGGAGGGAGGGGAGATCTATGAGTCTCCAACATTTTCTGTCTTGGCTTCCGATTTTGTTGCAAGATTCCTCACCGTCCAGGTATATTAATTATTATTAATTTTGGTGTTTTTACCAAAGTTCATGATTGCCTTTTGCCTATCTATGAGCACAAAGTAATTTTTTTTTTAATATATATTTGGAGAGGGGGTTTTCATTTTGAAGGCTGAGAATTTATATCAATCAGACCATGTCGAAGATGCAATAATACAAAATTTATTTGTAATTACTTTGTCTTTTGAGGTATATAATGTATCATTAATGCAGGTTTTATATACAAGTGGTGTATTGACACATCAAACGTATATATGCACCACTAACATCGTGGCAGGGTTTGAATTGCCATGTCGAAGATGCATTATTGATGTCTCTGGATTTGATTATATGTTGTGTTAGGGGGTGGGGGGTATATTTTTCGTACCACAAAGATAATGTTAAGAAAAAAGGTAGTTTTAGTGTATGTCTTGAGTTAATTTCTTTTCTTTGTTTGATTTGTAAAATGGTATATATTGTTGGTAAGATAACATGAATAGCTACAAGAAAACGTAATCAGTTATTTTTAAATAAAATGATTATTTTTTGAGTTTTTTATTATTATTTTTATAAATAGTCATTATTATTGTAAATAATCCGTTATAAATATTTATTTTTTTGGTGTAAGTAGTGTAATGTATATTATACATGATCGATCTACAGAATACAAATGGTGGTAAAGCTGTTGCATTGTGGGTTGCGGGAGATAGGGCAGCATTCTATGGTTGCAGGATCATGTCTAATCAGGATACCCTACTTGATGATACCGGAAGGCATTATTACAGAAATTGTTATATACAAGGAGACACCGACTTTATTTGTGGAAATGCTGCTTCTCTGTTTGAGGTAATTAACTAGCTTCACTGCAACAATTTGTACGCGTTGTCTGTTATTGCGATGAAAATAATTATTTTTTATTAAAATAATTATAAATAATCATTTTTCTTATACTGGACTTTTTTATTATATATATAGAAAAATGTTTTAGCCACAAATTAAAAATTCTATAAAAATAAATTCTCAAGCTGACGTGTCTTAATTGTTGTGGTACGTTATTTGTTTTTGAATTTATTTTTATAAAATTTTATTATGGCTGTAATTAATTTGTAGCACGTTTCATACGTGTGTGTGTATATAATTGATTAGTAATAAATAGTTATAGTGGTACGTAGTTTGTGCCGTTCTATTATAAAAATTGAACTAAAAACATTTTGAGGTTGTTTTTTCATGCAGAAGTGCCATTTGCACTCGCTGTCGGACGGATCAGCCGGAGCTATCACGGCCCAACGGAGGGAGTCGCCGTCGGAAAACACAGGCTTCAGCTTCTTAGGTTGCAAGATCACCGGCGTAAAAACTGCCGTACTCCTTGGAAGGCCATGGGGTCCCTATTCAAGGGTCGTCTTTGCCTTTACGTACATGTCAAGTGTGGTGCTGCCCCAGGGTTGGGATGACTGGGGATCAGTTTCCAAACAAAAGTAATATTCTTTATAACTAATTTCTTTCTTAATTAAGTTAATTTGTCTCCCTTAAGTTGATTTGTTCAAAATAAAACAAAAGCTCATGGGTATTTATTTATAATTACAAAGTTATCAGTTTAATTATTTAAATTATATGATCATCACAATATATAAATGAGTTCAAGACACGGAATATTTAAGTAAGAATAATATTACTATTTCTCTTCATACTTAATTTTTCACACCAGCACACTGTGAGTGATTTTATTATATATTTTTATTCACTTATATATTTGTATATGTCAAAGGCGTGTGACCTGATTAGAATAAATCATATGAAGTCTTGATTTCAAATATATATATATATATATATATATATATATATAAATACATACGTGTATATTGTAAGTGATTTTATAAGTCAGCCACTAATATAAAAAGCCACTTAAAACATGACACATCACCTAATATGGTAGAGATGTGATGCTAAATTCAAGACGAAGAACATTATTATTTATTTTTAAGCCAATGTGTAGCGCATACGACTATCTAGTACATTCCTTTAATATAGCAAAATTTGAGTTGTAAAATTTTAAAAATTTATCTTCTAATCTTCCAAATCTTATGTCGTGTAAACACTTTATTCAATCATGCGATTTACACAACGACTTGATAATATAACTTTTTTTTAATCAAATTGTGTGAACTAGTATTGTAAAGTTCTATTTTGATATCACGTTAAATCACCGCAAGTTTGAAAAGATATAGACTTATACTGTAAGAATAATTAATTAACCGAATTAAGCTCATGATGATTTTGCTACAATTTGTGATGGATTTTAGTTACTTACTTGCAGTACGTCATACTATGGGGAATACAAGTGTTATGGAGCAGGAGCTAATACGTCGAATAGGGTACAGTGGTCTCACAATCACATGACGGTCCAAGAAGCAGCCCCATTCTTGACAAAGGACTCCATTGGTGGCAAAACTTGGATTAGGCCATCCCCAACCAGTTTCAAGAAATTCTCTAATATTTCTAATTAGAATATATTATTAATTAATCAAGGGCATGTTGATGAATTAATTATATTCTTTTCATGTAGAAATTAAAATCTCTCATTGTTTGTAATTTTTAAACAATTTATTTATCCACCGAAAAATATATATTTTTATGTACATGCATGATGTAGCTCCCCAATACTTATAATAATAATAATTCGCATTGATTTTTATATTTTATAGTATTTGGCAATAATTAATGAAGTTGTGAGAAATGAATATGATACATGATGTACAACTAATATAGATTTAAAAATATCATGAGTCGGATGGTCTGATGACATATAATCTAGTTTTTTA
Organism: Cyclocarya paliurus; assembly: GCA_029856935.1. Lineage (NCBI taxonomy): Eukaryota > Viridiplantae > Streptophyta > Magnoliopsida > Fagales > Juglandaceae > Cyclocarya > Cyclocarya paliurus. The sequence continues at coordinate 13,279,203 of CM056959.1, read as the reverse complement.
AATAAGAAATTTGGATTCAAAACTTTCTACCTTTTGTATAAAATATATATATTATATATATAGATTTAGAAATATTTCAAATATATTCGTTTTTCATGACTATAATTGATTAAAAGGATTTTCTTTAATTTATGGCACTTTTTTTCTCCTCCATTTCACGACCATAGGAAAATAATGAAATGGGGTCCCTTTTTTTCATTTTATACATAATTCTCAATGAAACTACGACACGTGTCAAAAATCGCTGATTAAAAGTTCTACAAAAAAAAAAAAATCATCATAACTAACTTTAAAAACGCTGTAGAATATGTTTACAAACAGTAAATAATTTTTTAACAACATAGTTTTTAAGTTATGATAAATTCTATCTTCTACTGCAATCCAAAACATATATTTAATGATAAAAAAATATCAATAAAAAGATACTATAAAAATAAGCGTATAAACTGATGTGATTTGGCGTGATACGTTTGATTATAAAACTCTTTTTATTATAAAATAAACCGAATATCTAATACCAAACTATATCCAGAGTTATAAATTTAATTTTATAACGCCTATTGGAGAAAGGAAAACACTACTATTCCCGCTGGTGGCTCTAGTTATAATTTTTTTTAAAGTTATTTTTACTTGGTGATTAAGAAAATATTTTTTAATAATATTGTATTTTTTTATTTTTAAAAATACATGTAAAACAAAAACGAAAAAAAAAATCCTGATACAATTGGTGCTGTAGAGCCACCCTCGGAGAAATGCCATTGGAATATTCATTTGTTCTAGCTAGTTATATTTTACCTAAAGTCTCGTTTGTTTTCAGAAATAAGATGAGATTAAAGTTGAAAAATTGAATAAAATATTATTAGAATATATTTTTTAATATTATATTTATTTTTGAATTTGAAAAAGTTAAATTATTTATTTTATTTTGTATGAAGATTTAGAAAAATTGTAATAATAAGATAAGAGATTTTTAAAGTTTTTAAAGTTTTAAATTTTAATCTTAAAAACAAACAAGGCTAAGTTATCCTCTTTGTCATCTACATTGGAATAAGCACTGAATAGGCAAACTTGACTTTAGCTACGGTGGTTAAACATATTTATTGAGAAGTGTTTATCAAGCAAATAATATAATGAGCTTTATTAAAAATTATATTGATCATTCTCACACCACACATCACATAAAATTTTTATTTTTATTTTTTTTTCTTAGTAAATGTGTGTTGTATAGATGATGAGTAGAAGAATTAAATTAGTTTAGAAAGAATAAAATAAATAAAATTTAAAAAAAAAATAAAAATAAATGTGATTTATGATGCATGAGAATGATGAATAGAAAAACTTATATAACATTCTTATTTTCTCTTTTTGGTTTTTATTCTTGAATATCATTTCCATTTTGGTCTTGGTAGTTTTGGTCACATTTTTCTTTGTAGCACCTCTCTAGTTCTCTGCCTCAATTTTTAGGTTGATAGATGGGTTTTATAGACTTTGATAGATAGATCGTTGAAAATTAACAAAATAAAATAAAATAAAATAAAAAAGGTAGATAAAAATTTTAAAAAAATATTATTATAGAAATTGAGATGAAATTCAATATAAAGTTTAAATTTGGAATAATTAGTCAAAAGTAAAAAAGTTCCAATAAACCAATGTCAATCCATTAGGTACACAGTATACATAATTTTTAAATTTTTAAATTTCTTCTCTTACTAAAGGTGTGGTGGATCAATGATCAGTACATAATTCAATTAGTTTAAAAAAAATAAAAAAATTTAAAAAAAATTAAAAATTAAGGCCTGGTTTGTTTTCAGAAAACTCTTATCTCATCTCATCTCAATTTCATCATTACACTTTTCCTAATTTCAATACAAAATAAAATAAACAATTCAACTTTTTCAAATTCATCTCATCTTCTCTCACCTAATTATTACAACTTTTTCAAATTTTAATACAAAATAAAATAAACAATTCATCTCATCTCAAAAGTTTTCATCTCATTTCTAAAAACAAACGAGGCCTAAAAATAATATATAGTGTATGAAAATGAGTAACAAAACTCTTTAACATTTTTGGTCCATAATTACACACCAAGAACCTTAATTTTATGAAAACCCTATTTTAATAAGTATGAAAATCCTATTTTATGAAAATTAAATTATTAATAAGTAGGAAAACCCTATTTTATCCTCCAAAGTACCTGGGATATTATATTATTATGCCCTACTGCTAGTATCATCTCTCACTCCGCCTTCCTTCTCCATCACACACACGAACGCGACAGACGTAGCCGAAGCTTGGGAAAGTACCCGTAGAAACTACTGACTAGAAAGTTCAACCTCTTTCACTGGAAGCCCCTAAGACCAGACACAGTTTCAACGATCGAAAAGCGAACGAACCCACATGGGAACCCTTGGTAAAGCAATATACACTGTCGGATTCTGGATTCGCGAGACTGGCCAGGCCATTGATCGTCTTGGCTGCCGCCTCCAAGGCAACTATTACTTCCAGGAGCAACGTAAACTCCCCAACTCTTCCATCTCACCCTTGACCTCTCGTTTTCCTAATTCTATTGATCAAGGGTTATGCAAATTTTCATTTTCGTTTTTCCTTTTGTTTTCCTGTAATTAGATCGATTCTGTGAAATTCTACTTTCTGCTTGGGTTGGGAAGTTAGCTAGAGCCGGTTAGATCGTTGGCGTTTTCTCTTCAATTACATGTTTCGCTGCTGTAAATTGTTTTGGAAGTGCTTGGATTTTCTTTCACCGGAAACGCGTTGATGCAATGTTTCAAATGTCAATGAGCTGAATTTATTATGCAAATTACGAACTGAAAGCTGGCGGAAATTTTGTGAAACAGATAAGGGAGTTTGGCAAGCACTGCGCTTTCCATTATTGAGCTTAAGGCATGTGGAAGATAATGCATATACCATGAATATTTTTTATATAGAATCCATAATAAGCATGACTTAGTTCGAAAAATATGAAAGGAAATACGTTTTCTGCCATGGGTCAATGTATATGTGTACATACCAATTACAGGGGAACCTTCGGGGGGAAAACTTGAGAATCACTAGGAATATGATTGTTGGAGGCCTCTTAGTTTTTGCACGTGCTGATTCTTAAGCACATTCATGTTTGGTGGAAGCATGGGATAAAGAATAAGTAATTAAATTTCAGTGTTGCCTGAATTACGGTTGCCTCTTGGGCCTTGGCTAGGTAGTGAAAGGACGGGATGGGATGGGTTGGGTTATCTCCTATGTCCAGATCTTATCAATTACAAAAGAAATTATTGAATCAAGGGTAGTTGAAGGATTTTATTCTTGCTCAGCTAATCATTTAGATATAAAATCAAACGTCCTTTATTTTGTAGAGAAAAAACCCATGATGGGAATCTGTGATTACACCATTTATTGTCCTACTAATTGGTTCATCTTGTGTGCTTTAAAGATGCATGAAGTGATTGATCTTCTTACTTGCTTTGCTGAGATTTTTGTAAGTGGTTTACATCATTTTCTACTTTTCCATGTTTTATGTCAGCCGACTTAGCTTTCTTTTGATTCACAGGATTCGTTAGAACGTTTCTGTAGTGTATAAGCATCAAACTGTTACGAACATATTTGATTAATTTCCTGTGGTATCTTTCTCTAGTGTCTAGGCATCGAACTCTTATGAACATATTCGATAAAGCTCCTGTGGTTGATAAGGATGCATTTGTGGCCCCAAGCGCCTCTGTCATTGGGGATGTTCAAGTTGGAAGAGGATCATCTATTTGGTATGGATGCGTCTTGAGAGGTAAGATTCTTATGGCAGTGATTATACAGAATCTTAAAGTATTAGATTGGTCTTTCTTTTCTTTTCTTTTCCTTTTTAAATACCTTTTCATGTCACATTTTTGGAATCTTAGATTTTATTTTGTTGTTATTGTTTGGGGTTTTTTTTTGGGGGGGAAGGGGGGGGGGGTGTTGTTCCAGTTGATTGATTGTGTGAATGGCATGCCTGCCTATTTTTAAGCCTCATCAAGGCTGAGGCACCTCCTTGTTGTTTGATGACAGTGGAAATATTGTGTGCATGTAGCTATGAATATGGAAAAATATAACATCTTTTTGCTACTTGATTATTTATTTCTCTAACAAACATATATGTTGCGGAACTATTATAACCTTGTTCTGCCCATTGGTTTTGGCTTGGTTGTCTTTCAAATATGTAAACATTCACCATAAATAAATCACGAATGAGTCTGTATTCCAATTTACCTGGGAAGGATTAAATGAGTTTGTCGGGATGCTTTAGTATCTTATTCCAATTATGGGGAAAGTCACAACTTTTTTCTTCAAGTCTCATTCTTAGCAATTTGTGAACTGTTGTTTCTGTTGTATACTTATCAAAAATAATAATCCTGTAAAAACTTTTTTGAGTGCAGGTGATGTGAACAGCATCAGTGTTGGTACTGGAACTAACATACAAGATAACTCTCTTGTGCATGTGGCAAAGTCTAACCTAAGCGGGAAGGTCTTGCCTACCATTATTGGGGACAATGTTACCATAGGTGAGTGACGTATTGGCGATGATATGCTTGGTGTGAAACTGCTTAACATAATGTTGGTTTATTTTTCACTGGATTAACTTGGAAGTTTGAGCTGGGCAGGTCATAGTGCTGTTATCCATGGCTGTACCGTTGAGGATGAGGCCTTTGTTGGTATGGGAGCAATACTCCTTGATGCTGTTGTTGTGGAGAAACATGCTATGGTTGCTGCTGGAGCCCTTGTGAGACAGAATACAAGGGTCCCGACTGGTGAGGTATGTATCCACATGTTTTTCTCTCTCATTTATCTCTCAATTCTTTTTTTTTTTTTTTTCCCTGATGAGTAAAATGATGATTTTATTCTACTGCAACCTAGATAGGTCTTATCTCTTGTATACCATCTTGTGTACTTGGGCTATGCCTATCTTTATCAATAATATCGTTTACTTATAAAAAAAAAATGATGATTTTATTGGTGATGAAAGAGGATGTTACCATGGTACACAGGATGTGGACATGAAACCCACTTATGGAAAAAGTGCTAGAAGAGTTAGAACTAGAGAGGGTAACATATGTTGAGCCATGAACCATCGATACAGGGTGTTAAGAACAAAAGACTTAAGCTCTCACCCCGATATCTTGAAATCCTCAAAACTACGCTAATTTCTTTCTCTTCTTGTCCACCATACTACACATGTTGGGATCATTTTTCACAAAGGTGCTCACTATAATGTCAACGAGACCATTGTTCTTGATTAAATGTAAGTGATAAATGGGATGGTGAGCCAGTGCTCACACGGTTCCGAAACCCTCATGCCACAGCAGTGCAATCATCATATTTTCCAAAGATAAGCAGGTAATTGTTTTGTACTTGCTGGTTAATATGCAATAATCACCATTATTACATTGCAAATGTAAGATTGTGAGGTTAGACTGGATTATCTCTGTTCAAAATTTCAAATTGCCCGTCCATCAGGTTATGTCAAAAGTGGGGTCAGGACAGAAAAGGCTTCTTTATTCTTCATTTCCTTTTGGCCCCTCTTTGTCTCGTCTTTGTCTCTTACCCATAGTATATACCCTTTGAATTTCACATAGGGGAAAAATTTCTGGTGTGACAACTCAAATTGCTGTTGAAAGAAAGTGTTCTGTTTTGTGTATTGAGTCAGAAAAACTCTTCCTTATTTATTTGATATGTTGGATTTGATACAAAACACTGTAATGCCAATTTAGCCCTTCTGATGGATGATTCTATAAACAGCTTTTGAGCATTGCATTAGGAACACATGCCTACCTTTGGCAGATGCTTAGTGAATGCTTAATAATATAAAATGCGAATCACAGGTATGGGGAGGCAACCCGGCAAAATTTCTGAGAAAGCTCACCGATGAAGAGATAGCCTTCATTTCCCAGTCAGCTACCAATTATACAAACCTTGCACAGGTCCATGCAGCTGAGAATGCAAAATCATTTGATGAGATTGAGTTTGAGAAGGTTCTCCGCAAGAAGTTTGCTCGTCGGGATGAGGAGTATGACTCGATGCTGGGTGTTGTTCGGGAAACTCCCCCTGAACTTATTCTTCCAGATAACATTCTACCAGATAAAGCATCAAAGGATCCTCAAAAATGAGATTTTAGTTAGTTTTTCTTCGGTTCAGATCTTGAATTTCAACAAGGAATAGTTTTTGTTATGAGCAAATACATGGAAAAGGGATTATTTTATTTCCCAAAAATACCAGACGTGTTTCGGCGGAATCATTGCTTCTTCCTAGCTCTTGCCTCTAGTCTTCCGGCAGTGTTTTCAGTTTTTGGGAACTGTATTTCTTGCTTCAGGTGATGTTGATGCCAGAAGCTTCATGTGTGTTGATGCTTTTTGTTCCTTGTATTAAAGGCATCTGGTCTTTCACAAAGATTTATTGATCTGTTTATGAAGCCATTCTAGTGCATGTTAAGAGAATATTCTCCTTTGAAGACGAGTGATTGGTAGTAGTAGTCTTTTTTATACCAGCAATCATGGGGTACGTGTTACTTTTCCTTAACTATGACTAGGATGGTGGTGAAACTTTGAAACCCTTGAAAGGAAGCTCAAATTGTAAGCCGGACTTCGATATTACTAGAACTTCACGGATTCAATGGAAGAGCAATATGAACATCAAGTCGTTCTTACATCATATATTATTATCCGTATAAATATTTCGGGCAGCATTAAATGACAATAAATAAGATTCGCTTTTTATATGAAATGAAATAGTTTGTAAAAAAAAATATATATTTAGATAGTGAGATGAGATAAGATAGTTTTTAATTTTTGAGATTTGAAAAAGGTGTGGTCTCACTTTTGATAAGATAGCCGAAAAGTGCATTGTTTATATACTGTTTATGTCAGTTTTACACTGTTTACTATCAGTATTTACTATTTATTTAAGTGGAATTTTTAAAATTTAGAGATAAAATATAGTTCAGAAGGGAATCTTTTTCTTGCGCTTTTATGGTCCGGGCGTGATCCTATAATTAGCAATATGTGTGGAACAGAATGATGTATACAAAGGATTAATAGGGTTAGAAATATTACTTTGAATACTATTGTAAATCATGAAATATGTGGTAGTGGAAGCTATATTAGGTATTGAGAATATGTGCCTAGTGGCAGCTGTTGTAGTAGATATTGGTGATCATGGTTGGAGGATTATCATAATTTTAGTGGTAGAGTGATGCATGGGCCAAATTAAGCTTTACTAAAAGAAGTGTGATTTTGCTTTAACCCTTCTCTTTTTAAAACACTTGTTTATTGGGTCAATTTATAAGTTAGTCTCTAAACACATCATTTACTTTGTGATATATTAGAATTAAAAAAATAAGATTTAATTATATTGATAGTTTAATATACTCAAATATATTCGCACAAATAATAATAAAATAGATGTTGCTAGCAGCCCGTTTAGCCTTTATTGCAGGGCGTACCACTAGTTGAAAATTTTATATTTTATATTTTATGATTTTCTTTTGAATATATTTTTAACATTCTTAATTATTAAAAAAAATATAATTTTATTAATAGTCACTTCCTTAATCATTAAATAAAAAAAATTAAAATACATGAACAAGATTGAAGGAGTAAACTGATGGGAATTATTGAGCATTTTCCTAATAAAATATGTAAGAGTTAAATCCAACCATTGAAAAAGTGTCCAAAATAGGAAAACAAAAAACTCTTATCATCTCTCTCTAAAATAGAAATTCTTCCTCTATCGTTTCCCCCTCCCTGTTCAACCTTGTGATATATAATTGTTATGAGGTGCAGTGAAGTGAATCGAAGGAAGAAGTAGCAGAGGTATAAAAGAGAGAAGCAGGCACAGGGCATGTGATCAATTAATGTAGCAATTTACATAATTGCCCTTTCATCTGTAACGACAATAACAATAGCCTAGTTTGGGAAGAAATATACAAAAATCTCTGGAGAATCAAAATGCCGTCAAATCTTACCATTTTGTTTTTTGTTTTGAAATGAGACTTCCATTCATGAATAAAATCTTACCATTCTATAGTTTGAGGGGTAAGCGTCTCCGTATAGACTATAAAGGTGGCGGAGTTTGAATGAGAGCGGGGGCAAAGGGTGTGGGGGTGGGTTATCGGTTGGAAAAAATGGGAGCAGAGGCAGAGCCCTTCCCCATCAACAACAACTACAGCTTTGACAATCGGGATGGGGAGGTAAGGGTGAGCGTAGAGACTGACGTTGACGCTCCTCTCATTTTGGGTCTCCAACCGGCGGCCCTTGTCGATCATGTGGCCCGAGTCGACTGCTCCTTTCTACATCAAATCCCCGGCGATCGCGGTGGCTCTATTCCGGTACTCTCTCTCTCTCTAGTCTTATGGGGCCATTTTTATTTGTTCGCTTCACTTTGCTAGATTTTGGGCCTTCTATGCTTCCTCGCTCTATGCTAGTTTCCCATGTTAAATTTATCTGCTTTTGTTATTGTCAAATTACATTGAATTCTTTTGGAGTCGAGTTTTTAAGTTCGTCCAAGAGCTTCTCTTCAGTGAATTTCATGCTCTCTAACAATGCAGACTCTGAATGACCCGAAAAAGCTGTTGTGATATATGGGTCAAGTGCAATTCACATTGGACTACTCTCATTGCTTTTTGTTTGTGGATTTTTGTACTTATTGTGCTTTTTATGTTTATTCAGTTTCTCTTTGTTATTATGGAATCAATCACAAGACTATGCGCATTTTTATAGCATAACTTGGGTTAACTTGTTGTTGCTGGTGCATGACTGAGATTTGCTTATGTACTATTTTTGTACCGTTTAGATCGCAATTGAAGAGCTTGAGCTCATGGTGAGGGAGTTGAGAACCCATATCCTTGCATCCCCTGATTATCCGTTTTGCATGAAGACAATGGCTGGGGGCAGTGTCGCAAATACAATGCGGGGACTAAGTGCAGGTTTTGGGGTCTCCAGTGGATTAATTGGGGCCTATGGGGATGATGAGCAAGGTCAGCTATTTGTGCGCAACATGAGCTCTAATGGAGTGAACCTCTCGAGATTGAGGATGAAGAAAGGACGCACTGGTCAGGTGAGCTTCATACTACATAAACTGAAGTTCATTGTTTCCAAATTTTTTTGTTGAACTTCTTAGTGTTTGGTGCTGAAACATCTACTAGCTGTATTGAGCCAGTGTGTTTGCCTGATTGATGAATTGGGCACCCGTACCATGCGGCCTTATCTCTCCAATGCTGTGAAAGTTCAGGTGCCATGCTTTTTTACATGTCTATATATATATAGTCCAGGCCTGTATCAGTTTTTATGCATTTTTGAAGCTACGTTCTTTATCAATTTTGAGGATCAACTTCAGCTTTATAATGAGATAAGCTATGAGCATTCACGTGAATGCTTCTTTTTATTTCTCTCTATGAATGTATCATGGTGTGTATTCTTATTGGGATAAGGGTTTCTCTGAATCTCAAGGACTGATTAGTAGGACTTGCTTTCATTATTTATTCTATTTCAGGCGGATGACTTGACTAGAGAGGATTTCAAAGGCTCTAAGGTTCGGCATCTCCCCTTAGAATAAAATTTATGAATCAAATCTGCCATTGGAACTTTTTTTACCTTTCGTTTGTGAGTTTTCCCAAATTCTTAGTTTCTTGTTATTGTTCTTATTATTATTGTCGTTGTTGTTGGTCTTTGACAAGTTAAATCAAATTTCTAATGCAGATTTTGTGTGTATCATACACTAAAGATAATAGAGTTTCATGTATAAAATGAACTCATAATGAATAACATGTCCTTCATGCCAGAAACGAGATCTGTTTGGTTTTTCTCATCCAGTAGCTTCTGCAAGATAATGCCTTGGCATTATGTTGATGCTTTTTATGGACTTAATTGACCAAGACCTTTTTTTATTCAGTGGTTGTCTTTGAGATATGCAATATTCAATTTAGAGGTTATTCGGGAAGCTATAAAGATTGCCAAACAAGAGGGTCTTTTCGTGTCCCTTGATTTGGCCAGTTTTGAGGTATGTTGCACATATATTTTCATTTCCTTTTAGTTTGGTTCATGTCAGTGATCTTCTTTGTTTTCAACATTTAAGTTATAAATTTTGACTTGTGTACTTGGGTTGTGCCTTTTGCATTATTTATAAGAATTCTTAATTACAAAAAAATTTACAAGTTTCGACATTTTGGTAGAGCTTTTATGACAGGACACTGCTTCAGCAGAAAGGGTAATTGAAAATCATTTAATATAAGGGTACCAATTGCATGGAACCATTTTAAGCATGGAATTGAAAACCTTCATTTCTCAAATATGATATTATGCATGCGGTGGTATACACCCTGATTTCTTCTCTGCTCAACCAATAGCACTCCCCATTACTGCCTTTTCTTATTATGTTTTTCTTCGCCAAAAATTTCAGGATCAAATATAGTGTCTTATGCAGTCTTTACATTTGGACAGATGGTTCGGAACTTTAAATTACCTCTTCTACAGTTACTGGAGTCGGGAAATATAGATCTCTGTTTCGCCAATGAGGATGAAGCAATAGAACTGCTAAGGTGACTGGAATTGGTTTATCATACTCTTCAGTTGTTGCGTATTTCATTATTCTTGTAGAACTTATGTACAGTTCTCTGTTGGTGTAAACTTCTCCTACAATTTTTGTAGGGGTAAACAAAATGCTGATCCTGAGATTGCGCTTGAATTTCTGGCCAAACACTGCCAATGGGCTGTTGTAACATTGGGCCCTAATGGATGCATTGCTAAGCATGGAAAAGAGGTTAGTGAGAGACTGCAGTACTTGAGGACATGAATTCTGTAGAAAATTTTTCATTTTTATTCTAAAAGCATATTCATCTCTAGACGTGTACTATAAAGCTTACTCTTCAAATAAGCCCTTAGCTTTGTCATTCTAGCAGCATATAATCATCTCTAGACGTGTGAACTGTAAAGCTTACTTTTCTAAGAAACCCTTAGCCTGGTTTTCTTCATTCTGTAGAAAATTTGTCATTTTTATTCTAAAAGCATATTCATCTCTAGACGTGTGTACTATAAAGCTTACTCTTCAAATAAGCCCTTAGCTTTGTCATTCTAGCAGCATATAATCATCTCTAGACGTGTGAACTGTAAAGCTTACTTTTCTAAGAAACCCGTAGCCTGGTTTTCTTCAGACACTTCCCTTCCTCAGAAATGGACAATTATATAGTTATTGAGAACCTCATATACTTTCCTTTTTATGCTTGTTATCCTTCATATGCTGGAGGACAGTCGAAGCTTTTAATGATAAAGGGTGTCTCCTCAAAAAAGCTTGTCCGAGCTCCAAATGTCTATCAAATTCGACAAATAATAATAAAAAATGTACCCGAAATTTTTAATGTAAGGTATAATGAACAAACTCTAAGGGTTGTTTGGAAGATATTTCATCTCATCTCATCTTATTCCTAAACATCACTTAAACACGAATACTTTTTAATTTCAAATATTTAACTTTTTCATCTAATTATTACCTAATCATTACAATTTTTCCAAACTTCCAAACAAAACACAAAAAAAATTCAACTTTTTCAAATCTTAAAACAAATATAATATTAAAAAATTATATTCTAACAATATTTTGATTTTATTACATTTTTATTCAACTTTTTCTCTCTCCTTTCCCAAAATCCAATAAAACATCATAACTCAAACCATTACACTGCTATTAACAAATTTCTCATCTCATCTCATTCTCCAAGCATCCTTTAAATGTCTATGTGTGAGTTATTCTTCTGCGCTGTCCACACCATGAGAGCTCATATGGATATTCCATAATTATGAACATTATTTATTTTTGCAAATTTCAGGTTGTCCGGGTTCCAGCCATCGGGGAAACCAAGACAATTGATGCCACTGGAGCAGGCGACCTATTTGCAAGTGGATTTTTATATGGGTTGGTAAAAGGGTTATCTCTGGAGGAATGCTGTAAAGTTGGCTCATGCAGTGGTGGATCCGTCATCCGCTCTCTTGGAGGCGAGACGACCCCAGAGAATTGGCAATGGATGTTCAAGCAGATGCATATCAATTCACTACCCGTACTCGATATACATAAACAATCTCCGTGAATCATGGTAATGGTTCTCCCCATTGTTACCATTTTTGAGAGGGCAGCTGTACGTAGTTGCATTTTGGGGCTGGCTCCAGTTAGCTTTTCAGGACTACTTTCTCCCCACAAATAATTTAACTTCATCTTTTGTCAAGGCTTTTAAAATCTGTGGCCTGTTGGCTCATTTGAGTTGTTAGGGAACGGCTGCTGTGCCAATGCATTAATCAGTCCCAACCCAGACGTTTTTTGTTTACTCAATCTTTTCCTGCGCATGTGCCGGGCAAAATAATTTTGAACAAGCTGGTCGTAAGTGTCTTAGGAGAAGTATTAGGATTTGTACCGTTTGGATCGTGAGTTGAAATAAGATGAATTGAGATAAAAGTTAAAAATTAAATAAAATATTATTAAAATTTTATTTTTTAATATTATTATTATTTTGAGATTTAAAAATGTTAAATTATTTATTATATTTTTTGTAGAAATTTAAAAAAATTATAATAATAAGATGAGATGAGATGAGATAAAACACTTCTTATATTCAAGTGGGGCTAGTGTATATATAATGTAGCAATGTTTGATACAGTCTTATGGTGTGTAAGACTCGTGCACTTTATAAAAAATGAATGAAATTCACTATTTATTCTTTTTTTTTTTCAAAAACAGTATACGTGGCTTGTATACTTTATAATTGTATAAATTATTTTCATAAATAATGTGATATTCTTATCTTATCACAAAATGACAAATTTCATGCAGTTGAAATTATTTTTGTAAGCGCAAATTTTTAATTACATCACATAATTTGGTAAGATAATAGTACTACTTATCCGTACTTATGAACTAAGAATTATTTATGCACTTTAGCATGGTTTTTGATGTGTGGCATCACCTATAATTTTAATTAATATTATCATTTAAGTAATATTAAGTCTTCATACCATTTTATAATTGGTCATTTGGTTTTTTATTAGAATATTGTTTTTTAATATTATTATTATTTAAAAATTTAAAAATATTGAATTATTTATTATATTTTGTATAAGAATTTTAAAAAGTTGTAATGATTAGATAAGATGAATTAAGAGACTTTTGTATCTAAACCGGACCTTCATCTTCTTTGTCTATATCTTATTCATTACAACTAGTAATAGGAATTTTGTAATTAAATTATAAGCAGAATTAAAATTTAATAGTCCATAATCTCATTTTATTATATCATTAAATGAAATTTATTTCCATAAAGCCACGTCATTTCTTCAACTTTATTATTTTTTATACATCTCTCTCTCTTTTATCTTGGAGGATCCAGCTGGGACAAGCCAACCCTATAGTGTTCCCACAAAGTTTTAAACTAAACAAAAATTAATTATTGTTATTATTATTATTTTTAAATCTGATATTATTCCAGGAAAAATGCGCACTAAGGAGCTCGACATCGGAATTTGTGTTCCCATCGCGATGGGCTGAAATTACTGGTTATGGAACGAACCAATATGCTAACTTCCTGTGCAGCAGAAGAGGTATTGTGATGCCCAGATGCATCAACGCCCACACAAAAAATGTTAGGACTGGGCTACTATGCCGACCTCGTACCACACAGTTGTTTTTTTTTTTCACATTTTTTTAATATATTTAAATATTTTTAAAAAATAAAAAAATACATCAATATACTTAAAATCATTTTATTAATCACTAAATAAAATAAAAAATAACAATAAAATTTTTTTTTTCCCGAGGGGTACACTTGAGCGGTACCACTGAGGCGGCAGAATAGTTTTTTCCAAAATGTTAAGACAGATTAGGAGAGGAGAGGTCGAGACGCATCAAACCAGGCCGAAAGAAAGACAAGTGAGAGAAGGCCCCTTCTTGCACATGCACAGCACCCGCAAAGAGTTTAGCAGCATCCCATAACACAAACAGTAGCAAAATATAACCAGGTTGAATGTCATCACAAATTCATGCTGTCTGAGGTATAACTGTAAAGATGATGCTAGCATTAAAATGTATGTTTCACCCGGGGCTAGCATTATAATATGTTTGCACTGATGAGGGAAAGATAATTTTTGATAAACATGCCAGAAAACCTCATCTGAAGACAAAAGAGAGGAGATAGCTCATTCTCGCATCCTCAAATATCCATTGGAGCCGCACCTTGTTCAGCTGCAGGACCCGGCTCAGCACCTCCACCCTGTTCTGCTGCACCACCCTCGTCAGCAGCAGCAGCATCCGGCTCAGCAGCAGCAGCATCCGGCTCAGCAGCAGGAGTCTCTTCCTCACCTACAAGCTCAAATTTATCGATCAATTGTTGTACAGTTTCCTGATCCAATATTTGGAAAGGTTCTCCAACTCCCAGCACAGCAACTGTGCATATGGAGCTTCTGAGCTTCTCTCCCTGCAAAGTTTCCCTTGTTGCAATAAGTGCATCTCTGATCAGATCTTCCCGGGAAGAGTCCACGAAGTTTTCAAATCTGCGTTCCAAGTATGTTTTGGCAGCTTGTGAACGGGACCCAATAGCAAAGGCTTGGTACTCAAAGTAGTTACCACTTGGGCAGTTGTAATAAAGGTGAGCTCCAGATTCATCCAAGCCGCCTACCAGCAGACCAACACCAAAGGGCCGCTTCCATGAGCGTTGTGTGCAGACCTGCCACCCAAAAGTATGTTTTAACTTAAAATAAGGAAATGGCTTCTCTTGCTGCAAGCATGGAACATTAATTTCTTTTTCTTAAGATACAACCCACACACATGGTCAATATGATTAAAAGAATAAATAGCTAACCTTTCATGTAACAAATGTAGAGAGTCTGAGACCCCAACAAGATCAGTTTTCCAGCAAAAAATAAAATCAATAGTGGTTTTACTTAACTGTGGTGGATTCCAGAGACTAAACAGAACATTAAGCACAGTTGGCACCAAAAGATAACCCATAAGTCTAAGTTCCAAAACCCAAACAAACTGAAATATATCTCTAAAAATATGCGAAGAAAAATAGAAAAGTACTACAACCACAAAGAGATTTCACAAAAGTAAACTTATAAATTGATGTGGCTTAAGGTAATACGTTAGATCTACTTTACAATATAAGTAATTTTGCAATCTGACATATCATATCAAGTCACGTCAATTTATGAATTTACTTTTATGAAATCCCTTTGTAACTAAAGCATCTCTCTTCAAATGTTGACAAGATTTTTCTAAGACCACATTAAAAAGGGTCTTCAGAAACTTCCAACTCATTTCACCAAGTTCAATAACACGCACATGAAGATAACTTGGACACCCAGGGGCAAATCACGGGGCAAAGAATCACCTTCAACACTACAATCATTGGGGACAAGCAAATATGTGAACTGATTAAAGCTCCCATTAATTCAAAAGCCACTCATACGGTTGTTACTACTCACTTATAAAAAAATGATTGTGAATACACCATAACCATTTTTGACTCTAGAGCCCAATAAATTAGAAAAAGATATCAACAAACATTTCAGAAACCTTTTCTTGTAAAGAATGCGGAAATATGTATATCATGCTGGAAGGAGAGTTTGTCTTAAGATGCAACTAAACAATAACTCTATGTAGATAGGTGTACGTCCTCACATTTTTATTTTATTTTTTGATAAGTAGGTGTGTGTCCTCACGTGTATGCAGGTTCGTGTATGGGTGTAGAGAGAGAGAGAGAGAGAGAGCCCTTAGAACGTATGACATAACCACATAACAGCTGATTCAAATACTGATGCTAATAGCATGTGCCCATATAAAATATTTCATTTACTAAAAAAAAAGATAGTGCATATGCTCATATAATATGTGCAACAAAAGTAACAAACTTCGAGGAAAAAAAAAACTAAGAAATGAGACAAGGCATGCATACCAAACCCAGGGCAAACACTAAGAAAAAGATAGCGCATACGCACATATGATCGAGTGATTCTTTAATGTATACAAACGCATTTCCCAACTTCAAAAAAAATGGTGTACCCCTGAAATGTAATAGAAGCCAAAAAAATCATGCGCAAGGCTAGAGAACAGATACTGACTAGAAAAGAGAGAAAAATACAGGAACTTCTGCAAATGAATCAAGGGAATGAGATGAAATTATAGGAATTTTGAGCCTACTTAAGAGGAATTTCAACATGGTTTTCATGTACCCAACTAAATATAGCACAAGCCTGAACCTCATTCCTCTACCCGACGTCCAGATCTCAACAAAGTGTCCACTCCATGGTCCTTATACGTACCACTTCACAAAGAAACCATAGTTGAACTATAATCATACTTTCTGAATGCCCTGGCATGTCAAGATTTATTTTCTTTGTTCTCTCTCTCTCTCTCAATATATATATATATATATAAAATTTAGCCCCGTCTACTCCATTTAAAAAAAATAACTTCAACAAACTACTAAGATCACATTGAGCTGGAAGGGGAGAAAAGAACCGTAACAAGGTGGTACTTTTGTAATATATTCTCATTTTTCCTAAAATATCTCAGCTTATAGGATCTCTAGTGAATTAATAAACATAAAATGGGTTCGGCCCTTGTGGAACCTGTTAGTTCACCAGTCTATAGAAATGGTGAACCTAAATACATGACTAAGAGAAGTTATAGCAATAAACAAAAACCAGCCAGCCTGGGGAAATTCACGCTGCCAACAGAACTCACCACACGTAAACCAACATAGGCTCATTACCAACATACTGGGGGCAGGTTGTGTTTTAGATACAGCTGACTCTGGCTTCAGAATTAACTAAGCAAAATGCTCAAATACTGGAAGTCAGTAAATTCTATGAAAAACGTACATGTTTTGATGACTATATCACCAAGTCTTTAATTAAAAGCAGTTGTAAAAGTTGCTTGAAAACGGTTAAATCATTATCTACCAAAGATTACCTGCCGACCTCCTTTGATTAGAGTAGAACATTACTCGGAGGTAGACAGCTACACAGTTTGCGAAACATACAAAACACATTCAGACTGGTGAATCCATCCTTGATGTAGGCTCTGCCAGTATAGACAAAGTACGCATCTCCACAAAACCTAAGATGCAGTTAAATTCCAAGGCAGCTAACAAACCAAAAGAGATCATTTCCTACCTTCCATCAAAACTTCCACTCCTAACATAAATCCAAAACCCCAACATGTGTAGTCCAATTAGTCATCGACTATAAATATTTAACATTGTATTACGCCCAAGAGCAGCCAAAACTCACAGTCAAAGGAGCCTGTCAAAGGAGCCATCTTTTAAGGTTTCTAGAGGCAAAAAAAAAAAATTATAAAAAAAGGTACAAACGAACTCAAAATCTTCCTATCCTTTCATTTCCTTATTTCCACCATAAATCGGAAGACCGGTAACAATGACTAAAACCCTAAACCCCCGCAATCCCACGATCCAACAAACCCAACTCCCCGAACTCACCGGAATCAAAATAAGCAACATTCCCAATCACCTCAAGTAAAAATTCAGAATTGATAGGGTTTGGGGCTTTGTTTTGTAACGGACCTGGGCCTTATCCGCGAGCTGAACAACGAGACGACCCACCGGGAGGGGCGACTCGTAGGTGAAACTGTGATTAATGCACTCGGATCGCATGTAGCGGGAGAGGACACGGCCGTCTGCGGTGAGTCCAGCAATGGCGACGCCGATGTGGTCGTCGACCTTGAAGATCTTCTTCTGGTGCGAGGAGAGCTCGGAGTTAGCCTTGTTGACGCAGGCCAGGACGACGTGGGTCTTGGATCGGAGCCCAATGGCCGCCGACCCTTGCTTCACTGCCTCCATCGCGTACTCCACCTGGAACAGCCGCCCCGCCGGGCTCCATGTCGTAACATCCGTGTCATACTGATTCCGAAACATCCTTTTCCTACGGCGTCCGTTCGCCCTCTCTCTATCTCTCCCCTTCTTCTTTAACCCTGTTGTCTTGTAGGGGTTTTCTTCTTGTTCAAGACAATACGAGAGAGCAGAAGGAAAGGAACCAGTAAAGTCGTGACTACGAACGTCTGTTAATGTCTTTCGACGTTGTAAATGGGCCGACATCCGACGCCCAACAATTGGCCCAATGGTATGTTAAATTTACCATAATAATATATACAAGGAATTCTAAGTTCCGTTTAGATTTGAAAAATATTTTATCTCATTATTATAATTTTTTAAAATTTTTATATAAAATATAATAAACAATTTAAAAATTTAAAATTTCAATTCAAGTTTTTTCAAATCTCAAAATAATAATAATATTAAAAAAATAATATTTTAATAATATTTTTTTAATTTTCATCTTTCATTTAAAACCATCTCATCTTATCTCTGAATTTAAACCAACCCTAAATGCACAATTTTCACGCAAATTTTTTTTATAAAAGAGTGAATCTCATTATTAAAAAGTATAAAAAATTCACTTTTTCTTTCTTGTCATGTAGTACTTAAATTCTATCAATACATAGAATAAATCAAATTTGACAATCCACCATCGCGCAAGTTCAAAGTCATTCCAACGTCTTGCAAAGAAATTGGTAGTTATTTATTATATATTTTTATGGTTTTCTTTAATTAACTGCTAATATGATTTAGCTAATGTGGCTTAATTAGAAAAATGACATGCATGAAAATTTATCCCTCATTCATGTGTACGCTACGACTCGTATTGATTCCAACTACAAGTGAGTTGATCTGGTAGCCAAAGGGAATTACGTAATTCAAAATCACTTTTTAAAACATTATGTCATTATAGATATCGTTTGTTAGGTTTTTATACGCATTGAAGCAAAGAGAGCATGAAAAAAAAATACGCATTGAAGTGCGAGAACAAATATAAAGAAAGACGATGGTCTAGATGGAATGCTTAATGTCACTGCAGCAGGATCATGGTGGTTGGAAAAAGAAGAAGAAATGAACTTTAATCTATGTTTGAAACAATGCACAGAATGGATCAAATTTGACAATTCACCATCATGCAGATTCAAGGTCATTCTAATGTCTTGCAGAGAAAATGGTAATGAGTTATTATACTTTCTATGGTTTTCTTTAATTAAGTGCTAATATGATATTTGCTAATGTGGCTTAATTAGAAGTGCAACGATTTAAAAAATTTCTCACTTATTTATGTGTATGCTACGACCCCTACTGATGCTAACTACGAGTGGGTTGATCTCATAGGTAGAGAGAATTATGTAAGTTAAATTAAGTTTTCAAAGCAGTATGTCATTATAGATATAATTTGTTCTGCAGGTTTTTTTATTATTTTTTTATTGATTGTAGTTTTATAATTCTTGTAGGAGAAAATGATTAAGCTACAGTCTGCTTCTGAAGATTCATCTCCGAGTGACATCGACTTATGTACCCAAGTTCTCGGGACCAAGTCTGCTTTGGTGAGAGGGCTCGAATGTTCTTTCAAGCGTGTCGGTTCATCTTCCACAACATCGAATTCATAAGCGAATAATCTTACCAAAAATTTGGACATCGCGCGCCAAGAGATTGAGCAATGAAGCCAAGATAGTAAGAGTTGGAAGATCTCCTGTCTCAACAGTCAGAGTTGGAGACGGATTTGCTGGAACCGCAAAGAGAGTAAGAGGAAAGAATATGCATTGAAATGCAAGAACAAATATAGAGAGAGATGGTGATCTAGATGGAACGAGTGATGTCACTATAGCAGGATCGTGGTGGTCGAAAAAAATAAGAAGATATGAACGTTAATCTATTTTTGAAAGAATTTTCATCTGAATTTATTTTGTAGCATTAGCCTTTAAAGCCTCGTTTGTTTTTGCAAATAATGATATGATATGATATGAGATGAGATGAGATGAAATGAGTTAAGATTAAAGTTAAAATTTGAATAAAATATTGTTAGAATATATTTTTAATATTATTTTTGTTTTGAAGATTGAAAAAGTTGAATTGTTTATTTTATTTTGTGTGAAAATTTAAAAAATTATAATGATTAGATAATATAAAATGAGAGGAGTTGTAAAAATTTATAAAACAATCTTTATAAATTGTCTATTATTTGTGCATGATACAATTTGGATAATTTGTGTGATATTTAATTTTATCTATTTATTAAGTGAAATTCTACATGGAAGCCTTATACAACATACTTCCACCTAATTAAGATGTGATTTGTTAATTTTTTTTTCTTCTATCTTAATACTTAAATATGTGTATATTTAAATAGAAAGAGAAAATGATTAAATAGAAGGAAAAAATGACAAACCACAAGTTATTTGTTGACTCTACAAGCAACTGTACGAGAAGTTGCAAGATTAGTCATGATGAGCTACAACGAATGATCCTTAATTAATTACCTTCTTACATCCAGCAAGCAGTGAAGTTGGTAAATTAATTACAAAATAAAACCCAAAATATAAAATCGAAAACGTTTCCTTATACCATATTATAATAGCATATATATAACTAGCTTCTCTACGGCACCTTTGCATTAGAAGCAAAGGATATAAAACGAAAGTTCTATGATTTCTTTTTAATAAGAGGACGGTATCTCAATTTTATTGATTACTCTCACTTGTGACGGAGGAAAACTGTAATTACAACAAGACACATAGGGGATGCAAATAAATAAAAAACCAAAATCCAAGCATCAAAATTGCTAAGACATCCGGTTACAGAATAAAATATCAATGAAGTATAGGGTAAAACCAAAACTAGACATTAAAGAACCAACCCTAGACAAAAACAAATAAAACCTACAAGAGAAAGACACATGCAAATGAGAATAAGAAAAACAAATAAACCAAAAAACAACTTACCAGGAACAATACTACTAGATCTGCAAATAAGATTTTGTCCATGTAGAGAAGACTTCTAAGACTACTAGGTAGTATATGATCACCAGACCAATCCGAATTTAAACTACCAGCTCTCTGCTTGGCAAGAAAATCAGCCATGAAAGTTCTAAGATGCAAGAGAACTGCCTTTTATTGCTTTAGGCTCAAAGAGTTGAAATATATAGAAACTCCAAGAAAAGGGAAAGACAAGTAAAACTATTCTTAAGTATTGCAATATTATATGTTCCAGATGGTGGCCAATGTATAATGAACATTGTTAAACCCAATTCTCACCTCTTTAAGATGAAACATTGCCAAGCCCACTGAACTAGGATCTGTGTACAAGGGAAGGGAACCGTGCAAGTGGCTCGAAGTTCCATCCCTCGGGAACGAGGGCAAACTTGTACGGAAAAAGCAATGACTCTCTTTATTCATAAGAAGCCCTATCATGTAAAGCATGCCGGCAGGCTCACAAGAGGAACTTATCTTTGTCAAGGTTGGGCTCACGGGGAACCTCAGGAGGGATGTCGCATTAAATGCACTGAAGCACCCATTAAGGAGACATGCCCATCTCATACTGGGTTGATCACAAGGCCCAAAAGGATTACCGTATTAAATTCAACGACATGCTCCCTTTGCAAAAGTCTCACCATCAGATTGTCAAAGGCAGTAGATGAACTCTACAGGAGAGGGATACAAAAGGGAAAAAGGAAAAGGCATAGAGGTGCGCTCATACTCTCATTCTGGTGATTATAAAAAAATATCTTTGATATAACTGGCTAGGCATAGTAGGCAATACGTGGGTGGAGCTCCGAGCTTTATTTTGTTTTCTGATTTCAGGTCACGACTAGTTGCTTAAGGCAAAGACGCAATCATTGGTGTGCGAAAACAGTTGTCAACAGTTGGCGCTGTCTATGAGATTAACTTTTCCAATTGACTTATTGCGATGTGCCTTTCCCATGTCTGCGACAATGCGCTCCTAGGCGACCCATGACCAGGAGATCACCACTATGGGTGAGCAAATTGGCAGAGAGAAGGAGAGAAGATTCACAAAAATTGAAGAAAGGCTTAAGAGGCTAACATCAATAATGGAAACCTTACAAAGAGAAAACGATGCACCGCAGCTCAGAGAGGTAAGACCTGGTAGAGGTGTGGCACTGGGTGGTGACTCTATGAGCCTTTTGAGACTTGGTTGAATTAGAAGTGAAAGGCTAGTGAGGTCCATTTGGCTTTGAAGTTGGCTGTTTTGATGATAAAAAAATGCTCCAAACACATTAGGGTCCATGTACACAATCCCCACATTTCACTCTTATAGGAGTTTACTATTTATGTGAGGGTTGGTGTACATAGACTTCCGTTTTCTTAATTAGCAGAACTCTTTTGATAGTTTGGTTGATCTTTAACCTATTACGGGAATCCTACTCCTCGCGAAAATGCTAATTGCAAATGGGCCCAATGAAATAAAATTGAGCAATAATCTAGAAGGGGCTCCTTGTAAAATTCTGAAGGAAGACTCGATTCATTGCTTTCTACAACAATTATTATATGGTTGCTGCAACTATATATAATTATCATGGTTCCTTTGTTTTATATATATATATATATATATACCTATGAGCTTTGCTACTCATGATCATCTCTACACACCACATTTATTTTTATTTAATTTAATTTTTAAAATTTTTTTTTTAGTTTTATTCTTCTTAAACTAATTGAATTCTTCTACTCATCATCCATACACCATATATTTAGTAAGAGAAAAAAAAAGTGTGGTATGTAGTGTGTGGGGATGATGAGCAGAATTTTTCATATACATATAGTTAAACAATCCAAAGAAATATTATGTCATGCATTTGATGGCTACATATGACCACAAAACATAGAAGTAAATAGCGCAATTACAACATGTAATTTGTTTAAGGTCAAGGTTGTCGTATGATCATCGTCACTGCAACAAATGATCGATCTAGTCCAATAATGACATCTATGTTGTAGTTAGGGATGGATGAAGAAGAGGGATTCAGACCTCTTAAAATTTTTCATAGCTTAGAGTGCGAGAGAAATATACATATAAAATGAAGCATCGTTATAAGACTTAGTAATTACTTTATCATGTGTTTATTTTTCTTTTTAAGTTTTAAAATTTCAACAAGGAATCCAGATCGGATGATTAGAGTTAGATAGAAGCACAGCAGAGGAGAAGGAAATTTAAAGTAAAAAGAAAAGAAAATAGGAGAAATAGAACTGTTTGTATCAATTAATGACAGGAACGATAAGAGTTCAGAAGGATGGCTGCTAGCCAAGGATTCGATCTTTTGCCAGCCCAACCACAAGAACTTGTGGTGGATCAAAATGAATGTTATGGAACTATTTGAATTGGATTGATGATGAAATTAGTGTGCATGGGATATGAAAGAAAATAAAATAAAAGAAAAGAAAAGAAAAGAAAAGAAATGAAGAAAAAAGTGGATTTAAAAATAAAATAAGAAAAATGATGGAGATTAAACAAGTTTTTTTGAAGAAGACAACTTGCAGAAGACACCTTGCAAGTATTGTACACTTTCTACTAACTAAAGCTGGTAAACCCAAATACTTCTCATAGCTACCACTAAAAATGGACCCTGCTTCCTGTATAATTAAGGCCCTGGTTACTGCAGTTGTATTTCTATTGAAAAAAACTGAAGTTTTATGCCTATTGAGAGCTTGACCTAAAGCTTTTTCATATACTGATAATATAGATTGTAAGTGTTTCCACTCTGTCTGTTTCGCTCTATAGAATATCACACTATCATCAGCAAAGAGCAGATGATTTATTCTAGGAAAGAGATATCGCAGCTGCAGAACTAAAAAAGGCAGCAACCAAAGTTAGCAAGGCTGGGGGACCAATTAAACTTAATGCTGCAGAACTTGCTTCATTAGGCTATAGCCGTAGGCGATGGAAAAAGCAATATTGTCAATTTGGTGAAAGCCATTGTTGGGGGTTTCTGTTACCAGTCAACCTGACCAATCAAAGCCTAGCAATAGTGCAAATAGACGAGGAAAAAGAGCTCAGCAAGAAGCAGAAAGAGAGAGTAAAGAATTCAGGAGGAGCAGAGCAGAATTGTAAGTGATTGAATGATTGAAAATGAGAAATTACTGAAAAGAAAGCTTGAACCTCTTGGTTTGGCTGTAAAATAAAGCCGGATGGGCACTGTCTCGACTGAGCTGTTGGGGACCAATTAGCCCTTCTATCTGGTGGTTTATCTCCATATATATCATATGAGGAAACATGCATCAGATTTCCTTCCATTTTTCCTCTCAGATAAATTTACTGGCAGAGAGATTTGAGAATTACTGCAAAGAAGTGGAGTCAACAGCAGCGTGGGGAAGGAGTACATATCAGATGGTTGGGAATGGTTCATCAGATTTAAGTATCATGTTATCATACCAGCCAAAGGCATGCATTTGGCCTGGAGGAGCACACTATAATTCTGTGATCCCAATTTGATCGAATAGATATGTTTTGAATTATGAGTATAAAATTTTGAATTATGATTTCAAAATATTTTATGAGAAAGAAAAGAAAACATAAGCAAGCTGCTTATATTTCGTAATCAAATGTAGAATTGGAACCCGTACTTGGCACCAACCATGGACACGACTGATCTCAACTGGGTCCCCTAGTACTACATATATATAGCATGATCTGAATTTAGGTAAAAGCGAGAAGTGGTTGTCACTAATTGGGATATGCCTCCAGCTTATAAGTCGACGGGTTGATTTTATTCAACCAGATCATTGGATTCAAGTGGCAGACCATTACGTGACATGATCGATCTAGTTCTCAACAACACTATATTTAATTCAAAGCTAGCTAGCTAGCTAGAACTACTACTACTGCATCAGGATCTTTCTTTTTAATTAACAAACTCAAACTGTAAAAATATCCTTCACATGAGAAGTCTAATTAACAAAAAATAAAGAGGAAAACCACACCAATTTTATCAAAACTCTATTATTAGACATCATAAGTCATACCCACTTTGAGAAGTCGCTTGCGAGGAATCATAAAAACTTCATCAACCTGCCTCACACTTCTTCGCAACCAATTATAGGCGTAGTTTATAACTAATTTCTTCAAGAAGCTTGAACCCTTTGAAGCAACCACCTCATTTTCACCCATTAGATGAACAATATCCCCAACATTCAGAGCTTCATCCACTTTCTCTACCTCCATTTGAGCTATCTCTTCAGTTCTCAGCCTCAAAACTTCGTTATCATCTGATTCATATGAAGCTATATTTGTAGTGTGTGGCAGCCTAGACATGAACACATCTTTTCTTATGAAATCCTTCAATTGAATTGCCAACATCTCCTTGAAAGACTCCCACTCTGTTCTTGCATCCTTGTATCCATACCGCACAATACATCGAAAAATACTCAGCTCACGAGGCTCTACTCTTTTGAACAAAAATCGATCTTCCAGAGGCACTGTGCAAATGGGTAGAGATTTGATTGAGATAAAGACAAGAACTGAGTGTAGAGCTGGGACATTGGCTACATAATGTGTGAAGATTGGAGAAATGCCTTGGACAAGCTCAGTGTAAAACAATGCAAGACCTGGGATCCTGTGGATGCTAGTGTCAGAAGCTATCTCAACTAATTTTACTGGAGAGACTTTGTTATCAAGCTCATAAATGTACTTCTTGCGATAGCCATAATTCCATAAATACATAATTGTGATCATAACCATGGCAAATAACAAAGGAAGATATCCTCCATCGATAAATTTGTAGAGTACTGAGCTCAAGAATAGGAGTTCCAGGAGCCATATAGATAAGGCATAGATGACTATCAAGTACATGTTTGTCTTCCATATCATTACCATCACAAGAACAAGAAATGCAGATGTGATCGTAAATACGAATGCCACGGCAATTCCTATGAACAAAACAAAAATAGTGAAAATGGTTTCAATATAGAATTAACAATTTATATAGTTTTGACAATCCATTAGAAACTTCGAAAAATTGCATGCATACAAAAGATGACAGCTAAACTTGAAGTGTTTAGATGAAAGATCATCCATTGTATTTACCATAAGCGTTACCGATCTTCAATGTGTTTTTGAAGCCAAGAGTGACACCCACACAAGCCAACATGAGAATAAGGTTGATCTCAGGTACATAGACTTGTCCTTTGTATTTAGAGGAAGTGTGCACTACCTTAACCCGTGGGAAACAACCCAACGCTAATGACTGTTGGATGATGGAGAAGGAAGCTGAGATCAAGGACTGACTAGCAATGATGGCTGCCATTACAGCTATAACAAACATTGGCCAGTATACTGGTTCTGCATATTTACAAGAGATAGCTAGTCAAATTAAGTAGAGAAAATACAACATCAATGACAAATTTAGAAACAATGTTTGTAGTAAGGCCAAGTGATGTACTTGGAACTGAACTATAGAAGGCATTGCTAGCGTCTTGACTGTGTTGGCGGAGATAGGAAGCTTGGCCAAAGTAAGCAAAAATAACAGATGGAAAAACTACAGTGCATGAGCTTATCTGGATTGAGCGAACACTGAAGTGACCAAGATCAGCAAAGAGGGCTTCAGAACCTGATATTGTTTGACCAAACTCAGTATATAAGTGAAGGCAAAGTTAAGCGAACAAGATGATCAGCAAAAGTAGAATCATGTTTTGGTACAACCATATTTTTTTAAATATAGTAAGTTTAAAGGAAAACTACTTCAAGTAAAGTTTCAACTAGTAATTAATTGACTAGAAATTTAATGAACTTGAAATTACAGACACATTTGAGTTTGATTGTAACAAATATAAACTATTATGTCTGCCACAAATAATTCTAGTCTCCCTACTTAAAAATCACCTATTTTTTGGGCTTGAAACTTGAAATAATACCTATGCCATCTTATGACTACAACAGAAAAAGTCAACTAATACTGCACTATACGCACCTGTTAGGCATAGGATGACACCTCCAAGAGAAATCCATGCATCCTTCTTATTTTTTTTGAAGTATTGAATGATATACATTGGATTAATTGCCTTGATAACACCTGGATCGTACTTAAAGAAGTTGTACAAGCCAATACTTCCAATGAAAATGAACCAAATTGTGAGTATTGGAGCAAAACTGTAACCAATTTTATCTGTCCCAAACCTTTGAATTTGGAACAAAACAATCAAGATTCCCACTGAAATCCACATGATCATATTATCAGTGAGACCACTAGCAGCTTCCTTAACTCCTCCCACTGCTGACAACACTGCACGAAAGACATCATGATATATATTGTTATCACATATTGATGAATATACTGATAAAAAAGAAATTGGTAGATACAAAATTAGTTGCTCTCTAGATATCATATTACCTGAGATGCATGGTGTAAGGATTCCATCTCCAAGAACCATGGAAGTGCCAAGCATGGTCATGAACAATATGAAGAACTTTATTGTTTGGCTATTTTCAAGCATGGACTTCACAAAAGATGCCCTCTTGAGTCGTCGATTTGGCATATCTAGTCGGTAGTTGGATACTTCTTTGTCTTCAGCCTGCTGGTTAGGTGTCAAGCTTGCCTTGGCATGGCGGCACAAGAGAGAATACAGAGCAAAAGTCCCTCCTATGTATGATTTTCAAAATATTAATTAGCAGAAAATACTTTGATGATAAGAACTGATTACATATGTTGATTACATATATATATATATATATATATATATATATATATATATATATATAGACATATGTAATATAAAAGCCTCATGTGGGGAAGCTTGTATTAATTTATTGAAAAATTAAATCCCGTGACTATTTGACTAATTGGTGCATGCATACATTAAATAATTAAAACTTGCAGGTTGGAATATTATGCATGCATGGGGTGATTCGTCATGTTATCAAGTCTGACCTTGGACGAACTTCAGAATATTAAGAACAAGGATTTCCAAAAAATATTTACAAATTGACGTAATTTGATATGGTATCTCAGATTATAAAGTCACTTTTATTATAAAATAAATTAAATATATTACAAAAAGTTTCGTCAGTTTATAGATTTACTTTTGTAAAATATTTTTGTAGTTGTAAGAATACTACTATGAAAAAAAATAAATCACAAACCAGATCTTGTGATCATTGATATTACCTTTGCTTGGATGACAATCTAATATAATATAATAGCTTTGACTATATACATGAATATATAAACAAGAAAATCACAATCATTAGAGATTTTTCCATGAAGGTGGTGGTAGGCAGATGTGATGGCGACCAGCTTATTGGATGAGTTTTTAGGAGTAGCTAGACAAATCGTAACAGGTCTCTTTAAATAAAGTAATACTCTGTGTCGAAAATATAAAGTGTAAGAGTCTTAAGAAAAACATACATGTATGCAAAAATAAGAGAAAAAAAAAACTTAAAATGATGGAATTTATCTCCCCCAAGAATGAAACGCATGCATCCTATACCTAAATGATGCAACCATCAAAGAGGAAAATAAATAAAAACGTTGAAGATGATAAGCATATGTAGGAGATAGAAGATTACCATCACCATTATTATTGGCCGCTAGCACAATGAAAACGTACTTGATCAAAGTGATTAACACGAGTGAGTAAAAGATAAGAGACAACACTCCAAGTATATCATCATTGTGCTTAATCCCAGTAGGAAAAATACCCGGTAACACATATAAAGGCGAAGTGCCCAAATCACCA
Source organism: Cyclocarya paliurus (assembly GCA_029856935.1). Lineage (NCBI taxonomy): Eukaryota > Viridiplantae > Streptophyta > Magnoliopsida > Fagales > Juglandaceae > Cyclocarya > Cyclocarya paliurus. Next base: position 13,250,610 of record CM056959.1, on the reverse strand, counting down.
TAGACAATACCAATGCTCTGAAATGCTAACTTCATCACTGTTTTCCAATCTCCCACCTGCAATCAATTAAGGATATGTTTGGGAGGTGAGATGAGAATTTTGTATTTTGTTTTAAAGTTTAAAATATTATTTTTTAATTTGAAGATTTGAAAAAATTAAATTAGAATTTGAAAAAGTTGTATTGGGATTTGAAAAAGTTGAATTGTTTATTATATTTTATATAGGAATTTGAAAAGGTTGTAATGATGAGATGAAATGAGATGAAAATTTTGAATAAGATAAAACATCCAAGTATAACCTAAATGTCTTACATCACATATGTAGGAAACTAAAAAGTAATGATTATAACATGCAAATACAAAACAAAAACCTCAAAAATGGAAGAAATTAAAACAAAAAAAGTAAATTACCTGAGATGAGCCTTGGTTTGTGGTGAATCTACTTGCCTCTAAATCGAAAGAATCACCAATAGCCGGTTTTTTGCGAGATAGCAAGTTCTTACCTTTGAGTATGTCATCTTTTTGTTCTTCTAATATTTCTTGATCTACATGATGTTCTTCTCTTGACCTTTCTTCTTCCATAGCATTACCAATCTCCATCTCTCTAAAACAATCTTCAACTCAAGGAATACTGATGATTTTTGAAACGTTTAAAATAGAGTCAGTATATCTGCTCAGTGAAGTATTTAAAATGGAGTCAATTAATATTCAAAAGGATTCCATCTATAACTCAAATCTCTACCAAATATGTCTGCCCACGAGTCATTAAAATTAAAAAAATAGTGCCGTTTCTAATGATAGAAGCATATTTGTACAGGCTTCCATGCGTCCGATGTTGAAGAACCCAGACGAGGACGTTGTTGGGGGAAGCCTTGTTGAGTTACCTTGGACTTACCTTTCAATATTTTGTGCAACAAGTTACCACCCTATTAAATCAGGTCCAATACTACGGCATAGGATAAACTTTGTAAGTCCAAAAATATGATCTCTGCATGGATTAACACTAAGGGTATAAACGTAACTAACGACATTTTGTTTTTATTATAACAACTTAGAGGCATGCATGCTTTACGCATAAGCCAACTCTTTGGATTTGTAATAACGTTCATTGAGAAAAAAAGAAAAACACAGAGGCTGTGCGACGGAGACTCACCGTGAGAGAAGGAGTCGCGACGGAGCAGGGTAAGTGGGAAGTGGCGGAACACTGAGAGAGAGAAAGAGATGAGCGAGAGAGAGAGAACGGAGAGAGAGAACGGAGAGAGAGAGTGATCACGGCGTGAGGGAGGAGATGTTACCGAGAGGGAGGGCGGTGGCTTGAGGAGGCGGAAGTGCAGTTCAGTGGTACAGGGCGTAGCACGACCGATTCTTTGCCGTTTCTGGAGAGAAACAGCGGCTGAACGTGCGCTTGAGAAGGAAGGCCGTATGCTATGGAAGTGCTCTGTTTTTTTGTTGCGAAAACAGGGGCCTTCCGTGAGGATGAGGGTGGTGTTTTCCGACGTGTAGGGTGCTGTGAAGGGCAAGGGTGGTGGTGGTTGTTTGTTGGGCGGCTCCTACGGCAGCGTGGGCTATCAGTGGTGGTCTGGTGCAGCGACGCCGCGGGACGTGACACGGTTTGCTTAAGCTGGCCGATGCTCGGTGGTTATTGGTGCAGCGTTTAAGGCAGTGGCCTGGCGGCTTCTGTCCTGCGAGGGAGGTCTCGGCCCGTTGATCGGGGCTGTTGTGCCTTGAGGTGGAGGTTGAGTGTGGGCTGGTGGTGCAGGGGCAGTGCGTTGCAACGTGGAGGAGGTGTTTCACTGGAACTATGCGGCTTGGAGTTTTACTTTTGAAGAAAACCCTAGAGATGAGGGAAGGAGATCAGACGTGTATGGAGTAAGATCATCCTTATTGGCTTTGCCAATGTATGTTTAAAATTTAACTAATATCACGTGAGTTTATATTTACTTATTTCATTTAAATTTAATTTCCTCATTTAATTAACTATTTATCTACTATATAATAATAAAGTATTATTAATTTAATATTATTTAATTTATTTTTATCACATTTTATAATTCTACTGATTAAATGTTAATAATAATTATATTCTAATTAAATTAATTTAATATTGATCACATTTATTAAATATTAAATTAATTATATTATGATTAACTTATCATTATAATTAACATAATAATTACTATTCTAATTAATATTAACTAATTTATTTATTTTTATCATATTATTTATTTAATATAATAAATCAAACCAAATTTCTTAATTTCAAAAAATACATACATATTTTGTGAAAGGAGTGAGAATTGAATATTTTAATGTTTGGCTAACCTACTATTCAATTACAAATTTGAAAAATTAGTATAGTTGAAGTCTAAAATTTTATACTAATGCCTAATCCGTGGTGGTTTTTTGGCACATATTAGCTAAAGTTTAACTATCGTTAGATTTTGGCAAAACTAATGAACATGCTCTAAGAAAGTTAGGCGTGATCTGTTTAGTGCAACTTATGAACTTATGTTGTTGCCGATAACCGTAGCAGGACAATCGTGCATGCGGAGGAAGCGGATGCAATGGAGCCGTGCATGCAGTGACAAACGGACGTGATCGTGATTGAAACCATGCATGGAGAGGAGTCTAGCATGGTGATCACGGCTTGGGCATTTTGGCCTATTCAAATATTTGATCTGGAGGTATGTAAAAAAAAGTAAATAGGTTTTTTTTTTTTTTTTTTTTTGGACTTGACTCAACTTCTACAAAAAATAATATTTCAGCTTGTCTAAAAAAATTTTCTCTGTCCACAATTCTTTTTTTTTCATCTGACTCGAAAATATTTAATGAATTTAACTAAAAATTGGCGAGTCCACAAAAATTCGCTCTCTGCCAAAATTAAAAATATTAAGACCGTAATCTATTTTAAAAATTTTACTCGAAATCTCAAGTGACTTTTCGCAAATAAACCCCAACAAAAATTTTTGTAGGTGCCCTTGGTGCTGGCCGGGTGTTACAACTAATCTATAATAATAATAATAATAATAATAATTTATTTTACAAGGGATAAATATATTTGGGAGTTAAAGAAATTGTTACAGCTGATGCAATTCATCTCTTAAAGTTCAATCATTATTTATGTCGACTCAGTGTATATATTTTATTCATCCCTAATTAATTATTTTTATAAAAAATAGTTTGTTAGTTCTACATTTTTCAGAACTTTTCTTTATTTTTATTATATTATTTTTACCTTGAATTTTTATTATTTTTCGGCTTTTTAATTTTTCAATTTTTTTAAAATCTTATCTTATTTTATCTTTATCTTTTGGGGTTGGTTTGATTTTCAAATGATATAAGCCGTTTTCTAATTGTTTTTAACCTTTTAAATGAGTAATCTAATAAAATTTAACCGAGTGAACTACGTACTGTCATTGATATTATGTACTATAGCTTTTTTAAAAAATAAATAATTTTTTTTTTAAGTATAAACAAATTAGTCTAGACGTAGCAGATGTTGCACTTCCTATTGGTATTTTAGTAAGTAGCAGTTAGTCTACAAATTTTAATTTTAATTTTTTTTTTATAAATAACGTTATGTCATATTAATAATTAAAAAAAGAATATTTTCAACTGGAAATTATGTTTGGCATTTAGAATTTAGAAATTAGAGTTTTTATTTTTTCCTTTAACCTAACGTTATGAATCAAGAGTACTGGTACGTTCTTTAACCTAAACTTATGAATTCTGACATCCAAGTTCCAACCGCACCGCAATACACGAACTTGCTTTAATGTTTTTTTTTTTTTTTTTTGAAATTTCCATACTTCATTCAAAACTTATCAAATGAAGTTCGTAATACAAGAGGGAACATGGTCTACATCTAAAGAAGAAGTAGAATTTAACAGAGCATTCCTGGCAAGCGTGTGAGCTGCCTTGTTTCCCTCTCTACGAATGTGGGTTGCTGACCATCTTTCAAACGAGCTAAGGATTTGCTTTATGTCATTGATGATCATCCCAGCTGCGGACCAATTATCTCCCCTTCCATTGATAGCTTGAATAACTTGAAGAGAGTCTCCTTCCAGTGTGTTCTTAGTGAGGCCCAGTTGGTTACCAAGCCGAGAGGCTTCCAATGCACCTATAGCTTCTGCAAGGAAAGGTTCAGGGTAGAGAGGATCTATTAAGTCTGGAGGATGCCACTACTTGCCCTGCATGATTTCTCACTATGATCCCGATACCAACTTTGCATTTAACTTTATCAATAGCAGTATCCCAGTTGATCTTGTAGGAGTTGGGAGGGGGAGGGGACCAGGTGTTGTTTTGAGGTTGCAGCCTTTGGTTTTTTCCTGAAGAATGAGTCTGCAAGGACCACCTGTCCCTTAGGGTCGATTTAGCCATTTCTGCTATAGAGTTGGGATCCTTAAATTCCTGTGTGAACACAAAAGAGTTTCTTCTGAACCATATCTTTTTTGCCACCACCGCAAACTCCTCTACTAGCTCTTGCTGACCGTTTGTGTTTAGAGAGACCAACAGATCATGGATAGAATGCCAGTTCGACTTTAACTTCTGGAGTTGTCGAGAGCTATAGTGCCAGATGTCTTGTGCTGCAGGGCAGGACCAAAGGGCGTGGACAACTGTTTCTTCAGCTTGCAAGCATATGGGACAGAGAGGCTTGTCGAGAATCTTTCTCTTGAACAGGTTCATATTAGTAGGTAATGCCTCGTTGCATGCTTTCCACAAAAAGTTCTTTTCAGCAGGTGTTATCTTCAACTTCCACAGCCCTTTCCAGAATTGCTCCCTTTGAGAGTTTTTTGACCCTTGGCCATTCTCCAACTCATCCAACTCTCTTAGCAAATGGTATGCACTTTTAACCGAATAGGTGCCATGAAGGGTACCAATCCAGATCAGTTTGTCCTCGCAGTTAGAGATACTAAGTGGAATCTGATGGATAATTTCAGCCTCCTCTTGAGAAAAAAGTTGATTTACTAGCTGGTAATTCCACTGTCTCGAGGTCTGGTCAATGAGAGAGCTGACATTAGCCTCAGTGCTTATATTAGCCAGAGGGATTTGGACCCTATATGTGGTAGGCCTCGGTATCCATTTGTCTTGCAGAATATTTATGCTTGCACCATTGCCAACTCTCCATCTAGTCCCTTTTTCTATCAAACCTCTTGCTGCCAATATGCTCCTCCATATATAAGAGGGTTTGTAACCCAATTTTGCTTTCATAAACTGATCATGGGGAAAGTATTTAGCTTTTAGAACTTTTGAAACAAGAGCTTGAGGATGTTGGATTAACCTCCAACCTTGTTTTGCTAGCATTGCAAGGTTGAATTTTTGAAGTTCTCGGAAACCCATACCCCCTATTGCCTTGGCCCTACTCATATTCTTCCATGAGATCCAATGGATCTTTTTTTCCTTCTCGACCTGACCCCACCAAAAATTCCTCATCAGCTTGTTTATTTCCTTCAAAAGAGTCTGAGGGAGGTTGAAAACTGCCATGCTATAGGTTGGCATAGCTTGGATAACTGATTTTATGAAAACCTCTTTACCTACCTGTGAGAGCAATTTAACTTTATGGCTGCTTAGTTTCATCCTGACTCTATCTAGAATAGACTTGAAAGATTTCATTCTTGATCTGCCCATAAAAGCTGGAAGTCCCAGGTATTTTTCATAGGTCTGAGAGGATTTTATCCCTGCTATACTCAAGATCAGATTCTGATTTTCCTGTGGTGTATTGCTGCTGAAGTGAATTGAAGTTTTATCCTTGTTAAGCCGTTGGCCAGAAGCTTTTTCATAGATATTGAGGACGTGCAGCAATCTACTCCATTCAAGAGAGTTTGCCTTGCAAAATAAGAGGCTGTCATAAGCAAATAGCAGATGGTTTATGGTAATTATCCTTCTAGCAATTGGAACACCCGTAATGGCTTTAGTTTTTTCAGCATTATCAAGCAAGGATGTCAACACTTCTGCACATAAGATGAAAAGGTAGGGAGATAAGGGGTCTCCCTGCCTAATGCCTCTAGTTGGTTTAAAAGATTCCTGAGGAGAGCCATTAAGAAGTATTGAGTAGGACACTGTCTCCACACAGTTCATAACCAGCTGCACCCATTCTGCTGCAAAGCCCATCTTCAGCATTACTTGTTTCAGGAAATGCCATTCTAATCTATCATATGCTTTGCTCATATCGAGCTTTAATGCCATGAAGCCCTCCTTCCCTCTTAGTCTGCTTTGCATTGTGTGTAGAGCCTCAAAAGCAACAATGAGATTATCTAAAATCAACCTTCTCGGGACAAAAGCTGATTGTGTGTATGAAATAATTTCTGGCAGGATAGATTTCAATCTATTAGCAATTGACTTGGACACCATCTTATAAATGACATTGCATAGACTAATAGGGCGATAGTCTGAGACTGAAATGGGGTTTTTCTTCTTAGGAATCAGTACAATTTGAGTAGCATTGATTAAATCAACTTTACCCCCTGAGTTTAATATATGGAGAACAGCTTCACTAACCCCGTTTCCCACTTGGGGCCAGTAGTTTTGATAGGAGGCAGGGGGAAAGCCATCAGGTCCCGGGGAGCTAAGAGGGTTCATGTTGAAAATAGCCTTTTCCACCTCTTGTTTTGTGAAATTCCCCATGAGTTTATTGTTCATCTCCTCTGTAATGGTAGGTTTTAGGTGCTGCAGTGCCTCTGCTATGCCTTGAGGGTCTGAAGTAGAGAATAGATGTTTAAAGAAGGAATTAAACTTAGCACTAATTCCTTCTGGTGTAGCAGCTATGGCACCTGACTCATCTTCTACTTTCTTGATAATATTCTTCCTCCTTCTCTGGGTTGCACATTGGTAAAAAAATCTGGTATTTCTATCACCCTCTAGGAGCCATTTCTGCTTGGCCCTTTGCCTCCAATAAGTATCTTCTTCTTTGAGTATCTGCTCTATCTCTTTTTTTGTGGCTCTAATTTCCTCACTGAGGTCCCCTATGTTTGCTTTTTGGAGGTCTTTTAGCTTCAGGTACTTGTTGTGTAATATCTTAGTACTCGGCAGCCTTGAGTTTTTGCTCCACATACTCAGCTTTTCTCTACTTCTCTTCAGGTTCTCTGTAACCACCATTAGCTTATTGGATGTCATCGAGTTTCTGCACCAAGATTCCTCAATTATCTCCTTACATTCTTCTTTTGAAGCCCAGCTGGCCTCATATCTGAAGGGTTTCTCAGCTCTAGATACAACTTGTTCCTCTGAAGAAATTAACACCACCAGAGGGCTGTGATCTGAACTGCTAACAGTTGCTGTAGTGACTGAGGAATTTCCAAATAAAAGCAGCCAAGGGGAGTTTGCACAAGCTCTATCAAGTCTCTCTTTTGTGAATTGGTGACCTTCCCTGTTATTGCACCAAGTGAAGAGTTCACCCTTATAGCCTAGATCATGCAAACCAGTATCTGAGAGGGCTAATCTGAAGTCCTCCAATTGAGAAAGAGGCCTTTGGCCACCCCCCCACTTTTCCCCATAGTGAAAAATTTCGTTAAAATCCCCCAAGCAAAGCCATGGTTGATTGACATCTGGTTTCATAGCATGGAGGAGGGCCCAGCTTAATTTCCTCTTGCTAGGAACTGGGTTACCATAGAATCCCGAGAGAGTCCAAGACTGATTATCATTAACAAGGATCACATTAAGAGATATATGGTGTTGAGAGTAGTTGAGCAGAGTAACATTAACCGAGTCATCCCAAATGAAGGCCAAGCCCCCACTAGCCCCTTTACTGTCCACCACAAAGCTGTGTGACATGCCAAGTTTTTTCTTAACTAGATCCACCTTGTTTCTATTGCATTTAGTCTCCATAAGGAAAATGAGACTAGGGAACTTTGATTTCACCAAAAGGTGAAGCTCTCGAACTGTCCGAGGGTTCCCAAGCCCTCGGCAGTTCCAACTTAAGCAAATCATGGTTGTTGGTGGGGCTGCCTAGCAGCCTCCACCATTTCTTCTTGCTTAATAAGCCCAGTTTGAATCTCATCTTTTTTCTATTTTTTTTGGAAGCTTTCACTGATAGAATGGCACTCTCCCTTTCATTTCAAAGGTATCTCATCACTCCCCATAATCAGGTCTTCCTTCCCATTCTCTCTAATGTTTAGAGTCTGCTCTCTTGCTCTTCTTTTCCATGTGGGCTTATTAGGGGAATTAAGAAGTTTAATCTGTGACTGCATGAATAGGTTAAGGGAGCTAACCTGTTTAGCCAAGGATGATTCTGAATTCATGAAAGGGGTTAATCCCTGCTGTACCTTATCTCGTATGGACTTTGTATCTCTGTTAATCCCCTCCTTCACAGCAGTAAGACCCCTTTCCTTACCAGGTCCTGATGCCTCGGGCCTAGACTGGTGCATAGTTGTAGTAGTGTCCTGTAGGGGCTTGTTTTCCGGATTTAGAACAGGTTCTTGCTTTTGAGTAGCTTTGAAAACAAATCCTTGTTGTTGCTGTTTTGAATCACCACACTGTTCATGAGCAGTGTCCTTAGATGTCACCCTATCTGCCCCCTGATTTGAAAGGATATCCCCTCGATTGTGTCCCTCGTGTCTAAGACCATGAATAGTAACCTCTATTGAGCTTTTTTCCAGCCATGAGGATTCTGCTTCCCGCCCTGAGGATTCTTCTTCTCCCCTTCCTTCTCCCTGATAACGCTTCCAGGTTAAGCTGTCTGGTTTTGGCGTGTTAGCACGAAGCCAAGGACCATACTCGAGAGTATGAGATTCATGTCTACGTCTTGCTACGCTTGCACATCCATCTTTTTTGTGCTTTATAACGCCACAGTGATAACAAAATGTTGGTAGTCTCTCGTACTTGAATGGGAGCCACAGAGTTTTGTCTTCTACCTTCAAAAGTCTGCCACGATTCAGGGGTTTAGTGATGTTGATGCAGATTCTCATACGTAGAAAATGACCCCATGCATGGCCTGAGCTGTCAGTGTCTATCTCCAATACCTCTCCAATGCTGGCTCCTATTTGAGAACCAATATCTGTGTTCATGCTACCCAGAGGCATGTTATGTATTTGAATCCAGAAAGATTCGTGAGAAAAGGTGATTTCGTTAGGAGGAATAGTCCAATCTACATCTTCCATGCAGACTAGAAATCTGTCAAAGGTCCAAGGACGCCCCTGTAGGATCTTCTTTTTGTCTTGTTCTAGCTCGAGCTCCAGCAGAAACTTGTTATTTCCCATTTCCTTGAATTGTATCCAGCCAACTAGACCCCAGATCCTTGACATAGTGTTTCTAAAAGCTTCCTTGTTTACCTGTTTGTCCGCAACCACCAGTAGCAGTAGCCAATACTTTTTTTCTACTGCCACCTTTACAACTTCTGCTTTAGTAACTGAAAAACCTTGCTTTTCCTGATCTGTTAACGTGAATCCTCTCCATAACCTTTCTAATTCAGTCTCCATCCGTACCTCTGCAGTTTTCCACTAAAACTCCAGAGACGCACTTTGCTCAGAGCAAAGACGAAACCTCACTCACAAGGAGGACGGACGACTCCTCATCGTCTTTTGAACATTTTCCGAACTTGCTTTAATGTTATTACTGTGGTTTTGATACCATTTAATAGGGAGATCAATGTTATAATATAAACATAGTCCCAATTTATGTGTTGGAACAACATGTTAATGTAAATGATTATTTATGAATTTACTTCAAATTTTACATATGAGTGATGCTACTCTGCTGCTTGCATGTGCCTACTATGTGTGCCTCTTAGTACAAATTGTATTTTTTTTTTACTTGTTTTTCAAACATTTTTTAAACATGTTTAAATATTTTTTTAAAAATAGAAATAGAAATATACTAATAGTCACTTCCTTGACCATTAAGAAAAAAAATTAAAAATAAATAAATAAATACATGAGTGGTTAAAATGGGATGGGAGTGGGGGGGATTGAGGAGGCATAACATTATTCTTGTACATATATATCAAATACTCATTCTTGTGATCATCTCCGACATTAGAATTGAATAACTCAATTATTTATACACACACATATATTATATAAATATTTGTATTTTAAATACAATACCAAATAGTTAGGAGTGGAATCGGTCCAATCTGGTTGGTCTTGAAGGAGAACTTTGGGTCTGACCAATAAGCACTTTGGACTGGACCTTTCGGTTCAGTTTAATCAGTCTTATTGGGGCATTTCTGTTCAGGTCATTTTTTTTTCTATTTTTCAAGTTTTTGACCAAAAAATTATATAAAAATAATAACAAAAAAAATTAAGTGATTGATTTAATCTAAGTTATCTAACTAAGTATATTCTTAACTAATTAAGTGTTTTAATTAATTAAAATAAACTAATAAAGTTAATAATTTGTGTATTATCAATAATTAATAGTTAATACTCTATCTTAAAATTCTTAACCTTTAATATTTTGTATAATCTAAGCATAAATAATTAGGTTAGGAGAAAATTATATAATTACTTATAATTAGTTAGAAGAAGACTACATAATTACTTGTTTTCAACTTATATAACTACTTTAAAAAATTATAAAATATCACATAAAAAATTATTTAAAATTTTATATAATAAATTCAATTTTTCCGGGATGAAAAACTCACCTTGAGACTGAACCAAAAATCAGATTCTCCTACTTTCTAGGACCAAGACTAATCAATTCTTTAATTCGACCGGTTCGGACTGATCGAAACCGATTGATCTGGTCAATTTTTTAAATTTGTATGGTAAACACAACATGCATCGAGGATTCCTTCTTAATAGTTTCCAACTCAAACTTCTATAAGGGATGCTACGCAACCACCCTTTTTCAATTCTTCTCGCATCCCACCTGTGCTTGGGCAATGAGTCAATTTTTTCCGCCGCATTCCATCCCTCCTATATACTCCTTAGCCCTCGTTAGTTCAATAGACGGATGGGTGGCTCAGTCCACCTTTTGGATCCCTACTCCTATCTAGATCTACATATGGAGAGCGTGAAAACCACCAAATCCGAGCAAGGAGAGCCATGGTCAGGGCTCTCCATACGCAGAAACCACTATAGAAGAAGGAGAACGAGAAGACGAAGATAGAGACGAAAAAGAAGAATAAGACGATGAGGTTTATAGAATTCCACCCAACAAACTCAATTTATAGAATGAGCTTAGCGATGGGGTCCAAAAATTACAGAAAAAAAAAGATGATTAAGGCTATGTTTGGGTGTTAAGCCTATCTTAACTTATCTCAAACCAATCATGGATTAGATTGATTTTTTTTCAACTTCTCATAAAAAGTTAAATATATCTCAACCTACTTCATATATTTAAATACATCTCAATTGGACTTACAAAATATTACTATTTATATATAAATCCAAATAGGATGGTGCTACAGTCACCAACAAAATTTACCGAGAATTTGTCCAGATAAGTCCATTTGGCCTTTTATTTTTTCATACATTTTTTATATCTTTAAATATTTTTTAAAAAAAATCACAACATCATTGAAAAAAATACTTTCTTAACCATTAAATAAAAAAAGAAAAAATCAAAATCCACTATCGAGACATATCATGAGAATACCAAGCATTTTCCATTCAAATAATTTGAAATCATTTTAAACGCAACCTAACAACTTTGTTTTGTAAATGATGTTAAAGTAATCTCATTAATCATCAAAGATAGCTTATAGCATAAAGGCTAAAAGTGTGATTAAACATAGATAATAGCAAGTCACATGTGACATAAGGCTATAGCATTACATCATTTCCTTTGTTACTATAGGAAAGATACAGGAAGGGTATTCTTCAATTCCATAGAGATCTTCTACACAGTCAAGGGCTTCCTTTGTTAGTTGATGAGCTGCCTTGTTAGCTTCCCTGTAGGCATGTGAAGCAGTCAAGGTGGTCACAGTTTCCAGAAGCTGTCGAGCCTCTCCTATGAGGCAGCCTCCCAAGCTCCAATTCAAAACACCACTTTCTAACAAGTCCATAGCTTGCTTGGAGCCCCTTCTAGACAAATCTTCTACATTCCCATGTCTTTACAGAAACTTGTTGCCAATAGGAGTCCATAAGCTTCAGCATCAAAAGAAGTATGCCTAAGAGGCCTGTTAGCCCGAAGTGTTCCCATGACATGTCCAAAGTTATCCCTAATTATGACTCCTATTCCAATCTTCCCTTCAAATGCTTTAACAGCTGCATCCTAGTTAACTTTATACCAGTTTTCATCAGGTTTGGTCCATGAATGAATACCAACAGGGATTTGAATGTTGTTTGCCCGTTCCTTCTTCAAAGCTTCCTTATAAGATACCAGTTCTGCAATGGCCAAGCTACACACAAGTGTTGGATGCTTGAATAGCTTGTTATGGATAAAGGCATTCCTCATTGTCCAGATGCTTCTTAGTATGACTGCTACCTCCTCAAGTTCTGTAAAATTAAGAAGCTCAACCATTTTGGACCATATTTCAAAGAAATTCTCACTCTGGAAATTCATCTTTTGCACACGTTTTGCACTTTGAGTCCATACATCTTGGGTTGCAGAACATCCTCATAGTGTCTGACCTACTGTTTCAAGTTGCTGCTAACAGATTATGGATTTTGAATTGTGGACGATTTATATTTTTCATGTTCTCCATTTTCGAAAGAGAATTCATGGACGTGAATGGCTGCCTACCTCAAAGAGAAGCTGAAGAGGAGTGTCAAGATCGTTGTGCCCAAGAATCACGAAGGCGGAGATGAGAAAGCAAATATATTTGGTGGCAATAAGAAAGAGAAAGATGATGATGATTTATGCTTGATGGAAGTTGCGGCATTACTGTGGATGCGGAAGATGGGATTGTACTAGTTGTTACAAGTTTTATATTAGTGTATGGATGTTTGACAAACAAGGTTTTATGGAGTTTATGAAAGCTTTGTTTGTGTTTCATGAAAAGATCAAAGTTTTGAGAAATATTTTATTAAATATGTTTTCAGTGACTGCGTATGAATAGATAGTTTTGATTTTGAATACGAATAATTCTATTTACCATCTCACGCACCATCTTTGTTTTGTCTTACAAATCTATGTGTCATGTAGAATTCGGCCGAAATTGAAGCAAATTCTAGGTAATTTCATTTTCCTTGGCATCTAAAAATTTACTTGATTTTCTAATGGGATGGAATTGAAGTTATGGCTCAAACCTAACTTGAAAAAATGCTTGCGATATACTAGGAAATATTCCGCTCATTATTTAATAGGTCTCGATCTCAACGAATACCAATATGTCCTTGTCTTCCTCAAACAAAAAGCCCCTTATTTAAGGCTTCTGATCTCTAGGTTCCATAACGATCAACACCCACGGATAGACCTTTGTCTCCTCCATCAAACGTTATTATTGCATTGAATGCCACTAAGGATCGCAACCAAGTTGAGCTTGACCTCATCATTGAAGGCGTGGAGGTGGTGGGTTGCATTCTCTGTGGCGGTGACAACCTTGTCGTGCTAGGAGTCCTCAGCCATAAGTTCCTCCAGTACCCTAGTAAGTGTACATTGGGTGGGTTTAATTATCTATTTCTCAGGAATCAAAGTTTTTATTGTTTTGTTCATTGTTGGGGCTTACTACATCTTAAATTCAAGAAAAATACTAAACACAACCTGCTGGGGGAACCGCTAGGTAAACGTTGCCCATGTGGCATAGAAGAAACAATGACGTTTATATCACTATCTATGCACCGAACTTTATCTCCTTGTAGCCCACTCTACCCTTAATAAGACTCACCACCTCCTCATCTTCCTCATTTTTGTCATCTTCCCACAAACCCACATGAACTTCTCAGTGCAGTTTCTTCAGTGTCCTCCAAGCCTCTCTCTCAAAGTCCTTCATCTTCATATCTTCATTTTCGCACCTTCTTCTTCTTCTTCTAACTCGGATCTAGAGCCATCGAGCCAAAAAATCTCTACTACTCGCCCAAAAAATTGCTTTGTTTTTTATTTTTAATTACAGAAGCAAATGGAAGTCAAATGCATGCATTGAGGTCACAGAAGCACAAACCCAATAATAGCCAGAACTCCTAGTCACCAAAATCCTCAAGAATATCCAACTAAAGAAGTTCTACGAAGTCAAACTCTGTTTGAAATGTCATGGACTAATCCAACCCCATCACAACAATACCCAGATGCCCAAATCAGTAAAATAAAAAATAAAAACCCCTTGGCTCCAAGCATATTTAATTTAGCATGAGAACGATTATTTATTCGAATTTACAAAGAAAACAACGTTAATGCCAACATCTAAAATAGAGAAAATAAAGTCCAAAAGCTTTTCCATGGACACCCAAAAGCATAAAAGTAGGTGATATGGAGATGGAGAGAGGTGGATTTAGGATACGATATGGAGAGGGAGAGGGAGAGGGGAGAGGATGGAGATGGAGATGGAGGGAGGGAGAGGGCCAAATAGTTAGGAGGATGATGGACTTCTGAAAACATGGAACACCGAAACTCAAGATTGCTTTTGATCCACAAGATGGCAAGCCACTAGATGTTGACGTGTTAGTCGGTTGCATCACGGTTTTGCACTGGCGGTTGTACCTAGCAGGATTGTAAATTCAATATCTGTGGAGATAACACTCTTTTAAGATTTGCATGCTTTTGCTCCTCATCTTGTCCAACTTCTTCCCAGTAAGCTTATTAAAAGGCATACTTTTTTGTTGAACACTTGGAATAGAGATGGTTTCATCTCATCTTATCTTGTTTCAACATCTTATCTCATAATTTCTCATCTTATTTCCTTTCCAAAAATCACTAAAACGCAAATACTTTTCAATTTTAAATTATTTTTTACTTTTTATCTAATCATTACCTAATCATCACAATTTTCTCAAACATAAAAAAAAAAATACAAAAAACAATTCAATTTTTTTTCAAATCCCAAAATAAAAATAATATTTTAATTTTATAATATTTTTATTCAATTTTTTCTCTCTCATTTTTAAAACTCAATAAAACATATTAACTCAATTCATTTCATTGCTATTCACAAACCATTTCAGTACTACTAATCATAGAATTCTCATTTCATCTCATTCTCCAAACAACTCTTCAAATTCTCAATTCATGTGCGCGCGTTCTGCTATTAGTTAATGATTATTTTGGTCTTCATGCTATTTATTTACCATATAAATAAATTAATCTCTGTCTATTTGTTTTTTAGCATGCTCGTATGATTTACCTGTAATGGGTCTTCGTGCAATGGAGGAAGGAGGTTTAGAGAAAGTTGATTTGTATGTAGATATGCTCAAGAGAAGTGCTAGAAGGCTTGAAGATCAAGGGGTAATACAAGCATGATGTAAATTCATTCCTATAAACACCATATACAATATTTTTGTCTAAATGTAAAAAACTTGGATAGCTATGAATTAATATAGCAAGCATGGATCATACATTTATTGCTAAAATTATTTTGGGATTCATTGGATTTAATGGTGTATTTGCCTAAGAAATAATATTTGCAGTTTTAGAGTATGCAAACATCACGCACTCCTTATGAAAAAAAAGGATAAATTTGGGACACATGAATTTTTTTAATGGTAGACCTCACTTTTTTTAAAGAGTGCACGAGACTTGCATAACTTAAAACTATATTTAGTAGTACTCACCTACCCAATGTCTTCACAGGGGATAAGAATGATCTCTATTTCTAAGGAAACTAATAGTATATATATCATCTTAAATAGATATTATCCATTTCAAGCTGTTAAATATAAAAATGTTTTTCCCCTTTTAAGTGCCCGGGTGTGGTACCTAGTGCTTATTAGGTTGGCATATTTATGACACTCTACTGTTGTTCATCTTGATATATTCTTTTAATTTACGGGTCAGCATTGAAGTCAAAATTACTGCTGTTTTTCCAATTAAGCAGGCTGTTTTACAAGAGGTAGCAGGCTGTAATGGAAGTTGGGTTGTAATCGACTGGTATTTTATTTGTCTTATATATATATATATATATATAATATATATAGGTTATCACTTAATGACTTGGATATATAGTCATTTATAGTTGTTAATTTCTTTTTAATATTTTTCACTATTGTGAATTCTTCCCCATGCTAGTGTTTAATTTCTTCCTTCCTTCGGTCCAATTTGCTGCTCTATTGACCTTTTCCTTTTGAAATAGCTGAATATAGTTTTGATAAGTGAACTAGTCCCCCTTATAGTTCCTATCGGATCTTTAGGGCCTAAAGTAAAAAAGATAGACACATAAAGTGAGTGTCACAGCATTTATGGTTGCCCAAGTGAGAGTTTTCAATTAACATTAAATGTTCAATATAGGTTGTCGGACTGCTTTATGTGTATAATTTTCTCTTTAAGTCCAAGAGTTTACCCAAACTCTAGGAGATCTAAGTCCTCCTAGGCGAATATTCATAATTTGCATCATCTCATTGATATGTTTGTAAGTCTTTTGGCTTCCATAATAACCCAGAAACCTTAACAGGTACCTTAGACGGGATTTAAGGTTTTACTTGAAACAGATATCTTCCAAGATTGCAATAATACTGAATAGCGTGTCTGTTGAAGTTTTGAGACCTTCCAATATAGAACACGTGCTGTTCAATTCTATGTCGAAGTTTGTTCTAATATCAAATGGTCATGATAGTGAAGACATGGAGTCTGTTATCTCTCTTAGAAGCTTCCCCTCTCATTTAGTGTCTCTCAGGAAAACTCGGCCATTATGAGAAACATGACGATGCCTTCATCTTCATACAGATCAAACTAGCATGAAACCTCAATGAATATTGGGGCTCCCTATGAACTACAAGAATCAAGTCAGAGGTCCTTTATATATCATTTATGTGATATCCTGTATTTACATGTAATTTAAGTAGGTAAATTATTTAATTAATTGAGATTATGAATTTTTTTGCTTTAAATTTGGATTATTTATGTGGTATTATTTTAAGATCTTTCAACTGTTAATGTAATGGATTTTATTGTTATTAATTATTGTTCATTATTTTAATTGCTTTTTACTTTAAAATTAGTTTAATGTTGGGCTTTAAAATTATTGTATTGTTGGATTTTTATTATTATTTTATTTTAGATAGTCACTGCGTTTAAATTATTTTATTCAATTTACTGTTTTGATATTCTTTTTCATTGGATCAATTTTGTAACCCAAGTTGTGAGAATTGAACCTACTTTCTTTATCTCACTTTTTCTTTTTGTTTCTTTCTTTTTCCCTCTTTTTTTTTTCCTTCTTCTCTTTCTTTTCTCCTTCTTTTTCCTATGCTCTCCCACGTGACACCCTTTCCCTCTCTTTCCCTCCAGTGTGCTTCTCTCCATTTCTACCCAATGTCGCCGTGCGCCACCGTCCGACGACACCGCCTAGCCCACGACCTCCCCCACCCTCCGGCGAGTTCAGCCACCCAAGCCATCACCCCCATGCCCCCTCCTTCTCTCTCCTAGCTGTGTAGAGCTCGAACGGGCTAGAAATTCACTGTGCTACCATGTGCCACCCATTGCTGTCAGCACCCCTCCCATTTTCTTCCCCTCTGGTCAGCGATCTTCCCCCTTTGTTTCCAGCTACTCCCTTGCCGCCGTTAGCCTCCATGCACGGCTTCAAGCCGAGTGGCTTTTGTGCTCTAGCACCATCGTCACGCTACCATTGGCCACCATATTTTCACTATAGTACCGGAGGCCTCCTAACTACCTAACCCACCCATCCTCAGCCCCGATTAGCTACCGGTGAAGCCCATCCATCTTCATTTTCGATTTGAGTTTTTTGGATTTCAACCGTCGCCCAAGCCACCACCCACGGCCAAACACCACCACCAGTAGTTTCATCAACCCTCCTAAGCCATTCCCTAGTAATCCTAAGTCTTCGTTTGTCCACATTCAAAAGTTAGGTTTTTGAGACCCACAATCCTTGTCCATTTTGCATTGTTACGTGGCTGTGTCGGTACTTCTAGCACCTCCGTGATCCTTTGAAAATTATATCATAACGCTGTAAGTAATTTTCTAAAGAATTTCTTGAGATTTAAATATATTTTTGTACTAACAAATCTTCTACAGTCTGATTGGTTGTGCTGGACATTGAGTTCAAGGAGTATGGAGGTTAGTTGGATGTGAGGATGAGTTGTTTACTTAATTGAATTATGCTTGCGTGCATTTTTGTTTGTGTTTGGCATCATGGCATTTATTGCATCATGTCATGCATGCTCATGTGTTATGAATGAAAATTGGGTTTTCATGTGAGAGATGATTTTGGGTATGTTTGAAATTAATGGATTGAACGGTTTGAGAGAAAGGAAAAGGAGACTGTAGGGATGGTGGTAAGGAAGGACGGTGGTAAAGTCTCGCCTACGGTGCACGCGGTAAGGATAGGGGTAAGCATGGATGGTGGTAGTCCCGCCTATGATTCCCGCCTACATCACGAGCTGTAGGGATGGTGGTAGTTCCACTTGTGATTCCTGCCTACGGTGCATACAGTAGAGATGGTGGTAGAGTCTAGGACGTGATTCCCGCATACAGTGCTCTAATAGGTATCCCTTGTGTGAAAAGGAACTGTAGGGATGGTGGTAGGGTCCCGCCTACAGTGCATACGGTCGGGATGGTGGTAGTCTCACCTACGATTCCCCCTACAGCATGAGCTATAGGGATGGTGGTAGTCCCGCCTACGATGCACACGGTAGGGATGTGGCAAGCCGAGATGGTGGTAGAGTCCCGCCTGTGATTCTTGCCTACAGTGCTGTTAAATGATTGTGTTGGGTCATTTTTTGAGAAAATGGCCGATATTATTCATGACATGTTTTGGGTCAAATGATATTTGTAGCATGCGTTGGAAAATGATCATTTTTCAGGGAAAATGAGGGTTTTTGGTCACATTCGTGTTTCGTCTTGTGCACACATGTTTGTTGGTTGCATTAATGCATTTTTATCTCTTGGGTTATTTGGTTGATTACTTGCTGAGATTTATAATCTCATGGTATTCGATACCATACGGTATCGTTTTATGGTACAGTAGATTTTGATGCAAATGAGGATGAAGAGCCTGAGGATTTGGCTCCATTGGAGAAGTGATTTGGGATCACTTACTTGTGCATTGGGATTTGTCTCCCACTTTTTGGCTATATATTTGGTTTGTATTATATTTATATTGGATAACTGTATAATTTTTTAAAAGAAATTTATTTTGGAAATATGTATTTAAAATTTTAGGTACTTAGTTGGCTAACTCCTAATTAACCACTACGACTTTTGTTGTGCACTTTTTGCATGTTGCACACACTTTAGCACTTACCGTTGGGGTGAGTGATACATGTTGTCATCATCCCGACGTCACGATTTTCTCGTTTCCGTATGTGGGAGTCGGGACATCACAAGTGGTATCAGAGCAGTTCGGCTCTAGGTAAAACCAAATGTCTTGTAGGTGAAGTGCCATAAATTGTTTAAAGTTGTAAATTGAAATTATTTAATTTAAAGTATGTTATTTTTATTGGTTTTATTTATTTTATTGTATACTGCTTTGTTTGTTTAATTATTTTATATGTTATTTGTTTTATTTTATGGTAGGTTATTTTATTTGTTTTAATTATTTTATTGTGTACTTCATTTTTTTTATTCATTTTATCGTATGTTATTTTATTTTATTGGTTTTATTTTATTTTATTTTATGTTATTGTGTTTTATTTTATTTTAATTTATTATATTATATTTTAATTTGATTTTGAGTTAGAGTGGGGTTAAAGGTTACGCTATGGTAGGAGGATGGTACAACCAAAGATGTCATTGATAGGTATTAATATTTAGTAAAGTGTGTCTAAACTCTTATCGACTTGGGTTGCTTTTATAATATCGAGGCATTAAGGGAACAACATGGTCTGGATGATCTCTTTGGGGGGTAGGATAATTGAGGTTTTAGATTTCGTAGAGATATGACATGAGGCTTTAGAATAGGAGGTTATAAGTTCAACGAACTACAATGATAGATTTATGAGAATTTCACTAAAGGTTTCAGGTTTTGCAAACTTTAGGAAATGATCTGTTTTCATTTAATGTTTTAGATTTTGAAAGCTTCGGGAGTCAAATGTTTTATTATTGGATATAAGTTTATCGATCTTACAGACTCTAGAAGATAATTCCTTTATAATTTAAGGTTTTAGAATTGCAGATTTGAATGATTGATTTGTAATAAGATTTGAATTTTTAATTCCGCAGGCTTGGTGTGCTAGCTTAATTTATTTTGGAGTCTGGTTAGTCTGTGACCATTAAAATGGGGTTGATTAGAATTGAGTTATTGATATAGGGATTTTCAAAGGATTTTTTCTTTGAGGATTGAAGGTATTGATCTAGTTTGGATAATGATTATTATTAGTTTGAGGTTATAGCGGCAGGTTTTGGGCTTTGATCCATATCAAATTTAAGGATAATAGTTGGTGCAGATTTAGGAAAGAATTCTTGTGGATTTTGAGGAAAGTGTGTAATAATTCATGGTTTTGGGGAGATAAGGTATTTTCTACCAAAATGTGGTAAGAGTTTTCTGGTTAGTAGGTGTTGAGCTACTGTGTACTCAATGGTGTTATTTTGTGATATAATTAAGGATTCAAACCTTGTGCTGATCTTAAGGAATTAGTGGTGATTTGAAATTTTGAGATGATACTTGTAATTAGAGATTAATCATTTGATTGTGCAAATTATGCGTACTGATGGTTAACTTTGGGAGTGACTAATAGGTTACCAACTTGTAGAATACAATGAAAGTTTGAAAGATAAGGCATAAGAGTTGATTAAGGTTAGCACAATTTATTGTATGAAGATAATAATCATTGAAATTTACTGAATGTTGTATTAAGGTTCTTGTGAAAAATGAGATTTTGGATAACATGGCCACCCTAGGAATACTGGCGTGATGTGTCACTGGGAGACTAATGCGAGTATGATGGAATGGCCTATGGGAGTACACTTGAGAGAGTAGTACCCATATTTGTTTGGGCGTCAATGATGGTATGTTTCTCTCAATTATGTTATGAGTTGTATCTTATATCCTGCTTTGGCGCTGATGTTTGACCTCACAAATTTCGAGGATCAAATTTTATTTGAGGGGGGAAGAATGTGATACCCCCATATTTACGTGTAATTTTAGTAAGTAATTTATTTAATTAATTAAGATTATGGGCTTTTTTCTTTTAAATTTTAGATGATTTATGTGATATTATTTTAAAATTTTTTAACTGTTAATTTAATGTGTTTTCTTGTTATTAATTATTGTTTATTATTTAAATTGCTCTTTACTTTAAAATTAGTTTAATGTTGGACTTTAAAATTATTATATTGTTAGATTTTTATTATCATTTTATTTTAGATAGTCACTGCGGTTAAATTATTTTATTCAATTTACTATTTTGAAATTCTTTTCGTTGGATCAATTTTATGATCCAAGTTGTGAGGATTGAATCTAATACTTCTTTCCCTCACTTTTGCTTTTTTCTTTTTTATTTTTCTTCATAACTTGACATACAACATGTGGCGCCCCTGACTTCCATGTACGGACAGCACGGAAATCGAGACACCCGGGATGATGACAACACAGTCACGCACCCTAACGACACGTGCCAAGTGTGTGAAATGCCACACGTGTACAAAGTAAAACGCAGCGGAAAGGTTAAGTCAGATAACTAAGTACTAGAATTTAATACAATACAAAAATAATACAGAAATTCATAAGTCAACATAATACAATTTTCTTGTTCATAAAACGACATCAAATAAAAATACAAATACCAAATAAAATATAGCCAAATGTCCCTACTCCTCAGGCGGAGCCGCATCTTCGGGCTCAGCCTCTGCAAAGCCTGCATTAAAATCTGCAGTACCAATAAATGGTACCACATGTAAGTAAAACCCAAAAGTACTCCAAGATAACAAATATAAAAATACAACAACCACTATGCATGCACATGATGACCCAAGTGCAAAACCCGAGAAGAACACAATTTCTCGAAAATCACAAGTTTTTCCCACGCACGCCAAAAATCACCATTTGGCACAATTATTAACCAGGAATAGTTACTTTTATTCCAATTTTAACCTGTATGCACCATGGCCTCCCCTAGGGACCATCCACATACCCTGTCTCCCTTCGTCACTCCACAGGTAGCGACCATGCGAGTGATACAACACGAGTGATGCCCAGTTCCGCGCCCACCGCGTACATAGTCAAGCATCCTCTGATCTCCGCCAGCACGAGAGATCACGGAGTCGGATCGAGAGCGCTACCATCTCGTCCAAGTCTCGAGCAACAGCTCCAGGGGACGACACTCAGTATATTCCGCTCCCGAGTGCCCAGAGGAGCTCCACCGAGATAATAACCCATCTCGGCTTGGGGGTGATACACACACACCCGAAAAGCCCTTTTTACAAAACACAGTTTCCAAAAATATACACACCCACGCATGCGTGCACAATGCCATGAAAATGACTAAAAACCAATAACCAACAGTTACCAACCATTTTCCAATAACCAACACAGTCTATCAGATAACCAATTCACAGTTTATAAAACAGGTCATTGTAAAAATATATTTAAATCTTAAAAGTCTTTTGGAGAAATACTTACAGTGCTTTAAAATAATTTATGGAGGATCACAGAGGAACTGGTAGCACAAAAACAGCAACTGTCACAGTGCCAAAAATACTGTGACCGAAATTCACAGTGAAATTAGAATTTCACACGGGTTCAAACGAAGACATGGAAATGATAGGGTATGGCCTTTGGAAGCCGGTGAAAATGTGGTGAAGAAATGGTGGCCGGACGGCGGCTGAACGGTGCAAAAACCACCGTGGCTTCGCACGGCTACTGGCGGCTAACGGCGGCATTAGCCGGCCTGAAAATCTATGGGGGAGGTCGCCGGTGGCTGCGGGTCCGAACGGTACCGGTGGTGTCGACCACCGCCGGCCGGAGGCAGCGCTGGGCAGTGAAGACCGAGACGCACGGTGGGTGAGGAGAGAGAGAGAAGGTCCGGGTCGGGGCTGGGGCACGGGGAGAGAGAAAAGAAAGAAGAAAAAGAAGAAAAGAAAAAGAAAAAGAGAAAAAGAAAAAGAGGAAGAAGAAAAAGGAGATCCAGTCCTTTCAACTTGGGTTTCGAAATTGATCCATCGAAAACGATTTTAAAACTATTAGATAAATAAAATAATTCAAACTCAATGAAATGCTTAATTAAAATAGTAAAAATAAATAAATCAGTTTAACTCAAAATTAACTACAGTAAAATATTAAACTCTGACAAAAACATCCTTTAAAATAAAGAATAATTAAATTACAGATCACTAACTAAAATTAATCAAACGCAGTGAAATGCTTTAATAAAACAATAGTAATTTTAAAACCTACAAACAAACCAATTTAAATTAAAAATCAATTTAAATCTAAAATAATAATTAATAATAAGAAAGCCCAATAAATAATTTTTCACAATTTAAAATATTCTAAAATAATATTCTAAAACTTCAAAAATAATAATTAATAAAAATAGGAAAGTCCAATAAAATAATAAAATAAAACCTCTAAAATATTAAAACAAGAGAATTACACAATAAATAATTAAAATAAACCTTCATTAAAAATACACTAAAATCCGGGATGTTACAATCTCCCCCCCTTAAAATAAATTTCGTCCTCGAAATTGAAGGGTCAAATATCAATACTAAAGACAGGCATGAGATGCGACTAAAAGTAGGCTTAAGAGACATACCGCTGATCAATCAAACGATTGTTAATATTGTTCCATCATTTCTGCTTCTCTTTTTCAAGATAAAATCTTAAACCAGTAGATCACCCCAAACTACCTTCTCCAAATGTATCGACTTAGATCTTAACCTTTACTCCTTCCAATTTACAATCGGCATTAGGGCAACCTCCTAAGTAAGGTCAGGTTGATGTTCGATGCGTCTTGGGTCGACAAAACGCACCTCTTGCTGACCAAAACTTTTCTTCAACGAGGACATATGAAACACATCAAGAACCTTTCCAAAATACTCTGGCAACGCAATCTTGTAAGCAACATCCCCGTTCAACTCCAACATCTGAAAAGGTCCTACAAATCTTAGGCTAAGTTTTTCTCTTTTACCAAAGCACTTAACGACTTTCATAGGAGGGACTTTAAGGTAAACTCAATCACCTTCCTCAAAAGACAAGTCTCTTCTCCTTGATTCCGCATAACTTTTCTGACAACCTTACTCTTCCGCCATAACATCTCTTATCACCCGAACTTGATCTAACATCTCTTTTATTAACTTGGCCCAATTAATATACTCTCACCAATTTCATCCCAACACAAAGGCGGTCTGCACATTCTCCCAAAGGCACATTACGATTAACACTCCTAGAGCGGCCAGGTAAACCAAGATCTCAATATCCACAAACCTTGACACAACACCCAAGGAATTCCAATGATTACTAGCTCCAATTGATAATCTGAACTAATCTCTATTGGTTCCTACAGTAAAACTTCCAAACCTTCGTTTAATATTACGCTTTAGTAACCTAGTGGCCACTTCCAAAAATTAACCATCAATAACGAAATTACATACACAATAATTAATCTCCAATACAGGTATCTTCTCAAAATTCCCAATCATCACTAATTCCTCAAAAATCAACACAAAATTTTAAATTCCTAATTACAACCCAAGTACCATGCTCCTGCTGTGCACTCTGATAATCACTACATACCAAAAATTCATGTTCTCATAAAACAACACCATTGAGTACAAGGTAGCTCCATACCTATTAACCCAAAAACTCATACCACAATTGGTAGAAAATACCCTCTTCCAAAATCAACCTCAATGTCCCAAAATACACCCGCTCATCTTAGATAAGAGCTTATCTTAAAAGACTCAAATCCCTTCCAGCCAACCAGAAAGAGCATCTATAAATTCTACCCGACAAACTAAACCCGAAAGTTAAACAACCAAGTTCTAAATATCATCTAATCTAGTGGTGACTAAACTCACTACGAACCACCAAAGACTTCTTTAAAACATTATAGAAACCTGGTAACTTGCCCACCTACTTCTACTCCTATAAGCTAGTTTTTGCATGACTAGATCCTTCAATAGCACCTCACTAATAAACCTCAAGGCACGCCCTACTGTTCAAATCTTCAATCCATCAAAAACTATTATACAACATCCAAGGATCCTAATGTTTAAATATCTCACATACTTGATTATACTATCCACCGTTGATGCCTAAGTTTCAACTTTCAAGATTCATCAATCTTTCTTTAAGTCCAATAACAATGTCCTTGATTCTCCCAACTGGACACTCAATTTCAAAGGAAAGTATAGCCTCAAAAATTTAAATTCCTATGTGACCTCAAGTCACAATTAATTCCTTTAGATAATCAAAACAATAATTATTGCCAATCATCATTCCATCGAGTAACCTGCTCCGACAATACTCTTCGATCAACTCACCAAAACTCTTGAATTTAATACTGTCATAACGACTCCTTAACAACACCTACCAAAACTACTTCTTCCAAGCCAAGAATGAGACTAGAACTTGTACTCTCCGAAATCCCTACAAACTCACAACTGTTACACGTCCATCTCGTGCATCCTTAGCTAGAATCAATATTCCTCCAACGTGCAAGTGAACTATCACTACCATTTCCATCATCTGGACCTATCTCCTCGAAATCAACAAGAATCATTTCTAAAACCAACACTATATTTATCCTTAACATTGATATGGATCAAATCTTAAACCTACTATTGTAACCTCAAGCTAAAAACAATCATTTCCTCGAATTCGATCCAAATCTACAATCCTTAGAAAATACACGAGCTAAATCATTACCTTCCATCTCCAAAGAAATATTCTCATTAAAAATTCCTATACTAATCACTTAACTCTTATCAACCTCATCATAATGATCACAGACTAAACAGTCTCCAAAATAAATCAAGCTAGCACACCAAGCTCGAGGAATTAAAAACTTAAATATTATTACAAATCAATCATTCAAATCTATAATTCTAAACCTTAAACCAAAAGAATCATTTCCTGAAATCCTCAAATTCGATGACCTTAAAGCTAAAACACTCACCTTACAAACCTTGCAAAATTCTAAACCCAAAATAATACCAAAGTGCTTAACTGAGTCGACAAAGTCTAAAACTTCTAATTTAATTAATCCCTCAAGTGCTTGTTGAACCTACCACCTTAGATCCTATAAACTTATTTCCTAGAAATTATAGGACCTCAAACCTTAGATAACTTCTCATAAATCTATCCTCGAAGTTCGTTGAACTTATGACCTCCTACTCCATAGACTCAACACTTAATTCTACGGAACTTAAGACCTCAAGTATCCTAGGCGAACAAAAGCTATCCCCACCTGAGCTGCAACTTGAGTTCCTACTCCATAGAGTTCACTTAGACCATGTCGTTCCCTTCAAGCCTTAATATTAAAACCTACCAATCGCTAAGAGTTCAGGCCTACTACACTAAATGTTCAAGCCTAACAATGACATTCACAGTCGTACCATCTTCCTGTCATAGCGTAGCCCTTAACCCACTTTCCAACTCAAACGGATTAAAATCTAATTATGGAAAAATAAATTAAAACACAACAAAATGCCATCAAATAAAATAGAATAAAACCAACTAAGTATAACAACATTCAATAAATTAAAACATTTAAAGTAACATACCTCAAACAACATAAAATCAAAACAAAGCAAAATCTCACAAATAAAATAAAATTCCATAAATAAAAGGACATGCGATAAATGAATAAATCAATGAAGAAGTACACAATAAATAATTAAAACAAATAAAATAACCGACCACAGAATAAAACAATTAAAACAAATTAACATTCAACAAAATAGATGAAACCAATAAAATAACAACAAATAGTAAATTAAAACCATTAAAAAAAATAACATACTTCAAACCAAATAATTTTAAATCACAATTTTAAAACTTTCTGGCATTTCACCTAAGGGACATGTGGCTTTACCCAGAGCCAAACGGCTCTGATACCACCTGTGGCGCCCCCGACTTCCATGTACGGACAGCACGGAAATCAAGACACCCGGGATGATGACAACACGGTCATGCACCCCAACGACACGTGTCAAATGTGTGAAATGCAACACGTGTACAAAGTAAAACGCAGCGGAAAAGTTAAGTCAGATAACTAAGTACCAGAATTTAATACAATACAAAAATAATACAGAAATCCATAAGTCAACATAATACAATTTTCTTGTTTATAAAACGACATCAAATAAAAATACAAATACCAAATAAAATATAGTCAAATGTCCCTACTCCTCAGGCGGAGCCGCATCCTCGGGCTCAGCCTCTACAAAGCCTGCATTAAAATCTGCATTACCAATAAATGGTACCACAGGTAAGTAAAACCCAAAAGTACTCCAAGATAACAAATATAAAAATACAACAACCACTATGCATGCACATGATGACCCAAGTGCAAAACCCGAGAAGAACACAATTTCTCGAAAATCACAAGTTTTTCCCACGCACGCCAAAAATCACCATTTGGCACAATTATTAACCAGGAATAGTTACTTTTATTCCAATTTTAACCCGTATGCACCATGGCCTCCCCTAGGGACCATCCACATACCCTGGCTCCCTTCGTCACTCCACAGGTAGCGACCATGCGAGTGATACAACACGAGTGATGCCTAGTTCCGCGCCCACCGCGTACATAGCCAAGCATCCTCTGATCTCCGCCAGCACGAGAGATCACGGAGTCGGATCGAGAGCGCTACCATCTCGTCCAAGTCCCGAGCAACAGCTCCAGGGGACGACATTCAGTATATTCCGCTCCCGAGTGCCCAGAGGAGCTCCACCGAGATAATAACCTATCTCGGCTTGGGGGTGATACACACACACCCGAAAAGCCATTTTTACAAAACACAGTTTCCAAAAATATACACACCCACGCATGCGTGCACAATGCCATGAAAATGACTAAAAACCAATAACCAACAGTTACCAACCATTTTCCAATAACCAACACAGTCTATCAGATAACCAATTCACAGTTTATAAAACAGGTCATTGCAAAAATATATTTAAATCTTAAAAGTCTTTTGGAGAAATACTTATAATGCTTTAAAATAATTTATGGAGGATCACAGAGGAACTGGTAGCACAAAAACAGCAACTGTCACAGTGCCAAAAACACTGTGACTGAAATTCACAGTGAAATTAGAATTTCACACGGGTTTAAACGAAGACTTGGAAATGATAGGGTAGGGCCTTTGGAAGGTGGGGAATCTAATGGTGGTGGGGGTTAGCCGTGAATAGTGGCGAAAAAGGATGGTTTGCGGCCGAAAATCTCGGATCGGGTTTGAGGCTCGTATGACCGGCTCTGGCGACGGATCGGGGCCGAGAATGGGTGGAAAAGCTTGGTATTGGGCCGGTGAAGATGTGGTGAAGAAATGGTGGCCGGAGGTGGCCGGACGGCGGCGGAACAGTGCAAAAACCACCGTGGCTTCGCACGGCTACTGGCGGCTAACGATGGCGTTAGCTGGCCTGAAAATCTATGGGGGAGGTCGCCGGTGGCTGCGGGTCCGAACGGTACCGGCGGTGTCGACCACCGCCGGCCGGAGGTGGCGCTGGGCAGTGAAGACCGAGACGCACGATGGGTGAGGAGAGAGAGAGAAGGTCCGGGTCGGGGCTGGGGCACGGGGAGAGAGAAAAGAAAGAAGAAAAAGAAGAAAAGAAAAAGAAAAAGAGAAAAAGAAAAAGAGGAAGAAGAAAAAGGAGATCCAGTCCTTTCAACTTGGGTTTTGAAAGTGATCCAACGAAAACGATTTTAAAACTACTAGATAAATAAAATAATTCAAACTTAATGAAATGCTTAATTAAAACAGTAAAAATAAATAAATCAGTTTAACTCAAAATTAACTACAGTAAAATATTAAACTCTGACAAAAACATCCTTTAAAATAAAGAATAATTAAATTACAGATCACTAACTAAAATTAATCAAACGCAGTGAAATGCTTTAATAAAACAATAGTAATTTTAAAACCTACAAACAAACCAATTTAAATTAAAAATCAATTTAAATCTAAAACAATAATTAATAATAAGAAAGCCCAATAAATAATTTTTCACAATTTAAAATATTCTAAAATAATATTCTAAAACTTCAAAAATAATAATTAATAAAAATAGGAAAGTCCAATAAAATAATAAAATAAAACCTCTAAAATATTAAAACAAGAGAATTACACAATAAATAATTAAAATAAACTTTCATTAAAAATACACTAAAATCCGGGATGTTACACAACATAACATAACTGACATAACTTAAACTGAAGCGTAAATTGTACTTGACTTGCTTAAATTGAACTGGAGCTAAACTAAGACTTGACTTGACATGAATTTGATCTGAAATTTGACTTAATATGAATGTGATCTAAGATTTGACTTAACATGAACTTAATCTGAGACTTAAGATTTGACTTAACATGAACTTGATCTAAGACTTTACTTAACATGATGATTATAGTACGCCAGATTTTACTCCTTCATCATAGTACTTGGCAGCGCATAGCCTTGACCGTAGTATAATTGAACCAATATAACTTGCTGTAGTACGGCAGATTATACTCCTTCACTGTAGCACTCGGCAGTGCGTAAGCCTTGACCACAATACCAAGTAGCGCGTACCATCCTTTACCATAGTATAACTTAACTGATAACAAGAACTTAAAATGAATATAACATGACTTGAAACATGACATGAACGTGAATTACATGGATAACTTGACATGAAAGTTCTCAAAATACACAAACTATATTCGAGATGAAACGTGACTAGAATATGAAAGGACAAAAGTCCTGACGTAACATAACATGACTTGAATGTAATTCAAAAGATATGACTTTCTGATAGAAACATTTCATAACATGACCTAACATGTAATAGACAACATACTTAACATGACATACTTGTAACAGTGAATAATACCTAATATGACATACATGTAATATATGGCATATTTAACATGACTTACTTGCAATGTATAGTAATACGTGACAAAATAACTTTCATAACAAATGAACAATTAGTGACAGAATAAGTTCTGTGTAACAAATGAATATGTAATTATTTGGCATGGTACATATGATAACTATATACATACATTGTAGTTCCTTTACTCATCACACATACACATTAAACTGATAGTAAGTTAAAAGTTGACTTACCTCGGTTTTCGTGTTTCTAGGCGAAACTCAAGCACGATCACGAGAATATGAAATTAGTAATTTTTAAAAGTTAAAACTTAATCACTAACAATTAGAAATATGGAAAAATATTACCTTAGAGCAAAATTATCATTTTACCCTTTACATGTGGAAAAATGGCTATTTTACCTCTAACTTAAGGATTTTGTATCCTAAATTCAAAAATCACCAAAATTTATATTCCTCAAGTAAATTTTGTCCTAGTCTCAAATATTAATTTAGAAAAATTTAAAACAAAACACAACTATGGAAAGCTCACTATGGCTGAAACATCCATAGGCCATTTCTCTTGATTTTTGTTGCAATTTTTTTTAATTTCAAAACTCATGATCAAACCAACTTTTTGCAACAAAGATTTTTCTATCCTAAGGTTAAAAACATACTTAAACATCCATTAAAATAAATGCTAATCATCACCACCAAACTTTTAAGAAAAAATATCCAAACTTTGTAATAAAAAACAAGCCCTTGAATCACAAGTTTTAACCTTATTCAAAACATCTCCAAGAATTCAAAAAAATTCAAATATTACTCCTAACATATTCATAACATCATCCTAAGATCAAACATGCTTTAAATCATCAAACAAAAGTCATTAAAAATCACAAAATAACACTTGGAGTTTTCGGTTTTACACCAAGTCCAAAACACAAACTTTTCCTTAACTAACTTTGATCAATCTCTTGATCCATGGCTTAAAAGGAAGATTTCTTCAAAATAAAACATCACATGATTTAAAAATGTGTCCTAGCAAATATCCAACTATCAAACTTAAAATCACATGGCTAAAAATCAATGGATCTAACCCAAAAAATCAAATCTTAGGTCTAACCGAAATTCTCTTGCATAGAAAAATCATATCTTTGAAACTAATACTAAATATCATAAAAACTACATCCTAAAATGCATATAAGAGGTTTATTATCATCAAATAAAAATATCAAAACTACGAAATATTCAAACTTTCTCAAAACAGAAACTATTTTTTCACTTCCAGTTTCTAAGTTTCTATATCTAAGAAAATCTTTCATTAAAAGCTTTAGTAATGCAACAAATCCTCAATGAAAATTAATAAACACATGTCAAAAACACTCCATAAAATCTTCGGACCAAAATATTTCCATTAGTTTGGTAAAAAACTCCAAAATATAACACACTCTCCAGTTTAACACCCAAAGTGACCTTTCCATGATTAAAACATTTTTTGACCAACCAAATCACCACAAAATAAAACAAATATTATGTCCACGAAACTAGACTCAAAGAAGAATGACTTTATGAAGAAGTAATTGTGAGAAAATACCTACAAATGGTCGTAAATGGCCACACAAAATTACTCAGAAAACCTCTCGAGCGAGCTACTAAGTGTTTCTCTCTAAGAACAAGGATGAGAAGTGATGAAATAAAAGGACGGGTGTCTTGCACGCCTCTAGACATCTGGAGGGTGAATTATGGGCTTGAATAACCCTTGAGAGATGGTCCTTAGGTCACAAAAAAGGCAAAAATAGTGGATGGGGAGTGGGCTGCTACTGTTGCCTTCTAGAAGGGGTGTGATGTGGTGGATTTTCCCCCTCATATCATGCACGAATTTGGGGTGTCATGAGCAGTGGATGGTCATCTATGGGTGGGCGGAAACTTTCTCAAGAAGTTTTGCCAATGTGGTCAAAATTAGTGGGCCTTAAACAAATGGGCTTCATTTGGAGTTTAAAGAAGGTTTGGTTGGGGTTTGAGATGCTATCAAGTCCAAATCTAATTTTTCTTGATCCAATCAAACTTTCAAGGTTTAAAAAGTTAGATAATAATGTCATAAAAATAATTTAATGAATTAATAACATGTGTAAGTGATTTAATCAAGTGATTAAACACAATGCTAGAAATCAGATCAAAATGGGTTTAGAAGCCAACTTTAGGATTTGGAAAAACTATTTAGGGTTTCAGTTTCAACCAAGTTTTTGGAGTTTTAATTGGATTCCAAATATTTAGGGCTTCACTAGAGTTGAAACCTTCTTTGGTCTGGTACAAAATGGTTGATCAGATGAAAAAAAGAATAGGATTTTGCTTAGTTGGCATGATCTCACACCTTGATTCGTTCAAAAATCATCTCATTGTTCCTCTTTGTGCCAAGTGTCCAAATACTATTCATCAAGTATGGCTAAGATCTTGCCAAATATCTAAATAAAATTTCTCTAATCTAATTTTGATAGGCATACTAACCAATGGAACCATCCTAACCAATAGAACCATCCTTTGGTGGATTCCATTTTCAACAAAGAGGAAGCTGCAACCATCAAAAGGATACCCTTAGTCACTACCCCACATCTGACAAATTGATCTGGAGATGTACCACCTTGAGTGACTTCACTGTCAAGAGTGCTTATCACCTTAAATCAAAGATGGCCACTCAACCCTCAGGCCAGTCATCAAGATCCAACAAGGAAACTAGGCCATGGACAAAATTGTGGAAGCTCCCAACCCCCCCTCCCCCCAGCTACAAAGGCCTTCCTTTGGAGGGCTTGCTTAGACGCCCTTCCTACCAAGGTAAAGCTCTTCAAGAGAAGAATCACTTTAGAGGAGTCCTGCCCAATCTGTGAATTCCAACTTGAGTCTATAGAACATGCATTGTGGACCTGCACCGCTGCACAAGATGTCTGGAGCCATAGCCTGAGGAAATTCCAGAGATCCAAACTGCATGACCAAGCCTTTAGCAACTTGATGGATTCCTTTGTTGAATCCCTTGAAGTCGAGGAATTGGTAACCTTTGCACTAACAGCTTGGAAACTTTGGAAAAGGAGAAATGATCTTGTATTCAACTAGTCTTTCCAGCACCCAAATGTGCTTATCTAACAGGTCAAACACATTAAGGAGGATCTCAACCTGATCCAACAAACGAGCAGCATGGCTCAAATGAACCTACAGGCTCTTTCCAATCGGGAAGCTCCCCTTCGAGGCAAGCTAAAACTCAACTGGGACGCGGCTCTAGACAAAATCCAATGCAAAGTAGGAGTGGGAGCTGTAATCCCTGATTGGGAAGGCCATTTCAAAGGCACCTTGAGAATGAGCTGCGACCTCTTCCTTGATCCCCTCTTAGCAAAAGCTTATGCAGGCCTTCAAGCATCACTCTTTTGCAAATCTTTAGGAGCACAAAATATAATTATGGAAGGTGATTCCTTACAAGTGGTTAACTACCTGCAATCCCACTCAGAACCAGACTCGTACGTTGGCACACTGATCAAATACATCAAAACAACTCTCAACTCCTTTACACCATGGTCTACACGACACACGAGGAGAGATTGTAACCAAGTAGCACATGTATTGAGCCATGAAGCTCTTAACATTACTGATAGCATTCTCTTAACAGAGGATATCCCCTTTTGTATCCAAGCTTTATTATAATACCAAGCAGCAACTTTTACTCTAAAAAAAATGGACATTCTACTGTGATTTTGAAAACACTGCACTAGATGCTACTATAGAGGTTACTATTCACATCAGAAAAGTGAAACATAAACTTTGCACTGTAAAATCTTAAATATTCATACAAACCTAACTGTGCAATTCGTTTATTGAAACTCAATCCTGAAGTGCCTTGAAATAAGCAAAATGCGTTTTTGAACATTTCGTTCAAAAACTGAAAA
The DNA here is from genome assembly GCA_029856935.1 of Cyclocarya paliurus. Classification (NCBI taxonomy): domain Eukaryota; kingdom Viridiplantae; phylum Streptophyta; class Magnoliopsida; order Fagales; family Juglandaceae; genus Cyclocarya; species Cyclocarya paliurus. Next base: position 13,216,738 of record CM056959.1, on the reverse strand, counting down.
TGAGATTATTGCGTCATAAAATCCTAAATAATCAATTGAGTCTAATGGCACAGACCATAACTCAAACTGACACTTCTAACTATACCAAATAAATAAAATCGTACTTCTGGCACCTTAATGAGTGATAACTTTAGCTATGTTGACAGAGTAAAACCTACGTGATTAGTCAATTCGTGAAAACTTACAGTATTTTCATGAGATTCCTAAAGCTTATAGAAATTTTGTGATTAAATTTCTAGCAGGCTATTACATAAGATATCACTTTTGATTGACTAGCTTTCCAGGGAGAGCTGTGGTTCTCATGAAAGGGTAATTTGTCTTACACACTTTTTTTAGGTTTAATGCATGGTTTGCCATTTGTATATGGTTTAAAACTGACCAAGTAGGCTAATATCAATAGTTTTTGAACTATATAGGTTGGAGCAAATCTCAGCTCAGCCATATGGATCATGGAATGTAGAACAAGAGTTGGTGGAGATGAGTAGCAATTTCAACTAATAGGCATTCGCTCGGGCTATATTTCTTGGGTAGTAGTAGGAACAAAACTTGCAACTACTGTTTTTCAAGTTATTTATGCAAATACATAGTTTGTGAAATATCATACTACATCACTTGGTGGCATATATCTGAAGGTTTTAATTTATTAAACAGTTTGGTTAGTTTATATGCTAAGATAATGATAACACTAAGTAGAACAAGTAGTTTAAACCCGCTTCTAACAAGTTGGATATGTGAAAATCAGAAAACGACACATGCTGCTTGGTCAATACTACTGCTAATATTATTAATACTAATGTATATATGTTAGACTTGGTTGAGCCTTGTATACATGAAAAAGAAAAGTTTCATAACTTTATTCTACTATCCTAGAGAGAGTTGTGGTTATTATTTTATAAATGCTTTTGATGTTTGGATCATGAGTACTTTAATTTGCATTTACAAATACTGAACTACAATTTCCACAAGAAAACCAGTGGTTGGGCATGGTTGGTTAGATTTCAGAGTTGGGTTGTGGGGCAACAAATCTGAAAGACTATTCCATGGCTATTTTAATTTCCTGCATGTGATGAGGACTTTATCCATGCATGATGATTTGCACCTACAAGTTTGGCTTATGTTCGATGATGAGTTGGCCTTGAGTACCATAACTAAATGACAACAAATATGATGTGAACGGTAGGATCATGTAGATCAAGTAGAACTAACCCAACAAAACTAATGCAAACTAGTTGTCCTATAAATGGTCACAGTAATTAGCAATATATGATGCTATGGTATTGGTTGCAAATATATTACATAGTTTATACTCTCATAGTTCTCTATCCTTAAATTCTAAGTTTTAGTAGATATCATATTAGCAGTTTTGAAGCAATAGTATGTTACTTGAATATAAATTGGGCTGAAATCTTTTTGGATATACATAGTAGTATTCTGCTATAACATGGTATATGCTATAGTAGACTTTTTCTTATAATATGCGATTGCAGTACTTGCTATAGCATAAAAGTAATGGTAGATATATATATTAATTCCATGGATATTCAACTCTTGACATTTGTCATTTTCCAAATTCACTACATAGTTTTTTTTTTTTTTTTTTTTTTTAAATCTGTATATGTTTAGTGGAGTTAATTAATTAAACATATGTACAACATGTTACAACAATTACTATAAAAGCTTCCCAACCCATGTCACTTCCTCCACCAATTAAGTCTCTTGAGTTTGACATAGTTCTCATAACATTTTCAGGTAACATTTAGGACACCATGCTTTGTGGAGCAAGAGGCAAAAATCTAATTGTTTGGAGAACACATACTACAACATCACATTAATGTTTAGTAATCTGTCTATGTGTCCTCACATTATCATACATGTTGTTGGCACAAGGATTTGTAATTCCCTCCTGCTCTTGGATTTGAGTTGCAAACATCGTTGTAGGTTTCAAGGCCTTGAACTACTTGGTTTCGATTAATGTTGACAGATTTGTAAATTACTATGGTGATTATATATGTATAATATGTTGGTTATTAAATAGTTTCGGTTGGATTATTTTGATATGGTATTCAACCAACATACTTGGATTGTTTGTTGTGATAACAGTGACTTTAATAGGTTGTTTTTTTTCTACTAGTTGTCATTAGTGATAAGAAACTTTTGAATAGTGTTGAGTTGGTGAGGAAACAGGTTTTTTTCACAACCGTATTTCATGTAAAACATTTTCGTAGGAAAGTATGTACTTAAACAGATAAGATTCGTGGGAAAACACTAGCCTATAAAATCTGAGGATAGTCGAATAATAGTGAATACAATGGGTACAATTCATGGGAAAAAGTATTTTCCTGTAATTTTGTAGTTATGGCAAAAAGTTGTTTTATTTTTTGGCACCAAAACCACTACATGAAAATTCGGTGGTTCCAATCATATAAGTTTGCAAGAAATAATAGTTTCCGACCAATACATATCATGGAAGGTCTAATTTCCACCAAAGTTCATCATAACTAAAAACCTTTTATCATCACGTAGTTGGTTAGAAAAATAGGTACGCCATATCTTTTGTCATACAAAAATACATGGATAAAGAAATTTGGCTACGAACTAGCTTCACAGGAAATACTTATTTCCAATCATATAAGGGAGTCGAAAAATGATCTTTCCCGACTAATGTCTATCTTGGAAAGAATACTTGCTGCCAAAATCAATCATTCCAAAACTACTTTTGTCAAGATGCATTTGGCTAGTAAAAACCTTTTGCCACAAAATTTGCAACGAAAATATTCATGGGTAATGATTTTTTGCCACTACCATTTCCATAGATAAATGGACTATTTGTCACCATAGTGATCTGGTTGGCAATAGTAATCGCCACGAAATAAAACGGTTTTAGCCGCAATTTGGTGTTGTGGCAAAAAGATAGATTTTTCAACGAACTATGGTCTCGATGGGTAAATTATTATTCATCATGAGTTATATGACATGAGTGTCCCACCACAAAAATTAGTGGCAACAATTTTTTCCTCATTAAATCTACACTTTTTACGACCACTATCCCTCACGGGAAAATCTGATAAGATTGTAAGTATCATGCTATCATACCAAAGGCATGCATTTGGCCCGAAAAAGCACACTATAATTCTGTGATCCCAATTTGATCGGATAGATATGTTTTGAATTATGAGTATAAAATTTTGAATTATGATTTCAAAATATTTTATAAGAAAGAAAAGAAAACATAAGCAAGTTGCTTATATTTCGAAATCAAATGCATAATTGGAACCCGTACATGGCACCAACCATGGACACAACTGATCTCAACTGGGTCCCCTAGTACTACATATTATATGCATGATCTGAATTTAGGTAAATTGAATTAATGAGTACTATCGCCATATATCTTTGTAAAAAGCGAGAAGTGGTTGTCACTAATTGGGATATGCCTCCAGCTAAGTTGATGCGGTGATTTTATTCAACCAGATCATTGGATTCAAGTGGCAGACCATTACGTGACAAGATCGATCTAGTTCTCAACAACAATATTTAATTCAAAGCTAGCTAGCTAGAACTACTACTACTGTGTCAGGATCTTTCTTTTCAATTAACAAACTAAAACTGTAAAAACATCCTTCACATGAGAAGTCTAATTAACAAAATAGAAAGAGGAAAACCACACCGAGTTGATCAAAACTCTATAAATGTACTGAGAAAGAAAAGAAAACATAAGCAAGCTGCTCATATTCGTAATCAAATGTAGAATTGGAAGCTGTACGTGGCACCAACCATGGACACTATATTTAATTCAAAGCTACCTAGCTAGAACTGCTACTACTGCGCCAGGATCTTTCTTTTTAATTAACAAACTAAAACTGTAAAAATATCCAACACATGAGAAGTCTAATTAAGAAAATAGAAAGAGGAAAACCACACCAAATTTATCAAAACTTTATCATTAGACATCATAAGTCATACCCACTTTGAGAAGTCGCTTGCGAGGAATCATAAAAACTTCATCAACCTGCCTCACACTTCTTCGCAACCAATTATAGGCATAGTTTATAATTAATTTCTTCAAGAAGCTTGAACCCTTTGAAGCAACCACCTCATTTTCACCAATCAGATGAACAATATCCCCAACATTCAGAGCTTCATCCACTTTCTCTACCTCCCTTTGAGCTATCTCTTCAGTTCTCAGCCTCGAAACTTCATTATCATCTGATTCGTATGAAGCCATATTTGAAGTGTGTGGCAGCCTAGACATGAACACATCTTTTCTTATGAAATCCTTCAACTGAATTGCCAACATCTCCTTGAAAGACTCCCACTCTGTTCTTGCATCCTTGTATCCATACCGCACAACACATCAAAAAATACTCAGCTCACGAGGCTCCACTCTTTTGAACAAAAATCGATCTTCTAGAGGCACTGTGCAAATGGCTAGGGATTTGATTGAGATAAAGACAAGAACTGAATGTAGAGCTGGGATATTGGCGACATAATGTGTGAAGATTGGGGAAATGCCTTGGACAAGCTCAGTGTAAAACAGTGCAAGACCTGGGATTCGGTGGATGCTAGTATTAGAAGCTATCTCAACTAATTTCACTAAAATGACTTTGTTATCAAGCTCATAAATGTACTTCTTGCGGTAGCTATAATTCCATAAATACATAATTGTCATCATAACCATGGCAAATAACAAAGGAAGATACCCTCCATCGATAAATTTGTAGAGTACTGAGCTCAAGAATAGGAGTTCCAAGAGCCATATAGATAAGGCATAGATGACTATCAAGTACATGTTTGTCTTCCATATCATTACCATCACAAGAACAAGAACAAGAAATGCAGATGTGATTGTAAATACGAATGCCACAGCAATTCCTATGAACATAACAAAAATAGTGAGAATGGTTTAAATATATAATTAACAATTTATATAGTTTTGAAAATCCATTAGAAACTTTGAAAAATTGCATGCATACAAAAGATGATAGCTAAACTTGAAGTGTTCAGAAGAAAGATCATCCATTGTATTTACCATAAGCGTTACCAATCTTCAATGTGTTTTTGAAGCCAAGAGTGACACCCACACAAGCCAACATGAGAATAGTGTTGATCTCGAGTACATAGACTTGTCCTTTGTATTTAGAGGAAGTGTGCACTACCTTAACCTGTGGGAAACAACCCAACGCTAATGATTGTTGGATGATGGAGAAGGAAGCTGAGATCAAGGATTGACTAGCAATGATGGCTGCCATTACAGCGAGAACAAACATTGGCCAGTATACTGCTTCTGCATATTTACAAGAGATAGCTGGTCAAATTAAGAAGAAGAAATGCAACATCAAAGACAAATTTAGAAACAAAGTTTGTTGTAAGGCCAAGTGATGTACTTGGAACTGAACTATAGAAGGCATTGCTAGCATCTTGACTGTGTTGGCGGAGATAGGAAGCTTGGCCAAAGTAAGCAAAAACAATAGATGGAAAAACTACAGTGCATGAGCTTATCTGGATTGAGCGAACACTGAAGTGACCAAGATCAGCAAAGAGGGCTTCAGAACCTGATATTGTTTGACCAAACTCAGTATATGAGTGAAGGCAAAGTTAGGCGAACAAGATGGTTAGCAAAAGTAGTATAATGTTTTGGTACAACCATATTGTTTTAATATAGTAAGTTTAAAGAAAAACTACTTCAAGTAAGGATAGGTTTGGATAGTGAGATGAAAATTTTTAGTTTTAGATGAAAGTTTAAAATATTATTTTTTAATATTATTATTGTTTTGGGATTTGAAAAAGTTAAATTGGGATTTGAAAATTTTGAATTGTTTATTATATTTTGTGTAGAAATTTGAAAAAATTATAATGATGAGATGAGATGAGATAAGAATTTTGTGTCTCATCTTGGTTGCCAAACCTATCCTAAAGCTTCAGCTGGTAATTAATTGGCTAGAAATTTAACGAACTTGAAATTACAAACACATTTGAGTTTGATTGTATCAAATATAAACTATGATGTCTGCCAGAAATAATTTTAGTCACCCTACTTAAAAATCACATGTTTTCTGGGCTTGAAACTTGAAACAATACCTATGCCATCTTATGACTACAACAAAAAAAGTTAATTAATACTGCATGATACGCACCTGTTAGGCATAGGATGACACCTTTAAGAGAAATCCATGCATCCTTCTTATTCCTCTTGAAGTATTGAATGATATACATTGGATTAATTGTCTTGATAACACCTGGATCGTACTTAAAGAAGTTGTACAAGCCAATACTTCCAATGAAAAGAAACCAAATTGTGAGTATTGAAGCAAAACTATAGCCGATTTTATCTGTCCCAAACCTTTGAATTTGGAACAAAACAATCAAGATTCCCACTGAAATCCACATTATCATATTATCAGTGAGACCACTAAGAACTTCCTTAACTCCTCCCACTGCTGACAACACTGCACAAAATACATCGTGATATATATTATTATCACATATTGATGAATAAACTGATTAAAAAGAAATTAGTAGATACAAAATTAGTTGCTCTCTAGATATCGTATTACTTGAGATGCATGGTGTGAGGATTCCATCTCCAAGAACCATGGAAGTGCCAAGCATGGTCATGAACAATATGAAGAACTTTATTGTTTGGCTATTTTCAAGCATAGACTTCACAAAGGATGCCCTCTTGAGTCGTTGATTTGGCACATCTAATCGGTAGTTGGACACTTCTTTGTCTTCAGCCTGCTAGTTAGGAATCAAGATTGCCTTGGCATGGCGGCATAAGAGGGAATACAATGCAATAGTTCCTCCTATGTATAATTTTCAAAATATTAATTAATAGAAAATACTTTGATAATAAGAATGTTGATTACATACGTTGATTATATATATATATATATAGACATATATAATATAAAAGCCTCATGTGGTGAAGCTTGTATTAATTTATTGAAAAATTAAATCCCGTGACTATTTGACTAATTGGTGCATGCATACATTAAATAATTAAAACTTGCAGTTTGGAATATTATGCATGCATGGGTGATTAGTTATGTTATCAAGTCTCACCTTGGACCAACTTCATATTATTAAGAACAAGTGATTTCCAAAAAATATTCACAAGCTGACGTAATTTGATATAGTACCTTAGATTATAAAATTATTTTTATTATAAAATAAAATAAATATATTATATAAAGTTACGTCAGTTTATAGATTTATTTTTGTAAAATATTTTTGTAGTTGTAGGAATACTATGAAAAAAATAAATCACAGACCAGATCTTGTGATCATTCATATTACCTTTGCTTGGATGACAATCGAATATAATATAATAGCTTTGACTGTATACATGAGTATATAAACAAGAAAATAACAATCATTAGATATTTGGCCAGGAAGGTGGTGGTAGGTAGATGTGATTGCGATCGTATTGGATGAATTTTTAGGGATAGCTAGGCAAATCGGAACATCTCTTAAAATAAAGATAGATTTTGTGTTGAAAATATAAAGTGTGAGATTCTCTAGAAAAACGTACATGTATGGAAAAAAAAAAAAAGCTTAAAATAATGGAATTTATCTCTACCAGGGAATGAAACACATACATCCTATACCTAAATGATGCAACCATAACAGAGGAAAATAAATAAAAAACGTTGAGGATGATAAGCATATATAGGAGATCAGAAGATTACCATCACCATTATCGTTGGCCGTCAACACAATGAAAACATACTTGATCAAAGTGATTAACATGAGCGAGTAAAAGATAAGAGGTATCACTCCAAGTATATCATCATTGTGCTTAATCCCAGTAGGAAAAATACCCGATAACACATACAAAGGTGAAGTGCCCAAATCACCATATACAACACCAATGCTCTGAAATGCTAACTTCAGCACTGTTTTCCAATCTCCCACCTGCAATCAATTAAATATCTTACATCCCATATACATAGGAAACTAAAAAAATAATGATTATAACATGCAAATACAAAAACAAAAACCTAAAAGATGGAGGAAATTAAAATAGAAAAAGTAAATTACCTGAGATGAGCCTTGGTTTGTGGTGAACCTACTTGCCTCTAAATCGAAAAAATCACGAATAGCCGGCTTTTTGCGAGATAGTAGGTTCTTATATTTGAGTATGTCATCTTTTTGTTGTTCTAATATTTCTTGATCTACATGATGTTCTTCTCTTGACCTTTCTTCTTCCATATCATTACCAACCTCCATCTCTCTTAAACAATTTATAACTCAAGGATTACTGTTGATTTTTGAAACGTTTAAAATGGAGTCAGTATATCTGTGAAGTGTTTAAAATGGAGTCAATTAATATTCAAAAGGACCTCATCTCTAACTCAAATCTCTGCCAAATATGTCTGCCCACTAGTCATTAAAATTAAAAAAGTAGTGCCGTTTTTAATGATAGAAGCATATTAATTTGTACAAGCTTTTCCATGCGTCCGATGTGGAACCACACGAGGACGTTGTTGGGGGAAGCCTTGTTGAATCACCTTGGACTTACCTTTCAAAAAAAAAGTAGCCGAGCCGAAGGAGCTCTCACAATTTGAGTACCACAGAGAAAAGCTAGCTGATAAACAATATGCATGTTTGGGAAAATTTTGACAGCTCAATGACTAATCTATGATAATAACCCAAAAAAATGATAATAATCAGATAATTTCTTTTACAAGGGATAAATACATTTGGGAGTTAAAGAAACTATTACATAATGTCATGTCAAAAGTTTTAGAAATCACATCATATTGGAGTACAGAATATCTTCAAAACAGAACAGAATTAGATCACAAAATATAATTTATGTACAATTTTCATATTCGCTTTCTTTTACATAGTTCAGAAACAAAATGTCAAAATAAGTTCATGTCTACACCAGTCATGATAGAAAATACTTTACTCTTATATAAAGTTTTATGAGTAATTCATAACAAATAACTGAAATTGTTTAAAATTTCTTTTTATAACAAAATATGCATATTTTTCTAAAATCAATCTCAGTTCATTTTATTTTATACAAAATCTAGCATAGGAACCTCACTTACCTGAACTTTTTAATTTTTTAGAGTTTTCTCATAATAATACTGAATGAATATTAACTATCACATATAAAATAGCCACGTAAATTTTATAAATTTTTAATTGAACATGTATTTCAATACTTAAACCTGCAATCCTAAGATAACCTATTTTTTTTTCCTAAAAATGTAATATTCACGTAACCCTCAAACATCATCATTTCTCAAATTCCTTAATATCTACTTAATTTCTCTGACTAAGATATAAACTTTAAATTTTTTAAAAATTTGATACCAACTAATAAAATTTAAAACTTTAAATATTTTCTGCTAGACAACTTTTTGGACTAATTTAAAATAAGCCAGAGCCAACATAAAATAATCCAATATTTTGTGCAACAAGGTACCACCCTATTAAATAAGGTCCAATAGTACGGCAGAGGATAAACTTTTAAGTCCAAAAATATGATCTCTGCATGGATTTAGGATTAAACACTAAGGGTATAAACGTAACTAAGGACATTTTGTTTTTATTATAACAACTTAAATGCATGCATGCTTTACGCATAAGCCAACTCTTTGGATTTGTGATAACGTTCATTGAGAAAAAAAAAAAACACAGAGGCTGTGCGACGGAGACTCACCGTGAGAGAAGGATTCGCGACGGAGCAGGGCGAGTGGGAGGTGGCTGACCCGAAGGCGAAACACTGAGAGAGAAAAAGAGATGAGCGAGAGATGAGAGAGAACGGAGAGAGAGAGTGATCACGGCGTGAGGGAGGAGATGTTACCGAGAGGGCGGGCGGTAGCTTGAGGTGGTGGAAGTGCAGTACGGTGTTACAGGGCGTATCACGACCGAGTTGTGGCCGTTTCCGGTGAGAAACGGTGGCTGAACGTGCGCTTGAGAAGGAAGGTGTGCTATGGAAGTGCTCTGTTTTTTTGGTGCAAAAACAGGGGCCTTCCGTGAGGCGACGTGTAGGGTGCTGTGAAGGGGCAAGGGTGGTGTTGGTGGCTTGTTGGGCGGCTCCTACGGCTGCGTGTGCTACCAGTGGTCGTCTGGTGCAGCGACGCCGCGGGACGTGACACGGTTTGCTTAAGCTGGCCGGTGCTCGGTGGTTATTGGTCCAGGGTTTAAGGCAGTGGCCTTGTCCTGCGAGGGAGGTCTCTGCCCGTTGTTCGGGGCTGTTGTGCCGTGAGGTGGAGGCTGAGTGTGGGCTGGTGGTGCAGGGGTAGTGCGTTGCAACGTGGACAAGGTGTTTCACTGGAACTATGCGGCTTGGAGTTGTACTTGAAGAGGGATAAGCTAGGGTGATTGAGAACCAAAAGGAAACCCTACAGATGAGGGAAGGAGAGACGTGTATTGAAGAGAAGAATCCCATAAATCAACCCACGGTTACAGAGCATTTATGTCATTCTTTTTTTGTAAAACACAATGTTCATAAGTGTAAATCTTTTCTGCAAAGACACAGGCCTCAATTCTAAGCGAGATTGCCCAGTATTCTTTTATTTTGTATTTCCGTTTATGGTATCACAGCCACTCTAAGACAAACGTCCCTTTTCCTTTTTTCCAATCGCCTCCACCACCTGTTATTTGGTGGTCAAAGGTCAAAGATCCAGACGTGTACAGGGAAGTTTGATCAGGGTAATATTATATGAATAAGATCAAGAACAAATTGAAGGTGGGTCAGCGTGTAAGCCGCACGTGGGGATCTCTCTGCCACTGGTCATGTGTTAGCCTCTTTTAAATTTTTATTTTTTTAAATTAAAGGTTGGACAGAAAAGAATACATACACACAAACTTAAGGATGGACAACTTGACCATGAGTTGTCATTTTTTAATGGCTGTGTAACATGGAAGAACCTTCACATAATAAACACCAAAATCCGAGGACAGAATGAGCTCCATCTTCATAGGAGCCCATGTCTTAACTCTATATTACAGCAGGTTTGATTTAAAGGAACAGATTAGATATACCCTTCATTTCGGGTTGATTGGAGTTTGAATTCTAAGAGCGGATGAGAGATATGGGGCTGAGGGCGTGGAAGAGAGATTGAAGCATAGGATTCGGTTGATGGGTCTGCGGCAAAGAGCCATTGGTCTCTGCCATTGTTGATGAACTTGAGGTTCCAATGAGAGGGGAGACGAAATGCTTTTATTGGCGTTTTAATGGAGGAAACGAACAACCTAAGTCAAGAGAAGGAAGACAGTAACATGTACATGGTTTCTGTCTTTGTTTGAGATGTTAAACTAACGTGGAAGGTCTGGAATTGATTTTTGTCTGCGGTTTGCATGCACAAGGGAAAAAAACCCAGGTACCGGGTTTAAAGCCGGGTTTCGAGTTTTAAACCAGGTATCCGGCCCTGATGTACCCGGGTATTGTTATGCGGGTACCAGCCCATATTTAATCCAAGCTGGAACCTGTAACCGGAACCAGGTTATCCGAGTTTCGAACCAAGCTAGGAAAAAACCTGGTCCGAATGAATAGCTTGAAACAACACCCCTCAACCTGCAGAGTTTGGTAACTATCAAACTTACAAAAGATAATTACCTTCTCTGGCATGCCCAAATTCTACCTTACTTACGTGGCCAACAGCTCTTCGGCTATGTGGACGGCACAATTTCTAGCCCTCCCCGTCTTCGAACTATAGAAGGTGATTTGACACCAACCCTCAATCCAGCATACATGCAATGGTACAATTAGGATCAAGTGATCCTTAGGGCTCTCATGTCATTACTCTTGGAGCCCATTATCACACACATGGTCGAACTTGAACCTCTAGAGAAGTATGGTGTGTCCTCGAGCGCATGTACTCCAATCATGTCCTAGCCTACATCCTGACCATCCGACTTCAATTGTCTACTCTGAAGAAAGGTAATATGTCTATGTCGGATTACTACTAAAAAGTAAAGAGTGATGCCGATACTCTTGCTGTAATCGGTGAACCACTACAGGATTATGAGATTCTCACCTATCTATTGGCTGGGTTAGATAACTCCTACAACGCCATAGTCACCTCTATCTCCATTCGAGTAGATCAGTTCTCTCTAGATGATGCTTTTGCACATCTCCTGAACTTTGAATTTCAACTTGAGAAGCAAAATGCGGCAATTGATATCTCCATTGGCTCCGCCAACATGGCTACTAGGAATGATCAGAATTGTGGCCGTGGGAGAGGTCCCAACCATCATTCCTCACCAAATGGCCGTGGTCATTGCGGACGCGTATGTGGCTCTCACTCTCAACCCTTTGGTTCCCATCCAGTTTGTCAAGTATGTGGCAAAATTGGCCACGCCGCCATTCAATGTTATCATCGCCTTGATCTCTCTTACCAAGGCCTACAACCGACCATGCAAGCCTTTACTGCTTAACCTCAATCTCAAAGTGATCTCAACTAGTAAATAGACACTGGAGCCACTAATCACCTCACCGATGATTTTTAAAACTTGACTCTTGGTGCAGAACCATTCCATGAGATGGACACTATTCAAGTCGGGGACGGCACAGGTATGCCTATTAAGCATATTGGTTTTACTCACCTCTCTCTTCCTTGTTCTAATTTTAAATTAAATTCAGTTTTACATGTGCCTTATATTAAGAAAAATCTTATTTCTGTTAGTTAGTTCACAATTGACAACAATGTTTTCATTGAATTTCATGCCCGGTATTTTTTTGTGAAGGACGAATGCACGCAGAAGCTCCTGTTCGAAGGCAAAATTGAAGCTGGGCTCTACCCTTTTCGTCTCACATATCCACCATCATCTCTCGAAGGTCTCTCTTGTCAGTGTGTTCCTTTGGATATCTGGCACTCTCATCTTGGCCATGCGTCATACAAGACTGTCAAGCACCTCGCCTCTACTACTTTACTTCCTGTCTCCTCAAATAAACAACCAGTTGTCTATAATTCATGTCAACAGGGTAAAAGCCACAGACTTCCCTTCAAAACTTCAAATGCAGTTTACACTGGTCCTTTAGATTTAATATTCTCGGATGTATGGGGTCCCTCTCTTGTAATGTTTGAAAATGGAAATACTTACCATGTTTCATTTGCTGATCATTTTAGTAAGTTCACATGAATTTTTCCAATTCCTACCAAATCATCGATCTTGTCAATTTTTATCTCTTTTCAAAAACATGTTGAAAGACTACTTAACCGAAAGATCAAATGTGTTCAAACCGATTTGGGGGGGGGGGGGGGAGGAGGTGAGTTTATTCTTTGGCCAACACGGTATTACACATCGCATTACTTGTCCTCATACCTCCCAACAAAATGGGTCCGTTGAACGCAAACACTATCATATCGTTGAAAGTGGTCTTTTTCTTCTATCCCACTCATTCGTGCCAAAATCTCATTGGGATAATGCCTTTCACATGGCAGTTTAAAAACTCGATTTTTGGGATGTCGCCTCGATTACATGCATTAATACTAAATCGACTCTAAACTGGATTATGTAAATACACTGTTGGGTTGCATGTGGAGATTGGTGAGTAGGCAGGAAGTCGAGAAATAAAGAGTTCATTCGACTGTCGCTCGACCCAGCGCTCGAGCTCTAGGTCAAGCAAAACTCAACCCATGAGTTTGCTCGAGGTGCGCTCGATAGTGGGCTCGAGTGAAGCTTAACCCATGAGTTCGCTCGAGTCTCTTGCGACAGTGGACTCGAGTGAGACACAAGCTCTAGTGTTCTCTAAAACTGCGCTCGACATATTACTCGAGCCAATGTTGATTGGTTGTTAGCTCGAGGTGTGCTTGACACTCCAGTCAAGTGAAGGACCCAAATATTGGCAGATTAATGTTTCCAGCATCGTTACTATTTGTATGTCATATTTTGACATTATTGTGTACATTTTTCAGCAGTTTTCAATGAGAAAAAAAAAAGAGGCAAAGTGTGGGTGCATATTGTGAGAGAGAAAAAATCCCAAAGAGTGTGAATTGAAATTGATTGATTGTAATCTTCTCTGAATTAAGAAAACTTCTATAGCTCTGTAGACGTAGGCACGTTGCCAAACCATGCAAATTGTGTTTCGTATGATTTTGATCGTTGCTTGCTTTATTTGTTTGCTATATTTGGTGTGTGTTTTGCACAACAACTGGTATCAAGATTTAAGGTTGGATCTGAAGGAGAATGATGGTTGGAAACAAATTGAAAGCACCCAGAATCGAGAAATTTGACGGCACTGACTTTGGATATTGGAGGATGTAGATCGAGAACTATCTCTATGGGAAGAGGCTTCATCTTCCCAATTATCTGTTGTAAGTTTGATAGCTACCAAACTCTCCAGGTTGAGGGGTCCTATTTCAAACTGTACATCCGGGCAAAGTTTTTTCCTGGCTTGGTCTGAAACCTAGGTAATCGGGTTCTTGTTACAGGTTCCAGCCCGGATTAAATCTGGGCCAGTACCTACATAACAACAATACCTGGGTACATCTGAGTCGGATATCAGGTTTAAAACTCGAAACTTGGGTTTTTTCCCCTTGTGCGTTCAATCCACAGACAAAAAGCAATTCCAGACCTTCTACATTAGTTCAAAATCTCGAACAAACACAGAAACCATGTACATGTTTCTATCTTCCTTCTCTCGACTTAGGTCGTTCGTTTCCTCCATTAAAATGCCAATAAAGGCATTTCGTCTCCCCTCTCATTAGAACCTCAAGTTCATTAACAATAGCAGAGACCAACGGCTCTTTGCTGTAGACCCATCAATCGAATCCCGTGCTTTAGTCTCTCTTCCACGCCCTCGACCCCATATCTCTCATCCATTCTCTGAATTCAAACTCCAATCAACCCGTTACTCTCAGACTCATTACGGAGAGCTTTATGAACACATACACATTCGCCAGCTAGCTATTTACATATAAATATTTATTTCTTCGATTGACATGTTTAGCATGGCATCCCACACCCCTGAGATCGTGGTGATCTCTGGTGACAACATACAAACAACCAAAAACCTGTAGAGTGCAATGTTTTTGCCGTAATCCAAACGGATTCCCAAGCCCTTTGCAGAACATAGACGAACAAGGATGGTTGGAGCTATCCTTACTGGAATCAAAAGTACAATGTGGACATCTGCATGTAGAGTTTTGCATAGTTGTTGAAAGGTTTTTTAATGTGTACGAGTTTTGCAGAGTCAAAGATCTAAGACAGGAAGATGAAGAACTCGGTCTCGGATCACAGCTTCTACATTGACAACGACAAAGAAGTGGATGTCGGGAAAGAATTTGACAAAGGTGAAGACAACAACAATGAAAATGCAGACAAAAGACAAGTGCTTACGTCACCCTTTTCAGTGCAGCAGAGAACGTGGCTTTGGGTTATGCTTGCAGTCCCTTTTCAGTGCAGCAGCAAATGATAGAGATGGGGCTTCTGCGTGTTTTAATTGCCTTATCCCAACTCCCAAGACTCTTCCGAGTTCCCAAGGGCCAACTTTACATTTCTACATGTTGCTTTCTCTCAGATATTAACGTCAGATCTCATGCATCCTCTTTCTCTTAGATCTCATAAATATCTTCTCAGTTCTCTTCCTGACGTAGCATCTTTCCTCCCTGATTCCAAAACTTATTTGTCTTCTCAACTAATGCTACCACCACCGTTTGCATTTCCACTTTTTGCTTCCCGCTGGGCATACCACGGTGGCTTGCATTTTTTTCCCCTCACTTACCGTTTCGACTTCCCCATTTAGAGTCATTTTATTTTATTTTTCCTTTCCCCGCCATTTCATCTTCATTTCTCCTTTTTTTCTTCCCTTTTCAATTTCGTCTTCTCCCTCCAACCCAAAGCCGGTCATTGAGGGAAAGAAAACCCCAACGGCTGACGTCGTTGCCTAGACACAGTCTCTCCCTCTCCACTGTAAAGCAACCCATACCTCCAAACCAGCACATGCCCAAGCCCCAAGTTCAACCGTGCTTGCAACAAGCCAAATACCTCTGTTTTAACCCCACAAAAATAGAACACAACTCCTTCCCCTATGCACAAAGAATCAGCAGGAAATTTGGGAATATTAATTACTATCTCAAGAGTACACCAAATGCACAAAGAACAAGCCCAGTAGTCCCGACGCAACCTAACAAATCTTCAGCTCAAAAAAAAAAAAAAAAAAAAGCAAGCAAGAAGAAGAAGAAGAAGAAAAAAATAATTCGGAAGGCATGGCGTTCAAATGACACCATGATATTTTGTTGGTACAGAATCCAAACCACACAATCCAGTTCCTAGGTGCCATCGAATTCCCATTTGAGGAATTGATACTGTAGTTGAAGAAGTCTATGTTACTCTTGACTAATCACAGAGGCAAGTTAAATTCAGTTGAGCCAGAAAAGGTCAGACGTTGAACCAATATACACTCGGGCAATGTTTGGAACTGTTTCGAGATTTGCAAGAGTGGTTGTTGACGAGATGTTAAATAGCTATCTCAGTTGACTACTAAAAGAGAAATCAAGAGTCAAGCTCCCTTTGGAATTTGAGGAGATAGCAAGGCATGGGTTTCGGTTTATTCGAATCTTGCTAATATTTTTGAACTTCTACGTAAATGATTTATGCATTGAAGTTCCATAAAGTTGAAGCATATTATCAAACTATTTAATGGAGATTTTATTTACTTGGTTGCGTTTCAAAAAAAAAAAAAGAACAAGCCCAGTAACAACTAGAGCTTCCCTAGCAGTGTCATCATTGATATTTACAGCAGCCAAGGTGAATATCCAGAAAGGCACCATACAAAACAAAATAGAGGCTTGACTTGAAGATGAAATGCGAACTGGTTTGCGGAATGAGTTTCTCTAAAAGCTTGAAGATGAAACAAAAAACTCTAGCTTGAAGATGGAATGCGAAGACGAAGACAAAATTTGAAATGTGTTTAGACGAAGTTGAAGACGAAGGAGGTTGGAAATGGGTTCCTTTGGCTTAGATGAAGCTTGAAGACGAAGGAGGCTTTACTTTTTTAATTTTTAAAGGCTTATAACGTAGCATGCCATGTATAGCAGTAAGAGCCTCTAGTGACACCCATAAATTTTCCCACAATGGTTACACTTGGCTTGGGGGTTACTTGGGTCACCACCCTCTAGTTTGGTGAAATGACTCCAAACTATTGAAGCAGGTTTCTTGCTGGGCTTAGGGGCGGGGCAAGGTACCGTAGGGGTAGAGGTATGGGTAGGGGTATGAGTAGGAGGTGTAGCGGTAGGGGTAGGGTGCCCTCGGCCTGGAAAGGAGAGCTCGCACTAGAATCTGCTGGCATATCCATGAACTAAAGCAAACAATAAATCTGAATTAATAGAAAACATAGCAACCAAACAAGTGACAATTTTTTTTTTAAACCAACAAACATTCAGCAATTAACAGTGCAAGCCAACTAATCTTTGAAACCCCTAAATTAATTTAGGGGTTTCAAAGATTAATTTTTGGACAATTATAACCAATAAGAAGATTAATTTTTGGACAATTTAATGAAAAAAAATGTTTAGAACTCAAAAAAATCTTATAAAAATAAACTTACAATAGCATTAGACTGTTTCCATAATTATTTTGTGTGTAATTATAATTTTTTATCTATTACACACAACATTATGTTAAAATCATTATTAAGCTAAACTAATCACATAATAATACTTGGTCATTGGACATAGTCTATTTTAAAAAAATAAATGACGGATTATATCATTAAATGATAAGATTCAATATTTTTTATAAAGATTGCATGAAAGTTATATGCCCTTGAATTATATTTAAAAAAATAAATTATTCACAAAAGAAAATAGAAAGAAAAATAATTTGTGCAAGCCTACGACGTGTAATCTTCGTATAGTCTATTTGAAAAAAAAATTTAATAACTACAAAAAAAATAAAATCCCGGGTTTAGATTGAAATCCCTAAATTAATTTAGGGGTCCAATCCGAAAATTAATTTAGGGGTTTCAATCTTTGAAACCCCTAAATTAATTTAGGGGTTTCAAAGATTGAAACCAATTTAGGGGTTTCAATCTTGAAACCCCTAAATTAATTTAGGGTTTCGGATTAATCTAAACCCCTAAATTAATTTGGGGATTTCACAAATAAAATTTAGGGGTTTAGATTGAAATCCCTAAATTAATTTAGGGGTCCAATCCGAAAATTAATTTAGGGGTTTCAATCTTTGAAACCCCTAAATTAATTTAGGGGTTTCAAAGATTGAAACCAATTTAGGGGTTTCAAAGATTGAAACCCCTAAATTAATTTAGGGGTTTAGATTAATCCGAAACCCTAAATTAATTTAGGGATTTCACAGATTGAAACCCCTAAATTAATTTAGGGGTTTAGATTAATCCGAAACCCTAAATTAATTTAGGGGTTTCAATCTTTGCAACCCCTAAATTAATTTAGGGTTTCGAAATTACAACATTACATATTGCAATTTGCAAACAAAATTGGACAGATTCATCAACGATCAACCAACGAAAATTTAAACCACATGCACAATCAAGTCTCCACAGCACACAATTCACAAAATCCCATCCTCCATCTCCGGTTAAACCCATCCTTCCTCCAATCTCCATTCCATAACATAAATCACAAAAAAAAAAATTGGGATTAAATTTAGGGTTTCTTACCTTCGGTGACAAAGATGAAGAACGAGTCCACTGGTTACGGTTAGTGATGGCGACGGCGACGGCGACGGTGACAGCACACAGGGATGACAACGATCGATTCACAGAGAGAGAGACTGAGAGGCGAGAGTCGAGAGAGAGATAGGGGATTCTGGAAAGTGGAAGGCTGGATGCTCGGGAGGGAAGAAGGGGTTTGGGGGGGGGGGACCGGGGTTGGGGTAATTAATCCCAAGCATGAAACGGCGTCGTTTCATGCCTGGGAGGGTAAAAAAAAATTAAACCCAGGCATGAAACGGCGCCGTTTCATGCCTGGGAGGGTAAAAAGAAATTAAACCCAGGCATGAAACGGCGCCGTTTCATGCCTGGGAGGGTAAAAAAAACTTAAACCCAGGCATGAAACGGCGCCGTTTCATGCCTGGGTTATTTTTTTTTTTAAATATATATGTAATAATTATATAATTATATTATATATTTATAATATATATATATAAAGAACCCGGGGCGGGGCGGGGTAAATCCGGGGCGGGGAAACCCCCTATCCCGCCCCCGTCCCCGGGTTGGGTGGCAGATGCGGGCGGGTGACCCCGCCCCCCGCATCTGCCGGACGGGTTGCTCCGCCCCGCCACACGGGGGCGGGGCGGGGCAGCGGGGGCGGGGCCCCGCTGCCCACCCCTAGTAAGAGGGAGCGGGACAACTGATTGGTGGGCGTAACATTTTCCATAACATTACAAGAAACTGCAAAGGGAAAAGGCCGGATGAGTTTAAAACCAAATTTCACACCGGCCAATTGTATCTTGACACGTAAGCCATCGAAACAAAGACTTCCTGCATCTCAAAGCAGGCGATTCCCTCCCATCTATTCGCTTCTCCACACGTAATTCTTCCGTTCTCTCCATTCTCGCATTCTCGCTGCACCGCACCTGCATCAACCCTTCTCCAGACGAACAACCCAGAGGTAAATCATCCGTTCTCTCCAAGCAGCAAGCCTCTCCCTTCCCATCAGCACTTGCACTAACCCTTCTCTCCCTCTCAAATGAAAGACTCATCTTTCATCTCTGAGCTTGAAATCCCATCTTGTTCTTCCCATCCCTCTCCAATACCAGGTCTGCACTCCAAATTTATAAGTGTTAGTCATAGAATCCTCAATGTATAAGATTTTCAGAAAGAAAACGAAGATTCACAAATAAAAAAATTGCAATAGTAATCACGGTCTGGCTGGAATAAATAAATAAATAAAACTGATAAATTTAAAGCTTATTTATGCTTTCATTCTAAATATTTAAAAACCAAATTAAATGAAGGGAACAAATAATTGTAGAACAAAAATAATTTGACAGAAATTTGAACAGGCTATCTAATCAATTTCCTCTGTTCAAGGCCCCAAACAATAATCAACAGTATAAGCCTTCATTTTCCAATTCTGTAACCTCTGGTTTTGCAGTAGCCAAACAGAGGAGAACAAAAATCAGAAGAAACCCAAGAGAAGGTTGCCCAACAGTGAAGAACCCAGAACCAGAATCAATAACAAATAAAAAAAACAATTAAAATCAGAGGGAGAGTGAGTACCTTGAGGTTTACAAACTGGATGTTTTTCAAAGAGAGAAAGGGAGAGCTGTTTATGAGCAACACCAATATCAAACAAAAGGAGCCCTGAAGATGGATCGTTAACAATGAAATCCTTAACCGGAAGCCATAGAAAGAGTTCTTCCTGAGACAAGCCCTCCAACCCTATAAGCCCACCAAAGCTGAGGTTAGCCCGAACTACGCTCTCAAAGAACACTCTGATCTCGAACTTGGCCAAGCATGGCTGCTCCAGGTACACCTCCAGAAGACCAGTTTGGCCAATAATGGGAGAATGTAGAGAACAGAAGAATTACGTGTGGAGAAGGAAATAGATGGGAGGGAATCGCCTGCATTGAGATGCAGCAAGTCTTTGTTTGGATGGCTTACGTGTCAAGATACAATTGGCCAGTATGAAATTTTGTTTTAAACCCATCCGACCCCAAGCTTTTCCCAACTGCAAAATATAAGAGGATGACAACTAACATTTAAGAAGAAACTACAATATATTAAAATAAAAGTGAAAAAGAATATTTAAAAATAAAAAAATCTTCTACATGGATTGCCAAAACATGATAGAATCGATTCAGATTTGAGATTTGAACAAATTTTGCAAATCTAACACTGATTAAATTCTTGAGGGGAACATCTACTTAAAAATTCAACATCTTGAAGTCTCAGTACATGTCCCATTGAGAATTTAAGTAGATAAGTCAATTTTTTGGTGAATATGTTGAATCCACAGATCTTCCAAAGTACAATCCACAGATCTGTCGAGATTCTAAACATGTCGAAGTTATCAAACCACAAACACCTCCAAGAATGACGAGAAAATAAATCAAGATCTAGTAGAACAAACATTCAAAATATCCAAAAAAATTTAATAAATAACTATTAAATTCGAGAAATTCAAGAAACTTCATAAATCTGCAAGTTAATATTAATTGAGAATAATTTAAAAACCAAAGCCAATATCATAAACCGAATACTAAAAATAGATAATATGGAAGCTGGAGCAAAGGTACATTGTTATAATTAATGACCTAGGATTGCACTTCTAGAAGCACAAGACTCCATTACTGAAGGAGAGAATTGAAGAAGTAATTTGAGTACTCGAGCAAAATCCTCCAGCATATAGGAGAAAGGATCTGTCACGTTAGGTTTGGGTTGGGAATTGGAGTCGTACAGAGAGGCAGGGGAGAAAGAGAGCAAGGGGAGAGAAACCAATTTTAGTGAAAATGTAAAACGCATCGTTTCGTTGAGGTATTTACTCAATTTCAATTTCAACTTCAACTAAACGCAACTTTTTATTTACTCTAAAACGGTGCGTTTGACTCCATGTAGGATGTCGTTCACTAGGCCTTTCCCCATATGCCTGGATTAGAGTTTTTCATTCCAGGTAGGCTTTTGGGTGGAGTCTTTTTGTGTTTTCTTTTCTCAGTTAATGCTAGGGGTGCAACCGGGCCAGTTCGGTCTGGCGATGGACCGAACATCTTCAGTCCATTATTTTTTCCAGACTAGACCAAACCGAACACCCATAGGGACCGGACCGGATCGGTAGCTATCGGTCCGGTCCGGTCCATTTGGTCTGGCCCTTTTTTTTATTTTTTTAAATCAATTAATAAAAAAATTTATTTACAATACTAAATTAAACTAAGTGACTTATTAATGTGGATTATGTAACAAACTCAATAAAAAAATATTTTATATGGTCAATGATAATAAATTAAATGAACATTACATTATTGATGATGTTAATTAGTACTTTATTACTAACTTAAAGTATGTTAATACATAATGAACCATATACAATTTTTAACATTTTGTATATGAAGCAATAAGCATAAATAATTTAATTATCCATACATATTACATCCATAATTGAGAAAGATACATACTTAACATACTATTATAAATAAACATAAAATATTTAATTATACATACTATTATAAATTTATAAATTATACATATATTATAATTTATTCTATAACTCTTAATACTTAATAGTATTAGTAATACATTAAAGCATATATTAATACATTGATACTAAATATATATAGTTATAGACTTATAGTGATTAGTTATTATGAATCATGATTAGTATAACTATATAATAGTATTAGTATAAAGTATTAGACTATTATAGTAATATAGTATAACTATATATTAGTAATATTAATATAAATATAACTGTATAACTATAGTCTATACTTAATTATAATATAGTATAATTATATATTATTTTATTTACATTCGGTTCGGTCAGAAAAATCCTTGGACCGTGGACCGGACCGAATGAACTCGGTCCTATAAAATTTGGATTGTGGACTGGACTGGTCCGAACCGAATTGGCCGGTCTGGTCGATTTTTCTGGTTCGGACCACCCGATGATCACCTCTAGTTAATGCATGAATCTTGGCTTGGGTTTTTAAGTAGTCTTTTCTATTCTTCTCCGTTCGTAAGTGAGTGTCGTCTTATTTAGTCCTTTGGAGACTTGGTTTGCCACCTGATTACGTCTTTTTGGTTCACTTCTATAGTACGGTGGTGTGAGATTGTCAGGCTGAATTTGAGAGTCATAGGTGAGATTGACGGATTGGTTGATTGACGGGAGATGTAGAGACAGAGAGGAATCTAGGAGAAAATGGGTTTGTAGTTTTCGGTTCATTCTTGCATTTATTACGTTTGGTGGAGATGATATTATGTTGTTCGTGGTATCAAGTATTTAAGTTGGAGATTTCATTCGCAAGGACCCATTGCTTTTGGGCGTCCTTTGTTCATTCTTGTGAGTATAGTTCTTCCTACCCATTAGTTTGTTTTAGTTTGACATTCATTTCTTCTTGATGGGGCTGTTCGGATAGTCATCTTCCAGTGCTCTCTTGCCTTTATTTTTTGTTGGCTTGAGTTTGGGTTTATTTCAGTTCTAAACTGTTGGAAAGAGTGATATAGAAGTGGCGAAACAAATTCCAAGAAATGGAATAATGTATTATTCAGTACCTATTACTATAAAAGGGGACCCAATTCCCAAATCCAAACAAATACTCAATAAATTCCACGAGCTTGTTCTACCAGGAAAAAATCTAGAAAACGAAGTAAAAAAGAAAAAAAAGAAAAAAAAATAATGATGGCCATGTGTATTAGAAAGCGATGATGGAAAGGAAGTCGCAGGTGGTGGCCAACATGCAAAGTGCAAGGAGTGCAAAAGCGAATTGAGAGAAACATATGGTTGAGCCTAATATATTATATTCCTCCAATCATTTTTCCCAAATGGGAGGGTGATTTATAATTTTGTCATTAAAGAACTTTTAAGGATGTTTAACCACTTTTTACGACCCGACACAACCTCAAATAGGCTTTGGGTTGTGTTAGAAGTCTTAAAAAGTGTTTAAATAGCATAACAACTCTTTAATAGAAAAATTAGATTGTTTGAATGATATTAAAATACTTTTTAATCTCAAATAAGCTATAAGTACATTTGAGGAAAGCTTTTATCAGTGCCTTGAGTGTTGATGATCAAGATCGTAAGCTTGGTATACTGATTGTTTGCAGATATAATTGTTGTGATACAAGGGGTACAAAGACTTCAACCATGTTTTTAATGAAGGGGATTTTGCTGAAGAGATGTGGGAGCAGGCTTCTTTTTTTGTTGGTATGACATCCATGCGAGGTAGTGGGTGGAGGACTTGAGTAGAGAGTTGGTTTCTTAAGGTTAAAAAAAATTCACAAGTAGGGTCTCTTTTTGGTATTATTCCTTATATCTTGATTTGGTGCTTATGGAATAGTAGATGCAAAGCAAGGATGAAAGATAAGGAAGACTCGGTTTTGTCGACATGGGCGAAAATAAAATATTGGGTTCGTTGGTCAGGGGAAAAGTTGAAGGGTGGTGCTAGTTTGCATGGTTTGGATGAAGAAAGTTTATTGGCTTTCCATTTGCCGATTAATCAAGTTCAACGTAAAACCCTAAGTTGGTTCGGTGGATGCCTTTTGATGTAGGTAGATTTAAACTCATTGTTGATGGTAGCTGTATTGGCAATCCAGAAATGATGGGGACTGGTGGAGTCATTCGAAATTCACATAGTAAATTGCATGTGGCTTTTGCGGTTAATCTTGGCAAGGGAACAAATAATAAAGCGGAGCTTATGTGTCTTTTACATGGTTTACAGCTTACAAAATCTTTGGTTTTTTATTGTATTAACTTAGAAATGGATTTGTTATTGGCTATAAATTGGTTGCGGAATAAACGTTGTATAGTTTGGTACCTAGAAGATTTTTCGGAGGAGGTTCAATTGCTACTAGAAATTTGGATGTTAACATTAATCATGTTTATTATGACGAAAATTCACCGGAGATTTTCTTGCTAAATTAGGGGTGGAGGGGTGTACGGCTACTTGGGAGAATGTTGTCAATCAACTAAGGCCTCTTAAAGGGTCTTTGAAACCGGAGAAATTGGGTTTGCCAAATGTTCGGCTTTAGTTGGTTGATTAGTTTTTTTTTTTTTTTTTTTTTGTCTTTATGGATTTATTTGTCTTTTTTTAGTACTGTTTTGATGTTTTCACGGTATTCTTCTACCAAAAGCGAGGGTTTCTAATAAAGTTTCGAAGGTGCACTCCTCCTTAAAAAAAAGTACATTTGAGGAAAAACATCATTTTGATTTTTTCCTCAAATGTGCTTTAATTGTATAATACAAAAAACTTTTAAGTTGTTGATTTAAATACCTGTTTGCAGTTGCTCTAGAAATCCGGGCTCGTTTGGTTACACAAATGAGATGAAATGAGATAAAAATTGAAAATTGAATGAAAAATTGTTAGAATATAATTTTTTAATATAATTTTTTTTTTAGATTTTAAAAGGTTGAATTGTTTATTATATTTTGTGTGAAAGTTTGAGTAAATTGTAATGATTATATAAGATGAGATAAGATGAGATGAGATGAAATAATTTGACCTGTGTAACCAAACCAGGCCTTAACCATCTTGCTAACACTAAACCACATTCATATAGTAGGGTCAAGGCTACAGCCACGCCAAACTCCTGTCACTTCCTGCTCCAACTCGTACTCACAAACCTTGTACTCTTCCTTGTCAGGCTGAAAACTATGGGATATGGTGTTGGTACTTGGTTTGCTGACACCACATCACCCAAAAGTCACTTTCACATCTCTTCTCAACCCTTCTTGTGTAATACAGTCCTCATTTCTTTAGAACATTTCACCCAGTATATGCTCACTTTAGAAACATTTTCTTGGAGAAGAATCTAGAGGAACTCTCGGACAACTTTTTTGGCCTTTCTTCACCGAATTTTTTGAATCTCTTGTAAGTAGATTCTCACAAAGTTCTCTTATAAAAGTTGTTCTTCTTTGAGTCTAGTTTCTTTTGGTATATGTTTTGTAAATTTACATGGATGTTTGATGGGTTAAAAGTTTATTTAAACATGAAGAAGTAATTATGTGCGATAAATTGGATAGTGTGTGATTCTTTTATTTATTTATTTATTTTTTAATTTTTTATGTTGTTTTTGTCAAGTTATTGGTTTAATCTTTTTATGATTTATAATTAACATGCTAATATACAAGTTTGATGAAAATTCCTTGCATGTTATAAGTTTTTTCTTAGAGTTTTGCATGAATCTAAAAAGTTGAAAACTAGGAGTATGAAAACAGTTTATGTTTTGGAAAAGCTTAGGTCTTTTGTCATGAAAGCATGCTCCTATAAATTTGATATTCCCATATGATGCTCTTAGGACTTTGATCTATGTGTTAGAATAATATTGTGAAGATTTATAGTGTTGATCTTGAAGATGTGAATTTTAATGCATGTAAAGGTTCGGTTAGGTATTGTGTGTGAGGCTCACGGATGGATCTATGTTTTTTATGCAATTTTTTCATGTGATCTTAGGTTTGATACTTATATTTGTTTTAAGACTTGAATATGAACCATATGATGTTATTTATTGATGATTTACTTCATGGAAGTTTTGGATCTAATGGTTTGATCACAACCAAATCTTATAGTACTCGGTTTTGGAGAATAAGTACAAACTAATTCTGTTGAGTTTGATTTGAGTCCTTAGACTTTTTTTGAAAAGAGATAGACTATGAGCATCAAGGATTGTTCTTGAGGCCAAATACTTGAGGTTTTAATATGAAGAAATTTGTGATTTTTATGATATGAGTATGATGTTTGTTCTAGCATATTATTTGAGCTTATGATGTGATTTTGTATGTTGCAGATGTCAGTGTTAGCATGAAAGATAGGGTTTGAAAGAATTGTAACAAAAATCAAGAGTTTTAGCATTGTCTTGTTTTGGCCTATGCTTGGTTCACCTAATTATGTTGTGTTTTAATTTTTCTATTTATATATTTAGATTTAGGAGAAAACTTTACATGAGGAATGTAAATTTTGGTAAGATTTGGAGTTAAGATGTGAAATCCTTAAGCTAGAAATAAAATGGTCATTTTTCCATATGTAGAGGGGGTAAAATGATAATTTTACTTAAATCAGTATTTTAGTGATTCTAAGATTGTTAATAAGGAGTTTTTAATATTTAGAAATATCTTCTTATAGTTTCTCATTAATTCGTGCATCTTATTTGTCTCGTTATGCTCACAATAAGTTAGCCTCTATGATATTGTGTACGTGTGTCGATAAGAGAACATTTATTCATGTTCTTATGTTTTTATATATGTCACACTATGCCATATCACAAAATGTTTATTTGTTACACATTAGGCTATATCGCAAAATGTATATCTGTTATACATTATGCTTTCTCAAGAAACGTTATCTGTTACACATTATGTTATATCACAAAATGTTATCTGTTTAATGTTATGCCATGTCATTCATATCACGTACATGTCACGTTATATTAAGTTATGTCATCTATCTTTCCATTTCACGTCATGCCATGTGTTGAGTACAAAGTATATCTCAAAAATAGTATTTTCATATTAGTCAAGTCTTTCTACGTTTGTCATGACTCCAAGTGCTAGGATGAGATAATCTAGTGGAACTCATTTGTTCATACTGAAGTGTTTAAACTAGTGTGAAATTTCTTGGATTGACAAGGTAAAGATCAATAGGCTTCAAATGGGACCTAAATAACTAGTCACCAGAGCGAAGTCAAACACCAACGTCGATAGTGCCACCCACATTTCAATTTTATGTTATACATACTCGTGATAGTGTATATACCTGTCATGGGATACGTACATTACGTTTTTCATATCAGGTGCAAATACCTGTGAACTGGTATATATGTTAATGCACTCATAGCTGTGCGGTTACCTATGATGTGATGCTGTATCAGTGGGGGCACACGGCTCAAAGGGACTTGTGTAGCATCTACATTTCACTTTTAATTAAGCAGTATAAGTGTTGAACGAGAGTCCAAGTTCATGTTCAATTTTAGTTTAGTTCACATTCACTTCATGTTATGTCACGTTTGGTTCAAGTCATATTATGTCAAGTTCAGTTTCAAGTTCAAGTCTATGCAATTCAATTCATGTCAGTAAATGTCATGCTATTTGTCTAGTCACGAAAAATTACTCAAGTTTATGTTTTGCATTCATGCTTTTACGATTTAGCATATATCTTTAAAATTGTCAATTTAAGTTATTTGTTAACTTGTTGAGATTTATAATCAAATGTCACTTGGTAGTCCCAACAACCATTCTCCCTGAAATGGTAGATCATGTGTTAGGATTAGGAGACACGGTAGTAGATCGCAATAGATCGACTGAAGATGGTCAACTAGACACAAACGGCAGGATGCAGAGCTCATCTCTTCGCTGCACCGTTTTATCGATAGTATTATGGTATCCTTGATTGGGTTGCACGAGCTACTTGATGGATTAGCCCAGTAGTTATCTTAGCATTTGCATATACTTAGGGAACTTTGTCTCTAGTACTCTTATAGTAACAGATCTTTTGGACTTACTCTGTAACTTGAACATCTATTATCTTTAGTTTATAAAATATGTTTTATGTTTGGAATATATCATATATGGTGCATAGTATTGCTTAAAGAAAAAAAAAATCCATTGGGAATGTTGTATTTTGTTTAGATGAATGCTAAATGCATTGTATCTTTAATTAGGGGTGCTACCTACATAATACGGGGTAGGGTGGACCCTTCCCTGCACCATCATGGGGGAAGGGTTTGCACCTCCTCACCCCGTCCCTTGGAGGAGGGGCAAGGTCAGACACCTCATACACCTACCCCTCGCCCATTGGGCTAAAAAATTATTTCTAAATCTAAAAGTGATCAAAAATACATTTTTGGACTCAAATTAAATTAAATTAAATTCGTAAATACGACTATAATTTTAAACTAGTACAGTTTTTAAATTTGCTAGTGCCAGTCAATACACAAGTCCCATATTACTTAAGTGCGAGACTTGTATTGCCTTGCCCTAAGGCCCACTAGTCACAAGAATCTTCAGTCCTCTAGTAACTATTTGTTGGAGCTCCTCCGGTTCTTCTTTTTTTCCATAATTTTGGTAACTATCGGTGATGCGCCGTCTCCCATAAGGCTCCATTCTAACCCAAGACTTGAACTGATCTAATCCCTTTGTCGTCGTGGCCATCTGTTTACTATGTTGTAAGCAAATCTAAGTGTCATGTAAAATTCAGCTGAAACTGACACAAACTCTAGGTAATTTCACTTTCCTTGGTTACGTAAAACCATCGAATGGCTTTATGACAAAAAAGTTATTGTAAAAAATCAAGGCTTGCCTTTCTCTACCCTCTATTTATCTGCATGAGTAGCAAATAAGATGATGAACACATTAGGCCCCATCTCCTAAAAGGTTGTTGGTTTGCTTAGTCTCCACACTTTCTCCATGGTAGGCACAAGGATGAGACCTCCATCTTTTTCAGCAAAAACACTAGAGAACAAACCAGAGAGATAGTCACAAGCATTGCTGGCATTAGAGGGACCAACTCTTATGAGAAATACTTGGGACTTCCCGCTCTAGTTGGCAGATCCAGGTCTCAATCCTTTAAAGGTATCTTAGACAGAGTGCAAGCAAAGCTGAGTAGTTGGAAGACTAAATTGATTTCACAAGTAGGTAAGGAAACCTTACTCAAATTAATGATCCAGGCCATCCCAACCTATAGTATGGGGATCTTCAAATTACCAAAGAAATTGCTCCATGATCTTAACAAGCTAGTGAGGCCTTTTTGGTGGGGACAACAACTTCCAAAGCACAAGATCTATTGGGTAGCATGGAAACAGATGAGCAAATCAAAGAAAACAAGAGGCCAAAGTCTTAGGGATTTTGAAAACTTCAATTGTGCTCTACTAGCAAAGCAGTGCTGGAGAATCATCTCTTACCTAACCTCTTTTGCTGCCAGGGTACTAAAAGAGAAATACTTTAGAATTGTTCCCTCCTCATTGCAAAAAAAAGGCCACCATTCCTCTTTCCTTTAGCAGAGTTTAATCTCTGCAAAACCTCTGCTTGAGGAAGGGCTAATATGGCTGGCGTATTGGTGATGGAGAATATGTGGAGATATGTAATGACAAGTGGTTACCTCAGTAGTCTACTTACAAACCACAGAGCACACTTAAATTCCTGCTTGCTGATTCAAAGGTTGCTATGCTCATTGATAAGTCCTCCCACCAATGGAACCTACCAATGGTTGAAGCCATTTTCACTAGCACAGAAGCAAACCTAGTGAGAAGAATACCCCTTAGTCCCTACTCAAACCTAGATAAATTGATCTGGAGATGCTCCCCCTCTAGTGTATTTATTGTCAAAACTGCTTATTACCTTAAGCTAGAGATGGACCACCAGAATGGGGTCAATGTTCTGAGCCCATCAAGGAAGTAGATCCTTAGACCAAACTCTGGCAACTAAAGATCCCAAATGCTACTAAAACATTCCTTTGGAGGGCTTGTCTAGATGCCATTCCTTCAAAAGCAAAACTTTACCAGAAAAGGGCCTTTGCTAATGATTCTTGTCCTATATGCAAGTTACATCCTGAAACAGTTGAACATTTCCTATGGAACTGCTCATCGGCTTAGGATGTATGGAGCCAAAGTGTGAAGACAATCCAAGAATCCAACCTGTGTTTTTTTAGAAGCTTGATGGAATGTTTCTTGAGACTTTAGAAGATGAGGAAATGATGGAATTTGTACTCACTGCTTGGAAGATCTAGAAATGAAGGAATAAGGTTGTTTTCAACAATGTAGTCCTACATCCTAATTTTGTTATCCAACCAGTCAAGCATCTACTTGAAGACATCAACCAGGTCCAACAACTAACTAAATAGTCTTCTACTGCTTGTAGTAGCCTTTCCCAATGGGAAACTCCCCCTAAAGGCCAATTAAATCTCAACTGGGCTGTTGCCCTCGAAAAAACCAATTGCAAGGTGGGTGTGTAGGGGCCGTGATCCGAGACTGGGAAGGAAACGTGAGAGCTACTTTGAGAATGAACTATCCACTCTTCCCTGACCCTTTGCTAGCTGAGGCCTTTGCTGTCCTTCAAGCATCCCTATTTTGCAAGTCGCTAGGGTGGCAAGAACTAATCATTGAAGGTGTTTCTCTGCTAGTTAACTGCCTAGAGGCCATGACAGATACACACTCATATGTTGGACTTCTAATTAGGAACACAAAGTCTACTTTAGAATTTTTCACCAATTGGCCTGTGCGGCATACAATGAGAGCTTGTAACTCCATAGCTCATGCCTTAAGTCAAGATGCTCTAAGCATCAGTAATAGTATCGTATCTGTTGATGATATTCATCTTTGTATCCAAAATTTGATTTAAGTTCAATGACAATGCTGTACACTATTTCAAAACAAAATTAATATTTTCGAGATGATCCAAAATGTTATTGGGTTTTTATATCGTAATTTTGAATGTAATTTCTTAAATGTTAACCATATCACCTAGTCCAATTTCATTGCAGACTTTTCATGGGCCAATCTTAACTATCTAGAATTTCTTTAAGTCTCTCTCTCTCTCTCTCTCTCTCTATATATATATATATATAGGATTTCTTAGGTTTTAACAATATTACCTATGCCACTCCATATATATATATGTATCGGAGCTCTCAACAATGTATATAATAATCGAGTTGGTACTAAGAGTTGTGACCTAATAGTCATTGAATTACTGATCTCAAGTGATTTGGCATCTAAAAAATTACTTGATTTTCTAATGGGATTGAAATTGAAGTTATGGCTCAAACCTAACTTGAAAAAAAGCTTGCGATATACGAACAAATATTCCACTCATTATTTAACAGGTCTCAATCTCAATGAATACCAATATGCATGTCCT